>JAEBDU010012930.1:132077-226734 GCA_016802625.1 Heliconius numata
CTTTTTGGGGCTAAAAATGTATAGCAATAACCAGCTTTTAGTCTTTTGGGGCTAAAAATGTATAGAAATGTTAATGTTATTGTGTTCGATATCGTTTTGAATGCCATCACGTTTGAACTTTTGAATTGGGTCGCGGATAGCACGAGTTGCAGATATTGTAGCGATTATGTCATTTGTATTTCAATACTAATAATATAAAATTAGTTAAAAATATTTTGTTTGGTTGAACGCGCTAATCTCATAAACTATTGGTTTGAATTGAAAAAAAAATTGCGTTAAATTGTCAATTTAAATATGTTACACATTTCTTAGTATTATTTTCTTAGTATTATTTCTTATCTGTACATAGTAGCTTCATATGTTTAAATTAAAACCACAATTTTATGTTAATAGTAGATGTGTACATTTACATATAACGAATGTTAGGAAGTTTCTTTTATTCCTTTTCCTTTTTACTGAGTCAGTATTGAACTTGCAACGGCCACTTACATCTCTATATGTTACCTTTGGGCTATCAGGATTTTTTAATCACGTTTCTAATATTATTTACTATACTTTTCAAGCGAACGCACCGTGAAAAGATGACATTTTTTTGTTGTATCACAAAGCTTATTTGAAAACTCGCTTTGTATTGTATTCTACGTCCCCTTCGAAAGCTCATCCGCGCGGCAACCAGTAGCTATTCTATTTTTTCCTATAATATCATTTAACAACAAAATCTTTATGTATATAAATATGCTAATTTAATATTCATTTCGTTGTACGAATATACTCTTATTTTAATAAGTTGTAATGTCATCTGTGCCCTTTTTAAATATTTTTAAGCTTATTTTAAATCTGATTTATGTATTCTGTTAGTCTTACTCTACTATGTTTTACTTACATTTGTACAAATAGTGAAATGTAAACTGAGCTTAAAAATATTATTGACTTCTTTCGGATTAATTTTAAAAAGGACTTTGACAACAAAAAAATTAACAGCTTCATGCTGTAGCATGCAGGCTTTCCATCCGCATTTTCTGCCCTATTTTAGAAACGACACTCAATCGCGCTTTGTCTTCTTCATCAAAGTGAAAAAATGATAATGATGCATACCCCCAATAGGGAATCGAACCTACAACCATCGCGCTAATAGTTTGAGTTCGCCTATTTAAATATTATCAATCATCAGTGTAATTCAAAGACCTATAATATATATTACTTAGTTACATTGGAACCGTGTGTTCTAGCCCTAGCCTAGCGCATGTGTCGGTTGATTGATAGCGGCAATTTACGTCGCTCGAAACACTATGTTCAGTGTTTCCTTTTGGGTAGGGAGAGATAAAATAATGACATAGCTTAATAATGATGTAAGAGTTGGTTCGTATAGGTTTATTTAATGATATGATTTTTTTTTTTTTACTAGTATTATAGTAGTAGTATATTTATTGATTATTGAAGTACCTTTTCTGTGGCCTTCTTTTTCATATGTATAAAAATGTTTTCTAGGAAAGCGTTAGGTTTAACTATTTTCTGTAGAAGTCAACATTTAAACTGACAACGTTGACAACTTTTAAAAATTGAAAAAAGATATCATATGCGACCGATGAATTGAAGTTTTAAAAGAGCTTGCTATATTTACCCCAAAATATGCCGTATAAAGTAAAGTAAGTAAAAAAAAAATTGTCATTAATATTTTATTAAGGTGAAAATCTTAATCCAATATAATTATATCTATATCTTATTTGAAATAAGAAAAAAGCACAAATAGTGGGGATACCACTTGATTTTTTTTCTTAAAAACATGGTTGTCAATCGGACGCATCCCAATTAATTCCTTGTATTATTAAAAAAAAAAAACAAATGACTCAGCTGCTTATTAGTTGTGCCATCAAAGTCTATACCAATGCGTGTATACTATCTAAATGTTTATTTTAAAAGCTCTTTAAACTAGGTACATACATTGACGTGACAATCTGCAGTTTAAAATTGTAGTGTCATTCGAGAGACCGCTTATTTTTTATCTAAACAAGAATCATGATTTTCCATATTTCTGATTCTAATGTTATTTCTGCATACTTTACTACTAACGACTAGCGACCCATCTGTTTGCTCTACATATCCATTTTATTGTATTCTAATAATATTATCATTTTAAACATAGTTAAGAAAGATAAATAATTGTTTAAGAAAACGTACAAAAAAATTTGCATAGTGGTATTTGAACCCGCGCCTCTTGGGCCCGCTTTCCAAGAGGTGTGGATTTCGGCTACGTTTCAATTTTTGAACGATTTCTAAATAATTATTTTTCTTTCTTAATTATGGAATAATATCTACTATATATTTTTCAAATATTTTAACACTAGCATTCAATAGAAATTTTGAAATCAATTATATATCCACAAAAATAGTTTCAAAATAAAAAAACTCTACTATCTCTGACTAAACTAAAGCTAACGCTATCATTTCTACGCTTAATGTTTACGTAAAACACAATACGCTCAGCTAAAAACTCTTTTCCCTACATTACAAAAATATTTGTGTTTATTTAATTTGCCCCTAGCTATTCTTTGAACCTATAATCACATTCAACGCGTCGGGTCGTTGATCCGATAGGATTTATTGCTGCGCCGCATTAGCGGTGCGTCTCAAACGACCAATTAGCGCTATCTGGCCAGTGACGATTGAAACGCTGTTTGTATGGCGTTTTGTATGGTGCAAGCGGTGAGAGATGTATGGGGTAAAGGTGTCTTGTGTGTTAGAGTTGTAAGTTTTAAATGAATAGGAACTATTTGGTTTTGTTATTTGAAATTGGTGGTATTTATATCTGTCGTAGCGTATGGGTATAAGTGTGTGTGTTAACGCTACAGGTTGTGGGTTCTATTCTCACTCGAAAAAATTTTATTGTTTTTAGTTCCTTGCTCTGGTCACAAGCAAAATGCGGCGCCAGAATTAGGAAAGTCGATGTTAATGAACGAAAGTTAATGAGACTCACTACATTCCCAGATTCCCTTGCTGTTTTTTTATTCCAATATCATAAAACACAACTAATTTAGTAATTGAATACTACAGTTTCACTATAATAAAATAATAATAATTTTCTTACATATAAAATTGTAGTTCGACTAATAATCGTTAATTATATTGTCATTATATTTTATAGACGGTATCTTGTAACTTGTACCACAATTTATCTATTTGCTTTGTAACATAAGTTTGTAATTGAATCCAATGGAAAACGAATGTAAGAGAGAGCTTCTCATTTAAATATAACGAAATCGGAAATCACTCTTAAGAATATAGCTTTCTGGTGGTGACTGGTGATGAAACCCACAATGGTAATGGAATGATAACGATTATAATCCTATTGTTCTTTATAGAACAAGTGGAAATAATTTAGGAAATTATAACAAATTAACATAATTGATTGCCACTTGAAGAATGAAATATTTAATTCCTTGTTTTGGTAACGAGGCAAAGCGCGGCGTTCAGTCCCATTACTCAACACGCAATGGTAACAAGTCTAATAAAAATTGTAATCCTGATCTGAGAAAGGAGTTTTAAATAAAACGGAGTGTCTTAACACTAGGTTCCCAGGTTCCCTCTGTCTATGTTACTAAGTGCGGCATAAAGCGTGATGCTACTACGGAGTATTTACGCTGTAACAAAACTAACAGCAGACGACCCCATGAAATAATGAAAATTTAATGTTTTTAGATAAAATGACAAAAAACATAATTTATAATATAAATAAAAATCATTAACAATTAATAAATCAAATGCAATTTCGTCATTAAATTGCTATAAATTTAGAACAATTTATCAATTTCCTTTAATCAGGTTTACAACTAACCACATTTATCATGTTCTAATGCACGTTTTGATAAACGACCGTAGACTTCTGTTACACTGACGGCTAGATTTTACTTAGATAACTTGGCTTTATGTTAAAATGACGTGACAAATGGACGAAAATTTGATAAGATTTACTAAGATAATTCTTAGCAAATAAATGTTTTAAATATTAAAGCTGATGTAATATTATAATTTTTATTTTTTGTAATTAGACTTGATTATTAGGAACTTCACGCTTTTTCCCGAGTAGAAACCTAGTGTTAAGATACCAGGCTACTCAATTTCCACTCAATTTTGGCTGGTGGAACTTAAAATGAAAATATTTTTTAAATATAATCATACTGGTGTTGAGTGGTGATCGAACCCACAGTCAGACCGTCTTTCACTGCGCCTCGAATCCTGATATTATCTTAATTAACAGTTTCACTACTGGTGTTTCTTTTTTCTTTATTTTCCATTATAAATTTAATGAATCGTTATATAAAAATTTAATGAACACATCATTCGGGACCATGTTTTTAAACCATAAAAGTAACTTATTCCTTTTTAATTGTCATTTTATCTACTATACAACATCTCGCCTATTCGTGTCCCTTAAAAAGCTATTTCGGATTAAAATTTTATGGTTAATTTTATTGTTAAAAAAATAAATAAATGACATTTATGGTTACAGCCCTAAGCTTAACGTATTGCCTAATAAAATTGTTGACGATACAGTCAAAGAACCATTTGAATTGTGATAATTTAGAGATAGTTGACGTTGACGGAAAGCGGAGAAAGAAATGTCTTAATCTTAGCATTAGCTACAAAAAAAACAAATACCCAGTCTCTAACCTCATTTGAAGTTGTAAAGGAGTTTATGATCCTTAAAGATGGGGCAATTCCTCGCTGTTGACTTTCTCAGAACGACTTCCTGGGTTTTATTATTAAGCAGCGTGCCTTTAAGTGTTTGCTTAACAATTATACGTTACTCGTTTCAGGTTTATTATGCAATATAACATAATTTCATATGAAATTGTGTAATTAGCCTCAATATATTTAAGTTAGTAGACTTAAGAATTAATTTGAAGATTTATTTTTATATTTTGTACAGTTGTTTTTTTAGCTTTACCCTATATCCCGCATATTGTAGGGTAGGCAGAGGGGACCCGAGAACCTAGTGTTAAGACACTCAGTCCAGTTCTCCACTTTCCGCCAATTCTCGAGGCAACGCGGGTTGAGTGGCGAAAATTAACGCGGCGTTTTATTTTACTTGTTTATTTGGTAAATTTATATTTCAAAATATTTCTTAGGATTGTCAAATTGCCTACTTGGTTTGTATTGGTCTAGTGAATTTTTTTCCATTTCGGTTAGTTATTTGTGTATACATAAAAACCTTGTATGAACATGAATTGTAAACTAATCTTTATATTTTCGTTTACTGAAAGCGTCATATATATCAAATTTTCTATACATATATTCAACAATAAATATAATTCTATAATTTTAATATAATAATATTAATATAATTCGATAGCTTATTAATATCAACAACCACCCACAAACCTAAATCACACCAAGTGGAATAAATGCATTCTAAACAACCGTCTCCTCTAATACTGAATTGAAGACTTCACTTTCCATTACACGCAATTTATGCGAGAGGTCTCTTTGACTCGACTTGACTATTCATGTGTTGCCTTCGTGTGGATAATTATTGAGACTTAATTTGTTCCTGCACGCTATGTGCCAGTTCAAATACAGATTTACTGTTGTATAGTACGGTTGACGAATTGTGGCTATTGTGAAGTTAGGCTTTTTGAAGTTTTGCGCATTGTTTTATTAGGGAAGAAAGTTAACAAATATAATAAAAGTCGTAAAATTATTATCTAGTTCTAGTTCAAATAAAGATTTGCTAAGGTATAGTACGGTTGACGAGTGGTGGCTGTTATGAAGTTAAGTTTTTTAAATTTCTGCGCATTGTTTTACTCGGGAAGAAAGTTATAAAATATAAGAAAAGTGGTAAAATCATTGTCTAGTTCAAATACAGATTTACTGTTGTATAGTGCGGTTGACGAGTTGTGGCTGTTGTGAAGTTAGGCTTTTTCAAATTTTGCGCATTGTTTTATTCGGGAAGAAAGTTATTAAATATAAGAAAAGTCGTAAAATTATTATCTAGTTAAAATAAAGATTTGCTGCGGTATTGTACGGTTGACGAGTTGTGGTAGTTATGAAGTTAGGTTTTTTGAAGTTTTGTACGTTGTTCTCTCAGGAAGAAAGTCATTAAATGTTAGATAAATCCTAAAATCTTTGTGCAGTCATCTACAGCTAACGTCAGAGTGGCCACAACTCGCCGACCGTACTGTGGGTATATCATGTATTACATATTACAGAAGCAAAGTGCTCCTAACTCATCTTTCTGTTTGGGGTAATCTCAGTCTTTGAGTACCGTTAATATAGCAGTAATAGGATAATGAATACTTGGTAACTTTTATGTAAGTTCTCTTTGATGGTAACGTTTGTCTGGAATTCTGGATTTTATATCATGAAGAGATATACTACAAGAGGAAATCATTTTGTAATGTCGAAGAGGATATGACTTTTTTTTTATTTTAGTATTAACTAAGTTTTAAATAGGTACCAGTTAAAATTAGACTTACTTAATTATCACATTTAAATAATATATATGCTTGAGGCTGTCATGGTGCAGGGGTACAAGCGCATGACTGTAGGTTCGATTCCCAATCGATTTTCATTCCCATTAAGATACTCATTGGATTGTTTCGCAATCTCTTGAAAATTTTGTGGAAAGTAGGGAATAGAGAGTCTTACCACTACATTCCCTCTGCCTACCCTGCTATACGAGTATACGAGATACCTACAGCTTGCAGCTGAGAGAGAGAGAGAGAGAGAGAGAAAGAGAGACAAAAAATATGTGTGCGTGACAACATTTATCAAATCATCGATATTTATTATAACAATCCCCATCACAATCGTTAACACAATCAATTACACGCTAAATATTGAAATACCCTCCTTTCATTCTCTGACATCCAGCTTAATGTTCCATACATACATACGTGTTTAATTAAAACTTACTAACACGCGGACCCCTGCGTTTCTCATACAAATCCATATCAATACATGCGCCCCTATTTTGACCTCTTTTCTCATCCATTTTACTTTGAACTTCCAAGTTTTCATAAAATGAAAAGAAATATTCGTATCTAAAGTCTCTTTGTCGTTTGGTCTTGCATGATCCTAACAATTCAATGTTGAATGGAGGCCGTGTCAGTAATGTCAGTCGCGTTTTCTATAGTATCATGGTTTATGGCGTTATTCATTCAAGGTGATTTTTTTTTGTTCTTTTATGTCGACTATACTTGCTGAAGGTATTAGTTTTTGAAGCACAGATTATCTAGTCTTGTAAAGATGTACCGGATTTAAAGATGATTGTGGATTAATTTTAGTTCCCTTTGTGTTTAACAAAGGGGGCCTTGTTTATAATAATTGAATAATATTTAAATATCTCTAAATGATTGCCAGTCGTGGCGCAGTGCATAAGCGTGCGACTGTAAACGCGACGGGTTGTAGGTTCTATTCCCACAGAAATTAAATATTTAATTTTCATTTTCTCGATTTGGTAACGAGGCGAAAAGTGGCCATGAGTACCGCCACTTAATACGCAATACCTCCAAAATTTGACGGAAAGTGGAGGGAGATGTCTTAATGTGGACAGAGTGTCTTAACACTAGGTTCCCAGGTTCCCTCTGTTTCTCTTCACTTTGTGCATTTTAAAATTCTTTGTTATTTTTCTATAGATATAATATCATTTGCTTATTGCGCATATTTTATGAAAAAAAATAAACTCATTGTCTTTAATGTCGTTTACCTTGTACTTCATATTCTTAGTAAAAAAATCATATAAAAAATAAGTGTAGAGCTAAATATATTAAAGTAGTATTATAATATTGGTATAATGCTTATAAAGAAATAACATATCTACTTTTTTCCCTCAATATTTTTAGAAATTAAATGCAGTGATAAGTGTCAGTTTTGTTTTTTATTTTGTCAAATATTTTTATTAAAGTAATACGAAAAAAAGAGAGTTACAAAAATAGGCAAAAGGTGAAACACAGTGTGTCTTAACACTAGATACACTCTGCCCACTCTGCTATATGCGGGATAGAGCTTGAAGAAATTTATTTATTATTTTATTCGTAAATATTGTCTTCAAATGAAATATGCGAGTACCTAATTAAGATACTTCTTCCCAAGGAAGCGAAACCAAATACTGTTGACATCAAAAATATATAAAAACGGCTGCGTTTTATTGAGTGGATGTAGTCGTAACGATTTTTATTGACTCCAATTGGCTATTATTACGAGGACCGGGTAACCATTGATTTTATATAAAGAGTTCGTGTATTGATTTGTGATAAGATTTAGTATGAAATATTTATTGGTGTATGATGCATAGTTGTTTGTTGTGGTTATTGGAACGTGATGGTTGTAGATTTGAATCTGTTTAGCGCAGTTTTAATATAGATTCATATTTTACAAATCTTAAGATTACGGCAAAAGGTAAATAAAACTTTCTAATTACTTCTTTCGAAAACTTCATTCTTTTATAAAACCTAAATAACAATAGAAATCAAGACGAAAAGATTTTTTTTTACGAAGGTTAAACCTTATGAAATACTTCGTATAGACCGAGATTTCAAAAGTCCTAAAGTATACAAAATTAATATTTTAAAACATTTTTTATAATATTAGTAGTAAATATATTTATTTATATTCTATAATTGTATCAATATGACCTACTTTTGGAATCAATGCAAGCAC
Source organism: Heliconius numata (assembly GCA_016802625.1). Lineage (NCBI taxonomy): Eukaryota > Metazoa > Arthropoda > Insecta > Lepidoptera > Nymphalidae > Heliconius > Heliconius numata. The sequence continues at coordinate 140,736 of JAEBDU010012930.1, forward strand.
ATGTTCAATATTGTCGTTGAAGGGAACACTAATTGAGTGTGTCGTGTCAGCTATTAATTTTACTTTCAGTTTGTATTGAAACTGCTATGATTAATATGTTTTTAAGTATGTATATACTAGCTTCCTTGTTTGAGGGTTACGAGTTCAAACTCAGTAGTATTTTTCTGTCGATGTTTATTTTTTTTTTGTTAATGGAATGGACTCTTTCCAAACGGTGCTTATACCGTTTGGAAAGAGCTGCTTGGTTTCGTCCACCATGAATCTCTTCATGGATGTTCTCTTCCTTATACCTTTCTTCCTCAAGACCTGCTGCCAGCATCACAAATATGTTCCTGATGATTAATGAGTTTTCTTTCTATATGATATTACTCATATTTTTAGGGGCTTTTTAAATGATATAATTTTTTTAGAAAATTTGGATCGAACTCCATTTTTCTTGCTTTTTTGCGTTTAATTTCGTGCCTACTACAGAAAAAGAAAGTAAATGCATGCACATAAACCATCATTTTTACCTACTAAAGCACTCTAAACTAGACTATAATTAAGATTACTTGAATTATTCATGAAGTAAAGAAACATAGTAAAATACTTTCTACGAATTTCGAAACATCAAATGTTACAACAGATTATTATATAAAGCGTTCTTATGCTTATAGATACATATATAGGTTTTTTTTATTCGAATACAATAGATATTGATTCAATTTATATAGTGGGCGTGTTAAAAGACGATAGGTTTCACGGCGTGAATGTATTAGGAACGTTATTTAAAATTGATTTTTAAATATAGATAATGTTTATAAGAATCGAAAGTCCAAGGTTGGAATTTAAATATAAAAAATCTTTATAATCACAATCTTGTAAATAGCAGGGAGCCTAGTGTTTTTTTAATTCAATATTTTTTAATTTCCTTTTTGGTCGCAAGGCAAATCGCGGCGTTGAGTTCCGCCACTCACACAATTCTGCAGTAAATTGGGGAACGGAAGCGTATTATTGGGAAAGGAGTGTCTTAACACTAGCTGCCTACGTTCCCTCTGTCTATCCCGCTTTGTGCTAGATACAACGTGAAACCAAAAAAAAAATACATTTTCTATTTAGTTTATTCTTACATATTATGGCAAATATATAGAGATAGTAAATTGTAAATGCAATAACCACAGTTGACAAAGCAATGCATTGCAATTTCAACGACGCGTTGATTTGGAGATACCACTTCAGAGTTGTCACATGTTAAACGATCCGTTTGTTGAGACAGCGTAGGTACCTACTAGGTACCTATTTGGATATATAGAGGGACTTGCGCGAGAGTTAAGTGGAAATGACATGTGTTTGATCTTTGACCTAAAAACTTATTTGTGGAGCTTTTCAAACAAGAATATATTGAACTTTAAACTTGTTTGGTTAAAATTGGTATTGGGGGTTCAATTCTCATTTGATTATTTTTGTTTTACTTGGTTTGGTAAGATCAGGTATACGTCATACCTGAGATATCGTTAAGTTATGGGAGTAGAGACCGAAGTGTCTTGATATAATGCTTACTCTATTGTGTAGATACACAGTGTCTTGAAAATATGCGATGCATAAATATGAGGGACGGAGAGTTTTAAACACTAGGTTCTCTCAGCCTACCCTGCTATACATATACGAAATACAGCGTAAAGCTAAAAAAAACATTACATACATTATATGTACACTGAACGAACGTTTATATTTATAATGATTGCTGCCTTATTTATAAAGCCTGCGGAAGTCGATGATTGAAATTTAAATAAATGTTTATGGTACAGTGGATTTTTAATAAGTTTTTATGCGAAATATGAAGTAATAAAGATATTTATGTATGATGAGGTAATACAAATATTAAAATTAAATATATATAAAATTACTTTTTATGATTTATAAAAAATACTAAATTAGTACGTTACTTACTCTATTCTCACCTTGCCTATAATTTTCGTTAACTAAAAAGATCTCGGCAAGGCTAAGCTAATTCCATTTGGTTTAGGACTTTAGTATGCCATTTCTTAGTTATTTTATTAACGCGCTTTTATTAGGTCGACTTGTAACTAAGTATCTAAAAAACTATATTTAATTCATTTGTAATAATTATTTCATTCTCATCGTGAAACTTAGCAGTAAAGCGTAGCTTAGATGGCAATACAATGATGGTATCATCAAGCTGGTGGTATGATGGAGACATCTTTAGAGGTTACTGATAGCAATTGTAGTAATTTTCCTTTTTTAACGTTTTTTGTTTGTATGAAGTCACACAAAATTTAAGTTTTCATTATAAAAAAATAAAAAAAAAGAAAAAAAAATTCAAAATGTGTAATATAGCACGTGTGCAGTGTTTAGGCGTCGCACACGTCTTCAGAATGGGCAATGTGCATGCTTGTATAAATTGTTATGAAATTGTATACACAATTTGGGTCAAAATGTTGTTAGCGCAATGAAAATTCCTTTGTTTAGATATTAAAAATGTCTGACACATTCATTTCTCAGTCATCATTATTTTGTTATTATTTAAACCGTAATGGCGCAGCAGCACAAGGGTGTGACTGTAACGTGACGGTTGTGGGTTCGATCCCCACTTGAGGAAGTGAAATATTTATTTACGTTTATATTTCCATTTCTTCGCTCTGGTGTCGAGGCAAAGCGCAGGTTGAGTTCTGCCACTCAACACGCAACACCTCCGGAATTCGGCAGAAAGTGGGGAACGGAGTGTATTAACACTAGGTTCCTTCTGTCTACCCTGGTGTGAGCGCGATACAGCCTGAAGCTGATTTTTTAAAAGCGAAAGATTTAACAAAATAAACAAATACCCAATTAGAATTATTCTACTCAAATATATTCTCTTAAAATCCACAATATTCCTCACAAGTTCCACCTTAGGGAAGTGTAGGTGTAGGTAGTTTTACGATGTCGTAAATTAGCATTGTTCAGTTTACAGCTGTCGTTCTAAGCTGTCATTAGTGTTGTGCAGTTACGTGAGAAAGCTGAGTAAAATGGACACTTCCGTAAAAGCTAATATTATGCTTATTTTTCAAGGTGTGTGTGAGTTCAAATCCCGGAAACTTTAAATTTAATTAATATATATATAGCTTTACTTAGAGGCACTCATAGATTTTTTGACTTGATTTTTTTTGATTGACTCATAGACTCACCAACCACCTCCAATATCAATTATTATAAATATTAAATTACAAGCAACTTGTAATTAAAAAGCCTAGTGCTATCAAATATAGCCTTAAGAAATGGCAAGAGTAGCTTTTAATCAAGATAAAGTTTAATTTAATAGCCAATATCATTATGCCTCTATTAAGTTCATATCGGATCGTATCTCAGCTTTATCATTGAAATACGATTTTACGATTGCCTTAATCCTAGCCGTATCTAAAACCAGTTGCAAAGTCTCAGTATAAATATAGGACCTCGCTTCGATTCCCGCTTGGAGCATTTTTTTTAGTATCGCTACTCAACAAATAATGTGGGGAAAAATCTATTAATGATAAAATGTCTTAATGGTAACGGAGCGTCTTAACACTAGGTTCCCATGTTCCCTTTGCCTTCCCTGCTATGTGTGGGATGCGTGAAGCTAACAGAAGGTGACTTATATGTACCAAACGTGAGCTTTTTTAATTGTTTTTCCACTTAACTTAAAAATGTTCTCAAAAAACATAAATTTTAATTATAATCATTAATTTCAATTGTGCGTGCTAATATAAATTTTAATTGTGAACGTTTATTATAATTACATAGATGCAGAAATACTCATACGCAACACAACGGCATTCAAGTCTTGAAATAAACAGCGTTTTATCAAGAGCCAAGTAATAGTAATGCCTGCGGGCTCAGTTTGAGTGCCTTTATCATACTTGTCATTGCAGCAGTTTGAAATGAAATCTCATAAATTAGTTTCACGCTGTATCCCGCAAACAGTAGGGTAGGCAGAGGGAACCTAGTGTTAAGACACTCCGTTCTCCACTTTCCACCGAATTCTGGAGGCATTGGAGGCATAATAGATAAAAAAGTAATAATAATAAATCCTTACATTTTCCAAGAGAAGGAACAAATTTTGATCGTTTATTAAAGGATAAGATTTAACTTGAAGACTTCGTCTCGTAATCAATCATCTTATTAATTATGATAATTGAATTTACTATATTTTAAAATTATTAAATATTTTAGTAAATTAAATAATTTTATAATATTTCATTAAAACTAAATACTGATATTTATTTATAAGCAAAATTAAAAACATAATTTATTCCTAAAATAAATCCCCATGCAAATCGTTCTACCCACCTGTCAAGATGCAGGATAGACTCTGACCGCAAGCAACACGCTTCATTCATTGTAAGTGTCATAATATTTTCACCGGACCATTCCCGCTGTCTGTAAGCGTGTTTCCTCGTGTTTAGAAATAACCAGTACGGCGATGTCTAAAGATTTTGTATAGGAGCCTTTTGGGCATGTCTTGGCTAGCAGTTTTGTATGTCTTTATGGATTATTCTATAATATTTTTGATGGTTTTTTTAGTTTGGTATATGAAAGGGCTAAAATAATATAAATTATTTAAATTATGTTTCCCTTTCTGCGTGACCTTCCTTCAGTTTCATCAAGACTATGTATGTATACTTTAAAAAATGTAATTAAATAAATTATTAAAATTATGTTTTCCTTTGAGAAAGCCTCCAGTGGAGTAAGGTCTCCAGTTTCATCAAGACTATGTTCTCTAAGGTTAACCAAGGACTCCTCCTGCCTCCCTCTATCTTTTGCTTGAAAAGTGACGACAATATATATACGTCAACGTTTCACTTACAATTTCGTTTAAAAACGTGAATATTTTTTATAAGGAAATACATATTACTGATTCACCAATCCTATCCGTATGAATAACAGCACTTTTTATTTTGAAATATTGTCACGCTTGTATAACGATTATAGCTCAAAAAATATTTTATTATATTCTAAGACATACATATGTATTTTAACGCGATTTGCTACGGTCACGTTCTAAGGTAATCAATTTATCGCTTGCAAATGTCATATTTTATTGTGGTTATAGAAATAAAAAAAATTTTTAGGGCCAGTCGTGGCATAGGGGCACTAGCTGGTGACTTTAAACTTAACAGATTGAGGGTTCGATTGCCATTCGAGGATATATTTAATATTCTCATTCCATCACTCTCTTGGAGGCAAAGCTTGGCGTTGAGATCTACCTCTCAAGCAATGCCTCTAGAATTTGGTAGAATGGAAATGTCTTAATGGGATGAAGTATCTTCGTAATATGTGCGGGATACAGCGTAAAGCTAAAAAATAATTAAAGGAAAGAAAGTGGACAACGCGGCGTTATATTTGTCTATCTCAGTTAATTCTTAAAAATATATGAAAAATTAAAAAAATCTTGAGAATACTCCTAATATAAAAACAATAAGTAACTCTCACATCCCTATAATTCTTAAGAGGTTATAAATCACAATTCTTCAAAGTTTAATATAAATAAAAGAAATAACTCTACAACTTAATCATACCAAGGCTGCAAAAAACAACGTTTCCTTGCAGTCTTGTTTGCAAATTTAATACTGATCGCATTCGTAGATAGGAAAGAACCTTTGTAAACAATGAAGAATAATGAGGGCCATGGCTATAGGCGCTCGTCCTGTGATTGGCGTGCAATCTTTTATTTCAAACAGCTTCACGCTTTTTCCCGCTAAGCAGGGTAGTGTAGAAACACTCCGTTCTCCACTTTTTGCATAATTTTCTGATTCTGCCAAGTAGGCATTGCACACACAAACATAACGTTCACTATCTGCGCTAATAACAACGCCCGCAGAGAGAACCTGGGCAGACATTGCGTTCCCATTGAGACATTTCCGTTCCCCACTTCCGCCGAATTCTGCAGGCTTTGCGTGTTGAGCAGTGGAACTCAACTTAACCACCGCGCTTATCCCTCGTTACCAGAACGTGGAAAACAAAAATATTATTTACCTCATTTTCCATGAGTGGGAATCGAATCTACAACCTGTCGCGCTTACAGGCCTTGTGAAAAAATATATATTTACATATATTTTAAACTTATACGCTAATAACTCAGCAACATGCTATAAGGACTAAGAGTCGTCGGAAGCACTTCAACTTTCATTAAATTCTGAGCCCGTACTTGATGATCGTGACCAATCATCAATAAATATTGTTTACGATGAATCTTAAGTAACGTTACTTCGTGTTATGTACGTTTGTTCCAAGTATTATATATTTATCTTTATCTAGAATATATTATAGGGAAGGTATAGAGCAATTTCTTGTTAAGTGGCGGAGTTCAACACTATAATGTCTAATTCCATTAGATAGACGGCCTACCCGCGGCTTCGCCCGAGGATTTATGTTGTACTAAAGTATTAGAATGTTTAAAAGTCCTCCTGACGAAATTAATGCTTAATTCAACAGTATGTGTTATGCGTTATCAAGATACTTTAGTACCTACCATTTGTTGACAATAGATAGCGTTACATGTGTCTATTTCTACTATCTCAAATATGAACTTCTTGAAAAGTTAATTACTTATAACTTTTGATAAAGTAAAGCGATAACAATGAAATAAAAACTAAAACCTTCTCTGAGTTATTTATAATTTTTATATATAAAAGTTGCTTAAATTTGTTGTGTACTTTTTACGTGATACGTGTTCACATAAACAGACAAACAGACAAAAATTCCAAAAATGCTGGAAATAACAGAATCCTGTTAGTTATCCTTTAATATCCTGGCTATTTTTTTTTTTAAATATTTTCAATGTACAGAAACGACTTTTCTACAGATTTATTATAAGTATAGATAGAGAAAAGATTACATTTGTATATTATTATTATTTCAACATCAAAAATGTATACTCTACGATCTTTCCACATCTTAACACATTGTCGACCGGTCACGAGTTAACTCGTGTTTTCATGGCCAAACGTTGTGGACCGGTCACGAGTTAACTCGTGTTTTCATGCCCGAACGTTGTTGAACGATTACGAGCTAACACGTGATTTCACTTGCATTAGGAATTTAATAAATATTTGGCAAACAGTTCCATCTTTAGAAAAAGTATAAAATGGTCTAAAAAAGTTGCATTCTTTCTCATTAATTGTACTTTGTTCAATGCATTTAAAATTTACAGTAACTCTAACTTACAAAATAAATGTAGATTCAAAAAATTTCTATTAGAAGTAGCTAGGGAATGGATAACTTTAGATTCAAATGAATGCAGCTTTGTACCTGGCACTTCTTCGCGTACCATTACACGTAGGTGATTGCTATACAGCATATCATACTAAAAAAAAAAATTAAAGGTTATTTAAAAGATATGTACAAAATTTCATTTCAATTCAATATGTATAAATAAAGTTTATTGAAGGTTATTTAAATTGTTTCAGTTTGACGTTGAATTACGAAATAATAGCCGGTGATATGAGATAGCTTCAGCGTAAAATTGCCGGTCAACAATGTGTTAATAAGACGATCCAAATGTAAACAACATGTAAAATATTGCTATAAATAATACTTGAAGGCTTCTCGTTCACTCCACACGGCCTACGGCGGATCAACTTCAACATAATTACTAAATTACACCCACTTTATTATGCGAAAAGGGGAAAAATAAATATTTTACCCACTTCGCAATAGCAACGCATGGATTATAATACCATTTTTGGTATAAAACCCATTATCGGTGGTACGAAACAGGTTCCCTTTGAGTAACTCGATTGGGTGATTGACGTATGGGTATTGATGGGAGAGTCTGTAATGATATAGTGTAGCATGTAAACAATCGTATGATTAATATTTAAAGATAAACTTTATAGCAAGTAGCTTGTTTATATTTTTATTTTTCTCGTATGGACAAATTGTGTTTTTTTTTTTAAATGAGTGGCTTGTTGTTAAGTGTTTATGATATCCGGTAGTTTCGGATACGAATCTTTTAGAGTTATTTAAATTTTATCAGTAGACAATTATTTTAAATATTGGAAATATTGACTAATTAAATTAAATCAGCTTCACGCTGTATCCCGCACATAGCAGGGTAGGCAGAGGGAACCTAGTGTTAAGACACTCCGTTCCCTACTTTCCGTCGAATTTTGGAGGCTTTGCGTGTTGAGTGATTCAAAACCCCGCTTTGTCTCGACACCACTGACTAACTATATGCCTTTCTTTTCTTACATTCTTTAATTAGTTATAATAGAATATCTATAGTAATGACCTAAACGAGCTCTCGTTTGAGTAAAGATTTTTAGGGAAAAAATGTATTTGATTGGTGAAAACGCGTTAATCTCAGGAATTTCTATTTCAAATTTTTGTCTGTCACTTATCGAGGAATGCTATTTATGGGCTATATTAAATCTAATAATCTCTTCAATGTAACACGTTGTGTCCGTACTGCATTCAAAGGTACTTCGGGCACTTAGATCATTTGATTATATATATTAAGCCCTAATTAGATTGGATCGGTGGGGTGGAGCCACAGGTAAAACCTAGTTTAATATATTTTATCAAGAAATTTAGACCAAGTTTTATAGATACAAAAAAAGAATTGAAATAAGTCAAGTCTGAACACTATACATTTACAATTCACACGCAAGCCTCAAGGCATGAGGATGAGGATAGCCGCGGCTATCCGTCAAAGGCGTAAAGCGGATAGAGTAAAAAGTATACTAATTTACTCATAATTTACACCTTCCCATGCAAAATGTAATGGATACATTTAGATTATCCTGCACTGTTTTTATTATGGGTACATTTAATATTTTTTATGAGAACTTAATGTTATATTTGAAGACCTCATTGCGCAGTGGTACAGGGTTCAATTTCAAATCGGGGGAATTAATTATTTTTTTTGAAAATTAACATATAATGTTTTCGAAATTGGATGGAGAATGTTAAACAATGACTTACTTAACGCTAGGTTCTTGTGCCTATCTCGCTGTATACGGGAAAAAGAGTGAAACTGAAAAAAGAAAAAAAGATATGATAATGCTTACTTCTTTTTGTTTCATTTTTGATGCTATTAGGCACCGTTGTGACGTGTCTAGTCATACAAGAACACAATTGCTCGCGAGTTGATATCCCATTATGGGATGTATTGTTTATAATTTAGACCTTTCCTTGGTTTATTTTGATAGAATTTGTTGATATTGACATTTGATATTATGATTACAGATTAGTTTTTTTGTATTACCCCTATTAAACTTTTATCTTTTGTTCTATATATTTTATATACTTATAGCTAATATATATTACCTAAAGGTTTTTAATAATAAAAAACATTTTAAATTTGAAATAATATTCATACAGTACAGACAAATCTGTGAACAATATTTGCATTAAAAATTATAGACCTGTTGTGTCATCACTATGTTATCAGGAAAGTTGCTAATTTAATTCAATTTTGTAATTATTTAGATTGCATTGGCTGTGAAGGAAAAGGATGTAAAGAACCTAGTAGTACTATTAATTTTCATACTATTAAAGCAATTTTCTCAAGTACTAGATAATTTCATAATCTTGGAGACATCCTCCAATGATCCTATAATGATAGAACATTAAGTTTATAACAGGAAATGTGATAATTTCAATGAAATATAGACTATAGAGGCCAGTCGTGGCGTGCGGGTATAAGTGTGTGACTGTGACTGGTTGTGGGTTCGATTCCCACTCACAGAAATTAAATATTTATTTAAATTTACGTCTTCGCTCTGTTAAATAAATGAATAATAAATAAAAAAATAATAAATTTTAAATGTGTTTTGATCGCTATATGCTTTGTCTTGCTATCGGAGTGAGAGTCTATCCTAGTTGGAATCGAACCCAAAACCGTCGCGCTTACAGCCGAAAACTGTGCCTTTTACTTTTTAAATGATATAATGAGATATATGATATATTTGTTTTCTCTTTGCCCAAAGGTATGTAAGCCGGATATTGACTGTTCGTTACCAGAGAACAAATGGCGATATATCGAGAAATTCACCTGCCTCGGTACTGATGACAAGCTGAAGAAAGAGATGCGTCTGTCATTCCCTAGTGGGCACTCTTCGTTCTCTGCATACTGTATGTTATATTTTGCGGTAAGTCATTTGCAAGATCTTAAGCAGTGTTTGGTACTACCTTTTTACCTTACCTACCTTACCTTTATTTTAGGTACCTTTTTATAATCTTTTTTTTAAATTGAACTTAATTTTGGTTTTTTTAAGTACTTGTATTTTTAAAGTACAGTTTCGTTAGGTTAACAGGCAAAAGGAACCCAGTGTTATGACAATCCGTTCCCCAATTTTCGCCAAATATGGGGGACATTGCGTGTTAGAATTCAACGCACGCGCTTTGTCTACTATTGCTAGAAAAAGAAAAAAAATAGTCAGGATCAAACCCACAGCTATCGCTTTTACAATCTGACCTGTCTGATCTGTGCCATTGCCCTAAAAATAACATAGATACACAAATAATTACAAAATATTAATTCACCATCACAACCGGTAGTTTGTATGTTAATTAATATCTTTATATATAAAACATTTTTATTTACATCTTTCCATAGAATCAATTGATCCATTCTTAGAAACATTTTCTTAGTATCAACAGAAAGAGAGAAATAGGTCATCATGTCCAAGTTAGGTTCTGTTTTATTAGCAGTAATCATTACTTAATAAATATTCATTTCTAATTATGTTGTACCGTAACAGCCCCATAAGTATTTTCCATATATAGAAATATATAAATATCTACCTACCATATACAAAAATGAGGCCGTCGTGACTATAAAGGCGATGGTTGTGGGTTCGATTTGGTTTCGTGGTAATAATTTAATATTTTCATCTCACTCTGGTAACGACACGTTGAGTTCCGCCTCCCCAAATGCAATGCATCCAGGTTCTCTCTGCAATGGGGAAAATGGAATTGTCTTAACACAAGGTTCCCTCTACCTACCCTGCTATTTGGGAGAAAATTCTATATTGTAAAAAACTGTGACAAGTTTCATAAACCCATTTTTTTGTTATTCCCCATATTTTTAATTACCATAAACATGTTATAACAGTATTTAAGCACACCTGTTCGTACTTTAACACGGAACTGACATTCTCTCATAGTTGCAAGCGTATCGTTATTTGTTCTGCACCAATACTTAAGTAAAAATTACCCCATTTGTATAAACAGAAATTATTATTACCTACTATTGTACACAGCCAGGTGTATAATTTAAAACCAGTAAGGTACCAGACGACTTTTCTTCAGTAGTTTATTGACTTTCTTTGTTTTTCTTTGTCTTTTCTTTTTTTTTTTATTCATGTATGGTAGAGGCCATCGTAGCGCAATGAGATATACTGACTGCATGTGCAGTCATAATTCTGGTTTGGGGATGTATCTGGATGGTTCTGGGTTCTATCCCCATTCGGAGGAACCTATGAACTATATTTCAGTAGTAGAGTAGGCACTCTGAAATGTATGTAAGGAATAAAAAGTGGAGAACAAAGTGTCTAAATGAAATCTAAAAAATACATTAAATAACAGCCCAAACAAAATTATCTCAATAAAACTCAATTACAGATGTATCTACACAAGCGGTTCACATGGCGCGGCTCCAAACTCCTGCGCCATGGCATCCAGTTTGTCCTGATCATGATGGCCTGGTATACGGTGATGACGCGGGTGTCAGACTACAAGCACCATTGGAGCGATGTTCTGGCTGGTTTCTCTATTGGCCTGCTCTTTGCTGTTGTAGTGGTGAGTTTAATATTGATAAGACTCTAACAAGTAAAACAAACGACTAGAAAGGGGCTGATACTCTTCAAACATCCTCCGATCCCTGCATACTTTTTTCACCTCGTCCACTGTCATTGAACTCTTCATTTTCGTGTTTTCGAAGGTCAACCGAAGTCTCCCTCTACCTCTCTTATTGCTTTTTGCCTCCCAATAAATTTGAATATTATTTCTTTTAATACAGGCTGTTCGGTCTCTTAAGATGAAGAGCGGTGCTAAGGAACGTTCACGTTAGTTTACAATTTAGTACAAAATAGCGTATAAATAGTGAAAAGGTTTTGGTTTAGACTTAATGACTTTCATTTAAAGTACAGAGATATGATAAAAAATTCTTAAAAAAAAAGTTTATTTTTGAAGGTAATTTGTCTATTAGGTAATTAACTCAGGTGCTATAATGAATTAATATATGATATAGAAATATAATATAAATATTTCTATAAAATATATGTTTTTTACAAAATACCTTTTTTGTTCCAGTTCACGTTCGTTTCCGACTTGCGTAAAACGCCGCGCCGTCAAACCTCAAATCATGATAACGAACTCACGACCAACGGCAATTCGCGTTCAGCCGGCTGGGGTGTTTGACAGTCCCCCGTCCACAGCTCCCTGAGCGAGGACCCCTGACCCCCGAACGTGTCGTGGATATCCCATGAATATATGGACTTGTAGGCCCATGGACCTGTGGACCAATGGACTTATAGATCCATATATTTGTAACCCATGGACATGTAAACCCATGGACTCCTAGACCCATAGATTATATAGAAATTAGTGTTTTGGAATGGATATCCTACGACTATGTGGACATGGTATTTTATTAAGTGTTTATGGTATAGTTGCTAAGAATGATTAATATATGTCTGCTGGATGTTTTTGGACTGTATGGACTTCTAATAGTAGTAAGTAATGTGAAATTGACAGTCATATTATAGGAGATGCTATGGCCTAAGAATCTGTGGCAGCCAGGTCGTTGTTTTATAAAACCTGAATCTTTCTCTGCGCGTCATTCCAACCTTTTTTAATTTTTGTTTAAGTGTCTGGCAGGAGGGATGGAAACCATCTTGAGGATATTATTCCCAAGAAAATACAAACATATACATCTTATTTATTTATTAACTACTAAAGTACCATCTAAATCTTATATACGCAGAGAAATTTTCAGATCTTGTAAAATAGCCACCGGTTCTTCCCCTAGATTTTTGTCGACTTACGAAAACGGTGTCGATATTTTACTAATTGATATATTACTATGTTATAAAGAGAATAGTTGCCTAAGCCTTGAATTTACTAATTCTCAAAATTCTATATAGTAAAATACTACAGTTATTATAAAACATATTGTAAATAGCAAAGAAACATATTGAAGTTTGAAAATAAAAATTATATATAAATCTTTAAAATACATAAATACATAAATATAAGCAAATTCTAATGGTAGCTATGTTTATCTTGTCATTGTTGCGGATTAGCGGTTTATTACTCCTTTTTTTATTATGGACTTAAATATTTATATTAAATCGTCGTTTTGGTGGTAAAGAGACTTAACCCACTTTTAATAAATTTAAAGACATTAAATTAATACTAATCACTAGTTAATTAAAACCAAACCGAACAAAAATCTTATTGGAATTTGACTTATAATTTAGGAATTATCTACAAATTATATTTTTTGTACATTGTGCGAAAGACACGTACTTATTGTTCGTTATCTCGAAACTTTTAATGTAGGAGTCTTTCTTTATCACCAAAGCTACGATAAGTAAAGTAGGTATGGCAAATGCAGCTTACAAAGATAAATAGCTAAGTGGGTGAATTAAGAAAGGAAATTGGATTCAGGAATCCAATCTTACAGGTAAGACTGTATGTTGGCGGTTGTGATGAGAGGATATGTGGAAAGTTGTTACGATCATCGTCGGAGGCTTTAACGAACAAAATTTAAAAATTTATTTGAAGTAGAACAATGAAGAAAAGTCGTATACTAAAAATAATATAAACTTTAACACTTAGCTTTTTTATTCTTAATATTCAAAGGATTGTTTTTGGACCTTTTTGGAATAGGAATTTCAGCTTATATTACTTAATAGGCGTGTTTGATAAATGTTTTAATGATTTTTTAATCCCTACTGAAATAATCTAATTCTGATGTACAATTAATATTAACTGCTAACTTAACTTTAAATTTATATTAATGTTTTTTTTTAATCTATTTATTGAATAACATAAAAAAAACAGAAGTAAATCATAAAATAAATTTTAGGTATTACAACATTGCAGCCTTCACTGAGATATTTTAGGCTTGATATCTATTCTATGCAATTACAGAAATAACTTAATATTCACGATTGATAATAAATCACCGGTTTTACGATAGGTACCTAAACTTTAATGATTTAGCATTTCAAAGTAGGTTATGCTTATGCTAAGTTAGCTATTTACTTTTAGTATTTGACAAATATCAACGACAACTATTTCTTTTTAAACTTAAATATTAATATTGAGAGATAAATACTAAACAAACGAATAAATAACCTCCTTCTTTTTGCAGTTGGTTAAGAATACAATATTTAATAGTTTTTACAACAACCTAAAGGATTTCGTCTATATTTAGCTAAGTTTCTGAAAGTAAAAGAGATATAAGAGAAAGTTCTACCCATAGATTCTTGCCCTTTCAAAATTTCGTAACTTAAAACCGTTAAACAACTTTCGTTTCGAAGTAAAACAAAAATTCCAGTAGTGACATCCATTAAATAGTCACCATTTGAATGTTAATAAAGTATGGACTTACGTATTGTTGTAATGAGGGCCAAGTTAAGCGATCTGCGTGATCGATAGACTTCTATGATTCAACTTGGCTCTCATACAAATGTATACATCGTGTGACGACAGCAAGTAAAGTGGCCTAAACGTAGTTTTTTTAAAATATTTTTTATACTAGTGACTGATTGATATAATTGGACGAATGATTATTGATTCGTGGACTCTTAAATTAAAGCTCGATTTTTTTTTTCCTTTTTTTTTGTATTTAGAGGAATTAATTTTCGGAAGCACCTAAACTATTTTAAACTAGAACAAGACAATATATTTTTTACCAAAAGGTAAAAAACCAGTTGGTAAGAGAAGAGAGAGAAGAATAATCTATATAGTACTTTTTGTAACAAATAAATTGTTTTTTTTTTAATATATTTTTAATAGTTTATATATATATATATATTTTGTTTTAGTCACTTTGCACTGTAGATTCGTATGACATTGTTTATCACCTCACGTATAAAATACTTGTATGACAATGTTGTAGAAGTTATTCAGTATGTATGTACCTATCTTTTATACCATTTTGGGCTTTATTCCTATAAAAATAAAGATGATAATACGTAATACAATTAGTTCATAGAAATACTGTTGTATATGCAATGCACTTACGTTACAAATTATAAAGGTTTGTAGTAAATGTTTTAAAATGTCAAATTATTATATTCTAGTTGTTAAATTTAATAATGAATCTATTTATATATGGAAAGATTATCAGTTTTATCTATTAAAAATATATAACAAAGATCAAATGTTCTTACATATTTTATAATTTTTAAAGTAAATACTGTACTAACAACCATATTAACGCAGAGTCACCTTCTAGACTGCAAAAGGGTGAAACAAAATACGGCGTTGAGTTTCGCTGTCTTGACATTAAGTTCTCACTGCTATTCTGGAAAAAGCGTGAAGGTATTCTAACACCTTTTTTTAGTGTATATTCCGCACATAGCAGAGGGAACCTGGGAACCCAGTGTTAGGACGTTCATACCCGTGTGCCACCACTCTCAATAGCTTTTTACAAAATTTTAAATGAATTTGCAGTTATAGCACTATTAGAAAATAAAAATATTCTATTATTATTATCTAATTGGTTATATTATTAACTGGTTCATATTATCTTTAACATGTCAATTAAAAAAATGATATTTTCTCATGTTTTGATGATATTTAGTATTTTGAGGCAGCTAATTCGTTATTTTAGGTTTTTTTTAGGCTAGTTATAAATTAGTAGTGTTAAAATTTATTTCTACATTTTAAATGTATTTAACTGTTATTTATTTTAGAGTTTTAGCTAAATTTTTTTAAGTACAATAATTAGAATAGTTTTTTTTTTCTTATTACAGCAAGGTTTTAAGATATCTTCGATGCATTTGATATCTAAAATTGTACTTTTTATGGAAATTCGTTGCTTAGCTTAGCATTTTGATCTTTTCCTTTAAAAAAAAATATTAAAATATTCTTTTTCCCATGAATCTTCTTTTTTTTTTTTATTTTTTCAGTTCATATTTTTTTAGTCTATTAGTCGTTTTAAAGCTAAGCGACGAGTTATTTAATATGGCATACGTTTATTTGTAAATAAAAATTTCCCAAGTCTCGAACTGGGGTTGTATTTTTACTCTGTGATATTGTAGAAAAAAAAACAGTTGTTTTAATTATAATTTTATAGTATAGTAGCTTTAAGTTATGTATGGTGCATAATATTGATGGTTTCTTTGAAAACTTGTAATTATCGTATCATAAGATAAATATATATTTATTTATTTTATAAAAAGTATATTAAAAAAAATTTAAAGTTATCTGTATTTTATATAATATTGATTATCTTCAAAAATGTCAAATGAATGACAGTTCTTCAGTAAGGAAAAAATATATCAATGGATTTCTAACAATTGGAACAGATACATATCTATATTATGTCTTTCTTTATATAAAATAATCTACTTCTAAGAAAAAAATATATATATTTTAGTCATTTTATTTTTAATGTCAAAATTTACTATTTAAGGCCTAAAAGTTGTAGCTGTAGATTTTAAGTGAACAATATTTAATACACATAATTTATTATATTTAAAGTAATTTATAAATGTTACTGTAAAAGCTTGAAATACTGTAAAAGTACAACTTATCAAACCTATAATATGTAAAAAAATTATGGTAAAATCCAGAAAAGGATTCTTCGTCCTATGAAATTCTTGCATTTACCAATTGGTTACAAGTTTGGTGACTTCCAACATTTACTACTTAAGCCACGAATTTACCAACTGCAGGCTCTTACAGTAACATAAATAAGCAAACACTGCCTAGCACTAATTTTGTGGCAACATTGTATATTTATTTTTCGTATTTTATAGATGTAGTATGTTTAGGGTATTTTAAAATGCATAATAAACAACTTATGATTCAAAATTGTTTTATTGTTATTATTAATGAAACCTCTATAGTTTAAAAAAAAACTTTTTTAATTAAAAGAAACAACTGTTTTATAAAAGTAATCAATTCAATCTATAAATGCCTTTAGATTTTTTTTAAAGGAATTTGTTTCCCCTACCTTAATAAAATATATGTATTTACTATCTGATCTGATGACTAAGGCAATTCTTATCTATTAGACTCGTGTTTAATATCAGCGGTTTTTTATAACGTTTTTTATGTACCGTGACAATTGATATTAAAATATACACTTTTTGATTTGAACGCGATAAAAATATTCATTTATATTGTGTTGAGATGTAATGAAGTAAAGCCACCAATATTATACGATTAATAAGAGTAAAAATTTACGTATCAATTGAAACGATTGCAGTAGTGACTACCGCCATCTGTTAAATATATTAGACAACTATTAAAACAAGAAATAGTTCACCAAATGACTCACAGATGGCGCTGATGAGGAAAAATAAAGAGCGCAATAAAACGGCAATTAAATTACAAACGTTCACGTTCACGGCATAAACTATTGTAAATTATTTTATGCATAAAAAAAATCAGAAACATTCAATTTCAGATTTCCAATTTAATATATTAATTAAATAATATATTTTACACTTTATGTTTATATCTTTAAGGTGTAATATCCATTGCTGTTTAAGAATATATCGCTGTGACTAACATTTTGTTAGATTACCTGTTTTATCAGTTCGAAGATTATCATTTTAGTGTGGAGTTGGTTCGCGAATCGGTCTGTACTGTGTAATTAATTTAATAATATTTTTTTTCAATGAATCCCGTTAGTTTTTAGTTCAAACGTTTTACCTTTTAACTCGATTGTGATTTTTTATAATGGCTGACAAATTAATATGGAAAATCATATTGGATATCCTGGTGTTAGCCTGTGGTAAGTATTTTTTTATATATTTCTATGTTTTATTTTGTTCTTTTCTGAGAAGGTATTGTTTACATTAGTTATAATTACAATACATCTTTTATACTTTGCGAGGTAGTGTAGGAAAGCCTAGAGTTAAGCCTCTCTTTTTTCCGCTTTCAACCCGTTTTGGAGACAATATATAACAATTAACTTATCGAATTTTATTCAATTACTTTATAAATCAGATCAAGGGACCGTCACCAAGTGAACTTTGAAAGCTATTTCACAATAGTAAAGATATTATTTTATTAATATCATCCTACATCCCGCATACCAGGATAGATACAGGGAACCTATTAAAACATTCTGTTCCCCACTTATCACTTAATTTTTGAGACATTGCGCGTGTTTACAGGCGGAACTCAATGTCTTGCTTTGGCTTTTTACCAGAGCGAGGAATATAAAACTAATTCCTTGTTTCAAATGGGAATCAAACTCATTTCCTTTGCGTTTACAGTAGACGATATGCCGCGATGACCTCTAATATTCTTATTTTTAAGAAAAAGTAAAATTATTTTACAATAAATATATTTTTAAACTAAAATTAAATTTAAAAATATATTCTGAAAGTATAATTTGTAAATGGCATGCAAACATCATTCCACATGAAACATGATAGCAGTTATCATCGCACTGATAGCAGATTTTTTTCATAAATTATAAGAATTAATAGATATTAGATACGATTGTAGACGCCTATGTTATTATCATATTGTTATTAATATTATATTTTTGTATTTATTTCAAATATTCGAAAAAATAAATTAATACAATATGTATATTGTATTAATTCATAATATTTTTTCTGCTCCTCCAGTAGTATCATCTATTATTTGAATGAGTGAAATGTTTAATATTAGTGAATCACTATTTATGAATAACTAATAAATGACTAATAGTGATTCAGGTAAAAGGGAGGTTGAAAAGTAATAAAGTTTAATTTATATAAAATAAAAGTTTTAAATATAGATATGCATATTTACTTCTACAGAAATATTTTAAACATTCTATTGTAATTATATTCTGTCGACCAGGAAAATACCTATAATACTAAGCATATGTGATTATATGAATTTCTTAGGCATTGCGTGTTGAGTGGCGGAACACAACGCCGAAGTTGCCAGAGCGAAGAAGCAAAACTATTAATAAATAATAATTCATTCCCTCAAGTGGGATCGAACCCACAAACGTCGCGTTAGTCCACCTTAAAATAATTATTTTATATAGCCAACAAACAAAAGATTATTTTATCCACTTTAATACATATAAATTACAAAGATAAAGCTTCGGCCGCAAATATTTTTATAACGTCAAGAGCACTTAGGTTGATAGAAATGTCAACAATAAAGTAAATGAAGTGGTAATATCCTAGATGTAGGTATTAAACCTTCGTTTAGGTGTTAGTAGGTCACCTATGTAACTAATTAATTGAAAAAATGTTTGTAATAAGAAATGAACATAAAGGCCGCCGAATTTAATGGGGTTCTGGGTTCGAGTCCCACTCGGAGGAATAAAATATTTTCATTTCCTTTGCCTTTCGCCAATCAACCCGCAGTGACTCCAAAATTAAGCGAAAGGTGGGAAACAGTTGTTTTAATGAGAGCAGAGTGTCTTAAATTCTTAACACAAGGTTTCCAGGTTCCTTCCGCCTACAGTGCCATGTGCTGGATACAGCATGAAGCTAAAAAAACAATGTGTTAACTAACAAACGACTTATTTCCGTTTTAGGAAAATTAGTTGTGTTTTCTAACTACAATCATAAAAGAATCATCGTAATTATTACTTATTAAAAACAAACATACTCGTATTCTAGGTACATATTATATATGAAAACAAATTATTAAATAACCATTCATACACAGGTATTTCAAGTTTTTTTTTGTTATTTTAGGAAGTAACGCGAAATCAAAGTAATTTCCCATTTAATTTCGAAACTTAATACCTATATTACAAAATATTCCTATTTAAATATTATAATTTAATAAAAAATACAGTTCCATTTAAAATTTGGACAAAACTAATATTTACCCAACATTTAGTAACATTCGTAAATCCCGTTAGAAACTGTTTCGAAAAAACGATGACTTTTACGATTGAGTCACGAATATCCTGCGAGAGGTGTGAGATGACGCTATCTTGGCACAGTTAGCGTTTGTCAAATTATATAAGATGGTAATAGATTCAAATATCATACATTTGAATATCTTCCTCTTCCTGGCATTAATCCCGGCTATTGCCAGGGTCTGCCTTCCTACTCCACTTTGCACGGTCTTTTACATCCTCGGTGGTTAGACCATTGGCTCTCATGTCCTGCATCACGACATCCAACCAGCGCTTCCTTGGGCGTACGTGCGTCTTGCTCCAGAAACTGACATAGCTGGCACTTGCATCCCACATAGTTCTTAGGCCGGCGCGTTATCATACATTTGAATATATACCTATGAAATGATCGTCGAATGCTATAAAGCTAATAGAAGAAAAGCTGAGAGCGAGATATACTTTAATATAGATAAAAACAAATTAAATATTATATAGTAAACTAATGCAAACCTACTTGTAGCCTATTTTAATAGCTGTAACCTTTTACACTGCGGAAGAGGAATGTCACCGTGAAATAACAATTCGACCTCGATTGGCTGCGCTATAATCGGTCATAGTCTGCCAAACCTTGTATAAAAAATTAAATAAAATATTTAAAAAAATCAACTTCACACTTGTATCCAGCACCCAGCAGATTAGGCAGAGGAAACCTAGTGTCAATACACTCCGTTCTGTAATTTATACTTTTTCTATTAACATTTATAATTGTTAATATACCAACTTGTTGCGTTTTTAGCTTGTATCGTTGTACACAAAATATCGAAATTGCAATTGAAATTGCGAAAAATTAACAAAAAATAAACCGACATCTCGTTTATAGCCAAAAAGTCTGTAACTCCTCTGGTGTTACACGAGGTCGTGGACGGCGATGATCTCTTATCATCAGGTGACCCGTAGCGTACGCTCCTTTGTCTATTCCATAAAAAATGGTCATGTTAGTCATAGCTAACGTGACCAGACGTCCCGTTCTTTGCGGGACTGTCCCGTTTTTCGCTTGTGTGTCCCTTTGTCCGAAAAATTCTACCGGGACGTACAAATCTTCTTTTCGGAATGACATGTAAAGTTGATACGAAACCAGTTTCTCCGCTATTATCGCAGTACGCTATTTGTAAAAGGTAACTGAAAGAAGTCTACAAAAAAAAGAAAGTATTAAATTGTTTATTAATGCGTCAGTTAAATTAAACGAAAGCACTATCAGACGTCTAGAAAAAGGAAGGAAGGAAGGAAGGAAAGGAAGAAGTTGTGCTGAAAACAACGAAAGCCACCTTAAAATGTCCCGCTTTGAACAGAACGAAGAATGGTCATGTAAGTAACTCACTCATAACTTTAGAAACTCTCTAACATGTGTCTACGAGACGTAATAGTCATTAATGTGCATATGCAATAGTGACACATACCTACTATCCATGTAGGTGGATCATTTCAATGAGGATGGTGACCTTGACCAACTATACTAGGACACTCCTTTGGTGAAGCAAAAGATTGACAGTTTGTTATATATTTTTTTGCTTAGGTATACTAAGTTTTTTATCAGCTTCACGCTGTATCTCGCGCATAGTAGGGTAGGCAGAGAGAACCTAGTGTTAAGACACTGTATTGCCCACATTTATATATTTAAAAATGAAGAAAGAACGATATATTTATTTACATTTATATTTTCATTTCTTCGCTCTCGTGTCGAGGCAAAGAGCGTCGTTGAGTTCCGCCACTCAACACGCAATGCCACCAGAATTCGCCGGAAAGTGGGGAACGGGGTGTCTTAACACTAGGTTCCCTCTACCTACCCTGTTGTGTATGGGATACAGCCGGAAGCTGATAAAAAGCTGTTGTTGTTATTCTTTATTTGTGTCGTTCCGAGCTTGCCAGTTCAGCACTAATCACTTCGCCAATGTCACGTCGAATGGAGAACACACAAAGGAGATTGTAAGGTAAAAAGGAGACAATAATTAAAAAGTTACATAAATGTTTTAGAAACAATATTTCTTTTGTTTACATTTTGTTTCATGCCAAAATGAATAGAGTATAAGTTTGACTTTACAAAGAAAAAACTTTCGACGACTAACATCGCTCTTAATTTTTTCTTCATTTAATTTAATTACGTGTTGCACAGCCCAATGCAGTCATGCAATGTCACACAAGGTACTTTTAATTTAAATATAATTCTCAGACTTCTTTACGAGTAAGATAAGTAGAAATATGATTGTGTAATATCCTTACCAAGTAATCGAATATTGATAGATAACTTGATAAGATTAAAAAAAGTCCCATTCAAGGGAGAACCTGGGACCTAGTGTTGAGACACGTTCCCATTAAGACACTTCCGTCCCCCATTTTCCGCTGAATTCTGGAGACATTGCGTGTTGAGTGGCGGAATTCAACGCCGCGCTTTACTTCGACACCAAAAAGACGAAAATGGAAATATTAAATATTTCATTTTCTAGACTGGGAATCAAATCTCACGCGTTTACAGCCCCACGCTCGCCACAAACAGCCCCAAAAGCTTATAACAATGTCGTAAACTAATTAAATTTCTAATCTAAAAGGGAATTAATAAGAAAGTACATATTTTTACGAGCACGCTTGTCACGTCATATGAATCATTGATTAAAATGGGACATAGCACTTTACAATGTTTATCTAAGAATTATAGAGATATCAACGTTGTAAAACAATGGACTAGTGGTGTGAGAGAGTGACCGTTCTAACCGTGGGTTTGAGTTCATTTCCCTTAATGTGCAAATATGTAAATATTGAATATCTTTATACTATTTTTTTCTTTGTTTGCTAGTTTATTTTATATAGCAAAGAATATGTAGCATATATTGCTCCAAAATTTACTTAGATTTGCTAATAAAATAACGGTTTTTGTAAATATATAAAAAAACCGGGCAAACGCGAGCCAGGCTCACCCACCGAGGGTTCCGTACAAAAATTGGAGATCTCGAGTGTATCGGAAATTTAGACTATCTTAGCCAGAGCCCAACAGAACGAATGAAAACAGAACGAACAGAACATGAACAGTTGCCAGGGAGAAGAAAAGACAATATTAAATATTTCTTTCTTCGAGTAAGAATCGAACCCACAACCTGTCGCATTTATATTTGCATATTTGCGCGCATACAGCAATATAAACAAATGTGGCCGCAAATCATAATGAATAGTTAATAATAATATTCTAATTTTAGATATTTCTAAGTAATAAATAATATTTAACATAAACACGAAGTTTTAAATAACTACCTAGGTATTGTATAGAGATTATTTATATATATATAATTTACGTAAAACCACAAGTCTGTTTACAATAAGAGTATAAATTAACATAACATTATAGAGTTATATATATTTATTATATTACTTCTTTATATTCTTTAAGCATCTCGTGCACTACACAAGATAAATAAAAGATTTTTCTTAATATTTTTAGTAATTTTATTTTTTAATTTATTTCAGTGGCAGTCCCGATACTGATTATACATTTGTTCGCGGAACCCTTCCACCGCGGCTACTTCCTGGACGATGAGAGCTTAAAGCTGCCTTACAAGGAACAAACTATATCTGAGGCATTGCTGGCAGGTATCGGATTCGCACTTAACATCGCTACAGTAAGTTCTGATTTATTAAAAATATGTATACACACTTTAGATTTTTTTTTTGGGATTTTTCATTTTTTTCATTTTGTTTCAATGAAAGTGACCTAACCAAAAAAATCTATGATTATTAAGCTTTACGATGCATCACACCCTGTTCTCGTTAAGACACTTTAGTCTCCGCCTTTCCACCGAATTCTGGAAGCATTGCGTGTTGAGTGGTGGAACTTAACGCCACATTATGTGATAAAAAAACGTTCAATTTCCCGCGTAAAATTTATTCTCGTTACCAGAATGAAGAAAATGAAAATAATAATAAATATTTAATTTCCTCAAGTGGGAATCGAACCCCTAACCTGTCGCGTTTACAATCACACGCTTGTGCCTCTGCACAACGCTTCTTTTATTCTATGTATAGTCTATAGACTTACAATTTCCATTCAAATTTCCAGATAATAATCACAGAAATAGTCCGCGACAGGCGCGGCAAGGGCGTGGGAGACAAGTTCCTCTCGGGTTCCCTCGTCTCCGGCTGGATATGGGAGAGCTACACCGCGATAGGCGTGTTCGCTTTCGGCGCAGCGTGCCAGCAGTTCACTGTGAACTCCGCTAAAATTGTCATTGGCAGACTTAGGCCGTATTTTTTTGATGTAAGTAGAAAGTTTTTCATCATTATTATGTTCTACACTATTCTATATTTTATATCGTTCCTGTAAATCAGAGGAATGTGGTAAGGAGACAAGGCGTGGTGTTATGTTCCGCCACTCATGTTTACCACTGGGTTCCCTCTCCCTACCCTGCTATATACGGGATACAATATGAAACAGTACAAAGCTTAAACATTGAATGCTTAAAAGTTCACTTATTCCATAATTTATCAATATACAAAAGGATAGAAACTATAATATTACCATAATAAGAATTAGATCAATATAATATTTTGTGAATCAATTTGCAGGTATTTTATATTTAAAACGACTTAGACTAGACTACTTTAAATATTTTTCCCCTATATTCCAGATGTGTAAACCGACCCCAGTCGCGTCGTCGAACCTAAACTCCTTGGGCTACATCCAGGAGTTCACCTGCGCGCACAGCAACGCGGCCGAGCTGAAGGACATGCGTCTTTCGTTCCCAAGCGCTCATTCCAGTTTTGCTATGTATAGTGCTGTTTTCTTTATCGTAAGTGTTATTTTATATATTTTTTTATTTTTAAGTTAAGTGAAACTAAATTTTAGTTTCATAAATGTGAAGAAATCGAGGTAAAAGCGTGAGTTCCGCCACTCAACACGCAATGCCTTGCACTGCACGCAAATTCGGCGGAAAGCGGGAAATGGACGGCCTTAACACTAGGTTTCCTCTGTCTACTCTGCAATGTGAAGGATGCAGCGTGAATTTAAAACAAAAGAAAGGACAGAAAGTTTTTCTAAATAAGTTTCATTCTTTTAAGCTGGGTTACTTTTTTTTTTCATATCAATACAAAAAACACAAACCTCCAACTTCTTCTTTACCAGTTCTACGTCCAACTAAAAGGCAAATGGCGGGGCTCCAAGCTGCTTCGCCATGGTATACAGTTCGCAGTGCTAATGGGGGCGTGGTACGTGGGGCTCTCGAGAGTGGTGGACCATAGACATCACTGGAGCGACGTGGCCGTTGGGTTCGCTGTGGGCGCTGTGTTTGGGGTTATTGTTGTGAGTATTTGGTATTTTGGTATTAGTTATTGTTTTTTTAGAATTCCGTAACTCAAAAGAAGAATTAGAAACTGGATCACTGTCTGACTATCAAGACCATTTATCCCGAGATCCCGTGCAGGCTGTAATTAATATCAAATATTTATGTCTACGGTTCCTTGGAGCACAGAAAAATGAAACTCCTAAGTCAATGCAATCAAAAGATAGAGCGTATACTTAATTTTTGCTGCATTTTCTATGACATTCTCCGCGTAATCAAAATTAAAAAATGCATGAATGTGTATTTTTTGATTCCGTCGACTCGGGAGCTTGATTTTTCTGTACTTTAAGGGTTATAATAGACCTAAACATATGATATTAATTTGAGCTTGATACCTCCATCTTATTTCATCATACACGATCTTGAGATAAACGGTCTTACCAAACGGAAAGACAGACTACAAAGGGATCCTATAAGGCTTCTATTTTTACCTTTTGAGCTACGGAACCCTAAAAAACATAGAGATATTTTTATTTCTTCTATTTTTTTAACATTAAACATTTTTATTATTACAGTTTATGTTTGTACTGAAACCTAAGAAATATGGACCACCGGGCGCAGCTGAATGGGAAGTCGCGCAACCACAAATACTACCGCGACCAGTCTTAGCCAGATAGAAATAGAAAATAGAAAATAATATAATATCGAAATAATAACTATTTCTCCTTTCTCTTTCTCTTTTTTCTTTCTTTTCCTCTCTCCATCTAGATATTGAAACTTTTGACTTCTTAACTCTTCTCATAGTTATGTTCCTTTTGTACAGTTTTTAATTTGTACAAAAATCTTCTAATATTAGAATAACAAAAAATATTATTTTATATTAAAAATTGTAGTATATATACGATGTACCTAAGTTAGTAAAGTACAATATAATATTATTACGGTAATAAAAACTAATTTATCATTTTAAAAAGCAAAATAAGAAATGCAAGTGGGAATAGTGTCTTAACACTAGGTTATAAAAAATATTTTAATTGTGATTTTCAAAACAATTTGTATTAAACAATAGCATTGTGATAATTTTTCTTACTAAAGCAGCTAAAACATATTATTTAATTATTATTTAAGTTAAGATTATTTTGTATTTATTTATAATCAGTATTGTTATAATTTTGTAAATGTGTAGAATAAATGTTATTTATTTATATAACGATATTTTTTTAATTATATTCGTAAACTGCGGCGGCGTTTAGTTCCGACAGTACAGCGGAAAATGGGCAATGGAAGTGTCTTAATGGGAATGCAATTTCTTAACACTAGGTTCCCTCTCCCTACCCGGCTATGTGCGAGATACAACGTAAAATACTAAAAAAAATAGGAAATCTTTAAAGAAACATTGCATATGTGAAATAAAATGTAGCAACCTTGTTTTTTGCGACTACGTAGGTATCTGCTATAGCTATCATTTAGCAAAGAAATATTATAATTAATAATTATTATTATAAATAATTTATTAGGTTTTATCATATAGTAGAGATTATGAATCGGAGTTTAATTAAATGAGGATTTTCCTAAAAGGTCATCAAAACAACTGCTGTATGCGTCTTTGGGAGATAGCATCTATATGTATAGCTAACCATAACGTATTCAGATATATATTTATAGAAAATTATTTATAGGAAATATAAGAAGACATATGAGAAAAAAAAACAATAATTTTTATTCTTAAAAAAAACATTTTTTTGTCTGTTAGTCTGTGCGTTTGTGCACGCTAATTTAGTTATAGGTAATTTTAATTTTCACTATTGTATTTTGGTGAACTTTTCTTAGCATTACAAATAAAAAAGTTACTACTAACTCCTTTTAAGAAGTCGCAAGCGGGTCGCTAGTAAATAATTTACAATCGTTTAAAAACGATTGAACCTGAATTATTGTCCTATACAATTCAGGTTTATAAGTCCTAAGATATCTTCTGCTCCAAGTCCGTCGTAGCAAAGCTATATTCCGATTTGATGGAATTAATTATTGCCATTTCCTCGCTAAGGTATCAAAACAAAGCGCGGCGTTGAGTTCCGCGTTTACAGTCACGAACTTGTACCACTGCGTCACTACTGGCTTGTGTTAAATATTATTAAAATACAACTAAGATATTATTATTAGAAAAAAAATAAATGAAGAATAGATAAAACTTAAAAAATAAATTCGTTCTAATTACGATATTAGATAACATATATGCGTAGGGTTGTTCAAAAATATTTTTATAATAAATGTAACTTATATATATAACGAGGCCGTCTTAGTGCAAGGGTACAAGGCTGTTACTGGCGCGACGGTTGTGGGTGCGATCCTAACTCGGGGGAAAAAAATATTATTTTACTTCGCATCGGCATCAAGACAAAAGCCCGGCAACGAGTTCCGGCACTTAACACGCAATGCCTCGAAACATTCGGCGGAAAATGGGGAACGGAGTGTTTTAACACTAGATTTCCTCTTTATATTTGTTAATGACACAATGGACGCGTAGTCAGAAATCTAATTAATTTAATTTTTTCTTAAATATATATCTTTTTGGGTTTTATGCAGACACACCCATTTCATGCATAATACATGTTAAACGTCCAAAAATAACTTATCGCATATATTATAGTTTTATCAATCGACCCCTACTAAGAATAGTGATAAGAAATCGAAGAAGTAAAATAAATGATAAAGATTGATTTTTAAAGAAACTACTCAGTAAATTTATTTTTACTGATAAGGTAGGTAGGTACGATTTTTGGAATCCTTATTCCTAATTTTTTTTTTACAAGAAATAAAAATCAGCTTCCCGCTCTATCCTGCACACAGCAGGGTAGGCAGAGGGAACCTAGTGTTAAGACACTGCGTTACCCACTTTCCGCCGAATTCTGAGGCATTACGTGTTGAATGGCAGAACTCAACGCCGCTCTTTGCCTCGACACCAGAGCTGGAATGGAGAAATGGAATTTGAGTTGAAATGACACCATAAATCTGAACCATTTGGACTTATGAGTCCTAATTTCTTTCGCGGACTGATTTAGATTTACGCTATACATTTTACTTAAACCTATTTTTTTTTCATTATCAATAAATAATTGAGGCCAGTCGTGGCCTGACATGACAAGCTTATGATAATGAAATTTCTTAATATTTTAATTTCTTCGCTCTGGTCACGAGGCAACGCGCTTATCCTGAATTCTGCGGAACGAGGGTAGAGTGTCTTACCACTAGGCTCCCTCTACTACCCTGCTACTTGCGGAAAAAAATTAATAAATAGTATTAAATCATTGTTGATGATTATTTTATTAATATAACATAACATAGAACTGATGCAATATTACAACTAATATATTGACGTCATATAAAATTTGATAAGATTAACTATTTTTGCTATTAAAAAAATATCTTTTATAAAAATATTGCGAGGATTGAATATCCCCACAAAAGTTATGTTAATATTAATAATGAAATTTTAAAAAAACCTGTAAAGGAACCTCTTTTCAAGACTAAAATTCATCCCCCAGAAAATATCTCTAGAATCTAGATAAATCCATGTCTTTATATACTACCGGCTATAAATGCGTCAGTTATGGGTTATCTTTGGAAATAGAAACATTTTGTTTTTATTGTTAGATGTAGATCGATCGACTTATCTAATAAGAGGACCATTCATCTCCAATATTTTATCATACCATTGTACGGCGGTCACTGACACCGCAGTCAGTTTACTTTAAGTTACTCTATCATTATCCTATTAAAAACCAACGCGAGGATTGAATCAGTATTTGTTGGACCTTGTTCTATTATAAAGGAGAGTTTATTATTTCCCATGGTGTTTTCAAGCCTATATCACATTTGGGGAGGGAGGGAGAATTTAGGCGGAAAGTGGAGACTAGTGTCTTTGAACTAGGTTGTCTCTAAAAATGAAAATAAAGGGTGTTTCTTTAAATTCACGCTGTATACCGAACACGGCAGGTTAGATAGAGGGAGCCTAATGTTAAGATATTCCGCTCCCCACTTTTCGCCGCATTCTTTAGACATTGAATTGCATTATGGGTTCAATTCCTGCTGGGTTCGATTCGATTCGAGAAAACGCGCGACGTTAAATATCTAGCTTAATGGACAGAAAATAAAGAACGGACTCCTTTGCTATAAGTAAAAGTAGTATAAGTAAAAGCTATAAAAATAAAATATGGTGATTTTAATTGATTACCTAATAAGAACACGCCCTCGATGACAGCGAATCACACTTGTCGAACGTTGTAGACGCATGCTGTTATCTATTAATATCATATAAGGGAGAAGTGGCATGAAAGGGCCAGTTTACTAAATGAAGCAAAAAAATATACTTTTAATTAAAGAAATTAAGATTTTTTTTCCTCAAATTGTTATTTATTTATTAAACTAGGTAATTTCGTACGAAATAATCCTTAAATACAATAATTAATCAATAAAATATTCATTTTAAAAAAATGTGTCATTTGGCTCTTTCATAACCATTCGGTATTGAAAGAGCCATTAAAAGTTATGAAAGAGCCAGTCTTATATTATGAGGTGTAACAGTGAAAATTATGGTAAATAATATTAAATAAAAACGATTTCATAATTCTTATTAAAAAGTAATGTTTTTTTAATTCTATCAGTCATTTTAAGTAGATAATTCTAACAAACTTTTTAATCTTACATTATTCAGATCAATAACATTATATGCATCCTTTGAGCCAATCATCACTCGCATTTTCAATTTCTTTCCACTTATCTAGGCAGAAACCATTGGCCATGGCTAATTTAATTCTTCAATTACTGATTTCTCGGGCCTTTTTCGTTTTTTCTTTCGGCTCTTTCAAGGCCCGTCCACCCGGCTCTTTCATAACTTATTCTATAAAAAAATGTAACCTCCAAAATGACAACGATACCAAAACTTTTCAAACTCAATTTTAATGCAGTTACAAGGCCAAATATATACATAAACTCAATCTATATTCCAATTACCCGTATTTGTTTACAATGAAATACTAAAAAACAACTCAAAGGAGTTAAAATATTTACTTTGGAATGCCAAAAACTTCAACTTGACGTATCGGCGTCCGTTGGTTCCGATGAACTATAATTTTTTTGTGGGTGGCGGGAAATCAATATTGCCATTTAAAAATAAAATATTCTAACGAATCCGTTCCTAAACTACTATAATATTGCAAGTGGCTCTTTCAAAACCTGGCTCCTTCATGCCACTTCTCCCTTACTTAATTTAGAGTTACAATATATATATAAATGTAAAACAACTGTAAATAGGTCTGTGTATTGAATATGAACTAAAAAAAATACTTCTAAGTGTATACAAGTACGAGTATCTATACTATAAATGAACTCAGTTGTTTTTATACATAAGTTTCATTAAGTTTTTTGACCCACAGCGCTTCACTGTAAAGTTCAAACTGTAAACATTGTTTTGATTCTTAAAATAAATATTATAAAAGAAGTGACATTAAAAACACTAATATATAGCACATGTAAACATTGTTTTGCTTCATAAAATAAATAATAAATATTATAAAAGAAGTAAGTTTAAAAACACTAATATATGGTACAAGTAGTAAATATAAATATTGTTTATATTTATTTATATGAAGTTTTGCGTATGTAACACGTCATAATTATCATTGAACAAATTATGTATGGAATATCCTCTACAAAATTTATATATAGCATTCCTTGTTTGCCTATTTTACAATTTTACTAATAAAATATTAATAGTAATAATGAAATTTTAAAAAAACCTTTATAGGAACCTCTTTTCAAGGCTAAAATTCATCCCGCAGAAAATATCTCTAGAATCTAGATAAATCCATGTCTTTATATGCTACCGCCTCTAAATGCGTCAGTTATGAGTTTCCCATAGGGGATCTGAATTATTTTCATTTTCTTGCTCTGTGAAAAAGACAAAATTAGGCAGAAAATTAGACAGAAAATGAGAAACGGACTGTCTTAACAGAAGGTTTGCTCTGGGAAAAAACATAAAATAATGAATAATAAAAATTACCAGACCAGTCGGGCACAAGCGTATGGCAGTAAACGCGACAAGTTGAGGGTTCGATTCCCGTTCAACGAAATGAAATATTTAATATTTATATTTCTTCGCTCTTCTCCCACCACCCAACACGTAATTTCTCCAGAATACGACGGAAAGTGGGGAGTATTTCAACACTAGGCTCCCCCTACTTATCCCGCTAAATACGGGATACAGCGTGAAATCGAAAAAAAAACAAATAATATTTTTTTTACTATGCACGTGCATCATACCATATGCAGTAAACATTTCCTATTTACAATATACAACAATCATTATAATCGGTTCAGATTTTTCTTCTTATCATATGACCCTATGAAGTTACATATATATAAATATATAGATATAGATATATATATTTATATATAGATATATAACGCGTCTATTTTATTTAGTACTATTTCAAACGTCGTCGAGTAAAGTTTGAAGTGGCTGTGGAAACCGACAAGATGTCGCGAGAAGCATCTATGCAGATCATAAAAAAAATTGTAATAGATGTACTTTTGATTGGCATTTGTAAGTAGATTTTTGTATTGTTTTTTTTATTTATATTTTATTTTTATTTTTTTTATTAGGAAATTTTAAATATGTAAGTAAATAATCTTATTGTGAAAGGACGAATGGCTCAGTGAAAGTTTTATCCTAGACTGAGGAGTTGTGCATTCTAATATAGGTTTATTTTATTTTTAATATTTTTATGAATTACTTCTTGTTTATGAATTATTTCTTGTTTTCCGTTTGTGGCACAGTGACACAAGCGTGTGACTATAAACGCGACAGACTGTGGGTTCGATTCCCATTTGAGAAGAAAAAGTATTAAATATTTTCATTTCCTTGATATGGTAAACGAGGTCAAGCGCGGCGTTGAGTTTCACAGTCACCACTTTACACGCAATGTCTCCAGAATTCAGCGAAAAATGGAGAACGGAAGTACCTTAATGGGAACAAAGTATCCTAACACTAAGTTTCCAGGTTCCCTCTGCCTATGTGCAGGATACACTATGAAGTAAAATAAAATTATTTATTTAATACCGTTATGACTTGAACTTCATTAAGAGGTTCATTCGTTTCAAACGTTTAATTAAAGGTTATTTACTTATGATTCATGAAGTTTCATGACCGGTAAATTATAAACTGACAATCATAAATATTACCGTTTTACTTACTAGAAAAAAATATAATTACACCTACCTTATATAATCTTTAATTATTTCTTTAGTATGTTAGTTATATTCATTTTTATCAGCTTTGCGCTGTATCCCGGGTAGCCAGAGGGAATCTAGTGTTAAGACACTCCGTTTCGCACTTTCTGCCGAATATTCATTATTATTATATTTCATAATATAATTTTATGTAAAAAAAAAGCTTAGAAATATAGCAAAAGTAAAAAAATATAGAACTAATGAATATTTTATGTAAAAATTATTTTCAAGTAAATTTACATTCTCCTCACATAAGTATTCCTCGTCTAGAAATATTATTACTTTTTGACCTGTAGTTGAACTATGAAACTACTAAGATTATAATTATTAGAATTGTGATAGATAACATACTATAGAAAATTCTAAACAACATACATACCTATACAAAAACTGTCATAGCGCAGCGGCAAAGTGTCTTAATGCAAGCACGACGGTTGTGGTTTCTATTCCAACTCGTGGGAAGGAATTATTTTCATTTCCTCGCTTTGGTAAAAAGACAAGCGGCGTTGAGTTGGGCTCGGCACACAATGCTCCGAAAAATGGGCTGGAAGTATTGAATGTTCCCTACATTAGGATCCCTCTATCTATCCTGTTATATGCGGGAAACAGTGTGAAAGAAAAAAATCTATAGAAATAAATGAGAAATATTTCATCATCCTTATTATAAAACATGGGTAGGTATGTTTATTTTCTAATAGCAATAGAAATCTAACTTATCTTTCATTTTATATATCACTTAAATTCAACCGATTTCTTGCCTTTAATTATGAGAATTTTCATTGAGAAAATTATTTTATATTCTAATTTATTTTTATTTACTATATAAGTATTATAAAATTAATTGTATTAACGATATAAGTATTGTATAAGAAAAGACTTGAACCTAGAAACTGTATGAAATCAGAGGCCGTCGTAGCGCAGTGCGTGTAAGGGCGTCGGTTGTGGGTTCGAATTGCACTCGGTGGAATGAATCTTTTCTATAACCTCGCTCTAGTATGGTGACAGAGTGCGACGTTGAATTCCACGCAATGTCCTAAAAAATCGGCAGAAAATAGGGAAATAGGGTGTTAAGCGTAGCATTAGATTCTCCTCCCTACCCTGCTATATGTAAAACTACGTTATTATTAATTATTGTCTCCGTGAGTACCTACATCCTATAAGTGACGTCGATACAAAATTTGAGACTCCTAGCATTTGTAGTAACGAAGTTTCATACAAACTTTTAACCCCAAAAATAACCCCTTAAAGTTCATATATTGCAAATTCCCGCCTTAGCAAGCACCTACGTCCTATAAATAACTCCTATGCAAAATTTGAGATTCCTAGCACTTGTAGTTTCTGAGATTTCGTGATGAGTGAGTGACCTTTCGATTTTATATATATAGATATAGGATGAATCTATTAAGAAAGATTGTAATTTATTTCTTTTTTATTTCAGTATTATTTGGTCTATATGCAACAGTAGGAATATGGGTGCCATTCAAAAGGGGATTTTTCTGTGGGGACGAAAGCCTCATGTATCCGTACCGAGATGACACAGTTTCGACCCCAATGCTTAAGTCCTATGGTCTAATACTGCCTGCATTAGCGGTAAGTTGTACTAAATATATATAAAAATTTGTTGGTTTTTAAAAGTTTATACTTAACCATCGTTTAACATGTAGTGTCCGTAAATATTGGTGGAAAGTAGAGAAAGAAGTATTTTTAATTTGTGTAAGTACATTCCTCTTCTTAGTATGAGAGAAATGTAAAAATAAGTAAAATTTTTTTTTAGTTCTTACTTCCTTATTAATATTATCGTATATCTCCAATATAAGCTTTATAATATTTTTGTGTTCTTCACGCTGTATTTTGCACAAAGCCGGGTGTGCAGGGGGTACCTAATGCTAAGATACTGGGTACTCCGTTCCCCATTTTCTGCCGAATTCCAGAGGCATTCAGTGGTAGAACTCAACGTTACGTTTTGCCTTGGCACCAACGCTAAGAAATAAAAATACTAAATATTTCATTTCGTCGAGTGGGAATCGAACCCACAAGCGCAATAGCGCTCACAATCACAACCTTGAGCTCCTGCGCCACGACTATCCTCATAATATAACATAATATTTATATGAAAATATTCTACAATATTTTAAAACCCTATAAGTTATTACCTACAATTAACTTTGATATCACGTGCGCATGCACGATGTAAATAAACACCTGTAGCTGGTACACCAATCGCCATATATATTATCCATATGTAATACAAATACGATTTACATAATTATTAAGTGTACTACAAAACAAGGAAAACAATGAAAAATAAAATACAAAAAATCATTAAAACTGTCTTGACTAGCTATAAAAATGTAATTGATATACAATTACTAATACAATATATATTTTATTTTAACTAATACAAAAAATATATCTGACTGTCACTGCGACGTCCGTGTGTTCGATTCCTACTCAGGGAAATCTGCTTTTCCTTGCTTTGGTAACAAGAAAAAGCACGGGACTGAGCTTCGCACCATACCCCATAAAGTCATGAAATTTGTGCTATACATGGGAAACGCAGTGTCCTAACACTACGCTCTTTCTGCCGCCCACAAGCAATTCTTTCACAGAAATCACAAACACTCTATCACTTAAATGTTTTTAAAACTCAACGACAGCTTCACGCTTTTTACGAAAATACGTGAAAAGCGTCAGGCGTGATATAGTATTTTAGCAAAATAGGCTTCACTGTATCAATAAAAGCAATTATAGCAATAAAATTTGAAAATGAGCCTAAAAGGATGATGGAGGCACAAGTGTGACTGTAAACGCGACAGGTTATGGGTTCGATTCATAATCCAAGAAATAAAATATTCATTATTTTTATCTCTCCGCTTTAGTACCAAAGCATAAATTCTTGCGAAAAATGGAAAGCGAGGAGACATAACACTAGGCCTAACCTTCTACAAGTGGGATACAACGCGAAGCTAAAAGGAAAAATAAGTAAAAATCATTAGTTCAATATTCTTTATTTACAGTTCCTCATCTGTGAATACGTATTACTTCGGAAAGAAGATAACTATTTGCAATTTTTCAACTGGCGTATACCGGCGTGGATGCGAGGTTTTTACCTTGTACTGGTGTCATTCTCCGTTGGTACCTGCTTTATGGAGCTCACTACTAATATTACTAAAAACATTATTGGTAGACCGAGACCACACTTCTTTAACGTAAGTATTAGGTTCTTTTTTATTCTAAAATAGGCTGGCGTTTGAACGAAACTCAACGCCGCAATTTTCATTTTTTAATAAATTAAATATTTAATTTCCTCGAATGGAAATCGAACTCACAACCAATTGCATCTGCAGTCACACGAACCCTTGCACCAGTCGTGACTCAGGAACAAGGGTATGAGAAACGTTTACATAACAAATAATATTTATATGTAATCCGGAAACAAAAACATAATATTAAATAATAATTATTATTTATCATAAACTTATCCACAAGTTATCAGGGAGTATGCGGAAATTAAAAATATATTTTAAACTATAATTATCATTTCCATGCATAATACTGACGACGCTATCTTATTATCGACTTCTGTCATAGTAACGTTGGATGATAGAGTCGATCTATGTACGAATGTACGTAATTTTCGGACTTTAGATAACGCTATCAAATGTAACTAGGTGTCAAGGCAATTATATATATTATTAGTTAAATATATATTAAGAATAATAAGAATTATTATTTTATTAAAATTATATAAATTATATGATAAAATTTGAGTCATTGTTCTTTTGAGGGATTACAGTGACAGCGCAGTAAACACTATCATTTTTGATTCAGTCCCTCACATTATTTTCCATCAACAGCACAACTCAACAGAGAATATCTCGAATTTATGCAAAGCAAAATACAGAATAATTTAATGCTCGTTTCCTTCTGACTTCCCTGGTTTCATGGATGTAAGAATAGAGGGGGCTAGACTCCAGAAGTTTTAAAAAGACTGAAAGTTTTACATGAACAAATCTGATCTAAAATCCAAAATAGAAAATAATAGTAGACTACACGATTAAATAACCCAATATTTTTTTACAAATAAAAAACTAATTATTAACTTATACTTTTCAGTTATGCAAGCCATCTATAGATTGCAGTTTACCCGAGTTCACTCGCCGGTATATAGAGGCTGATGAATACACATGTTTGGGAGAAAACGTCGAGAAGATAGCTGATGTAAATTTATCATTTGTTAGTGGACATTCCACGTGGGCTGCCTTCACGATGATCTATTTGGCTGTAAGTTACTTTTTTCTAATTTTCTTAGTTTTTAGTAGCAAATTTCGTTTATTATTGAGATTAATATTCAATATAAAGGTAGAAATAAATATTAGTCTTATGAAATTTAGAGTTTAATTTGTAAGTTTTTTGGAAAGTGTAAGCTAAAATTACCAGAAGATTCCTCCATATTCTTCCGAAAACGCCAAGAATACGATTTTATCACCACAGACCCCTGTTAAATGTTCGAAACGTCAATAAGACGTCAAAAGCAAAGAAACTTATTAATGCTACGTGAATAATATATTGAGGCCATTCGTGGTGCAGGAGAACAAGCGTGTAAATGCAAGAAGTTGTGGGTTCGATCCCCACTCGAGGAAATGAAATATATTGTCGCTCCTGCAACGGTCTTGAGTAGTTCCACCAATCGACACGCAATGCCTCCATAATTCGGCAGTGACAAAATGCCAAACGAAGTGTTTTAACACTTAGCTCCCTCTACCTACCCTGCTAAATACGAGAAACATCGTAAAGCTGAGAAACAATCTATTAATATACTCTATTAAACATTCCTTTTTAATTTCAGCTCTACCTAGAAAAGCGTGTAACGTACCAAGGTACTCGGGTCCTCCGCCATTCCCTACAATATGCGGCAGTCATGCTGAGCTGGTTCACCGCTCTGTCGAGAGTATCAGATTACAAGCACCACTGGAGTGACGTCCTCGTTGGGTACCTCCTTGGCCTGATATTTGCTGTGGTTGTGGTATGTTGGATTTATGGGTTTTGTCTAGCTTCATTTATTTAGGGAACGCGCGGCGTTAAGCTTCGCCATGTAATGGTAATTGGCGGAAGCTGGGGAAAGGATTATCTTAACACTAGTTTTCAGAGGAAAACTGTTATTTCCAGTTGTATTGCATTTGTCCAATTAATTTAAATTAAACATATTTATTTCAAGGTTTGGAAAGATTAAAATTAGTTAAAGTTAGTAGATATTTTCTGAGGAGAGCCTTAACTTTTCGACAAATTTTTGGGGAGGAAATTTAAAAAAAAATCTTTCTTCTATATGGTGCTTGCAGTTTAGATACCAATACCAAAATTATTTATTTATTTAGAGTGTGTATATATTTTATTTTTACATTAATAAATTAAAATGTTTATAAATTTATTTATTTTTTCTTGTAGTGGACCTGGGGCACAGATATTTTAGAAGTTAAGAAGAAACACAAGCAGATATCTCAACAAGACACTTCTGTTCCAATGCAACAAATGGCTCTACCCGCCTAATTTATATTTAAAGTTAATAGAGTATTTAATGATGTAAATAGTTTATATATTATTACTATCACGCTGTATCCCGCGTGTAGCAGGGAAAGCAGGGGAACCTTAGTGTTAAGACACTCCGCTCTCCATTTTCTGAGTTCTGGAGGTATTGTGTATTCTGGAGGTATTGAGTGGCGGAACTGAACGCCACCCTTTGTCTCGACACCAGAGCGAGGAAAAGAAATTATTAAATATTTAATTTTCTCGAATGGGAATCGAACCCACAATTTGTCAAGTTTACAGTCATACTGTAGTTTATATATTTTAAGATAATTTTTAGTGTAATTGTAATTTTTAGGACAAAAAATAGTTCTGGCAAATAAAAAACAAGTAAAAAGGATCTCGTGAACTGTAATAATGGTTTTAATATTTGTATATATTTAGTTTTGCGCCTGACAATAATTTATAGCAATTTATACTTAAGTTGAAAATGATAACGATAATTTTTTTGACTGTCTATTAGTGAAAACCGCATTAAAAGGAAACAACTGTGTAGGAAGGTAAAATATTTGTACATACATAAAAATAAAAATATTTGGTATGTTAATTTGTTTTACTTTTTTATAAATAAGTAAAATTAATATATAGAATACTGTAAAATGTAAAAAAAAATATACTGTAAAATGCATAGTAACTGTATAGTTCTGAACTCAATTCCCAATCAGGAATAATTAGTCACTAAGTGTGACTTACTTCACCTTTATCTAACTAGACCAAATAAAACTCTATAATTCAGAGAAAAATATGGAGAAGCTACTTGCTGAATGGGGGAACTCAACGACGTACTGAACGAGGACTACTTGATTCTTCCAAGTGGGAATCGAACTCACAACCATCGCGCTTACATTCACGAAGACCACTGCATATTAAAAAAGTGGTAAAGCACAGGCTCTGCCAAAAAGCATATTACTCTGTTAAAGATTATGTTGCTCTCTCTCTGTTAGAAATGAGTTGCTCTATTTCTAAGTTAAAATTGTTAATTGTAATTTGTAACAAATAATGGCAATTAATAAGAGTGGCCATGAGTTTCTTTGCCTGTATCTTCTCATGAGCTCAATCATTTGAACGGGCTTTTTTTCAAGTCAAAATTGCACATTTTTTGGTTACTTTGTTTTTCATTTTTTTTTTACTTTTTTGACATGTCCAAGTAAATGTTAAGCATTTTTATGGAATAAAGATATTTTGACTTTGACTTTGACTTGATATGTAAACATTCCTTTAAATATAATTATTTAGAACCTACAACCATTACACACAAACAGGTCCTAACAACTGAGCCACACCGACTAGCAGCTATATTTTACTATACAATTATAATTTCCATAGACAACCTGCGTTGCTGACCGTAGATGACTTTGTCGATTATACAATTGTTTTAAATTGATCTTTATTATTAAAAGAATAGAATTCAAAATACCATAACATGTTAACTTAAGGTTCTATATTAGAGGATGTCGTAGATTATAGCTGCCAATGGATTATATACTCTATTATTTATGAAATAGGTTTTAAATTTCTTTATAAATAGAATTTACTTTCGCCAGAAGGCGATTTGGCTCGGAATGCCCGATGTACTGGCCGCTTCTTCGCTACCTTTTGTTTGTCATAGACTAGTTTTATCTTAGGTACTAAATTGTTTTTTTTTTGTTTTTGGTTTTTTGTATGGGGGTATGGATTTAGTGTATTTGATATTTTTCCTTTTTAGTTCATTGTTTTATCACATTTATAAAAACCACCATTCCTTATTTTTATTAGTACTACAAAAAAAAATATATATATAACAGCGTAACACTACTATAAATAAAATGACAATTTATTTATTCAACTGCCAGACAGCAAATGATATATAGACTCTAAATGTAAAAATATATATTTTTAATTTACTGCCCTTACTAAAACTATATTACCACTTTGTTTGGCCCAAATAATTTTGAAATTACGATAAAACATCCGTTCTACATACAATTATACAATTATTACAATATTTTCTGGGGAGCTTTCACACAGTATTTTTCTTTTCAGCTTCACGCTGTATTCTGCACACAGCAGGGTAGGCAGAGGGAACTTCGTGTTATGATACACCGTCCCTCACTTCCCACCAAATTTTGAATGCATTGCGTGTTGAGTGGCGGGTAAATATTATCTTTTTATTTTTTAGGGCAAATTTAGTGTTAGTAAAATTCTGGGGTCGGTACGGTCCAGTCGGCCCCCCCTTCCTACATCCATGATTACGTTTAAAAGCAATTAAATAATGATAGGTTACAAAAAAATTACTCCAATTATACCTAAAAAGTAAAAATCAAGAGACAAATCCTTAAAGGCATTAAATAACCATCACATCTATGTCACCGACGCGATGCAGACCGTAAACAATCGCGGGCAGTTCCTGTCCGACCGTCGCGGGAGACGCACGTCTCTATAATCAATGAAATACCGTTTCAACTTTTAGTTTTTGGTTCCGTTAGTGCTATTGTGCTGTGTATTTAGATTGGCAGGTTGTGATATAGTGGAGATAACTATAGATATAGATAGATGTTGATGTAAGTTGAATAACAGTAAAGTTAAGTTAAAGACGCTTCTAGTTCGTATTCCGTGATTCTTATAAGAAAATGAGTGATATTTGGATTTTAAATATCAAAACTATATGAAAATAAGTCAAAAAGATCTAATTAATCAGCCGTTTTGCTTAAAAATTTAATGGAAAATGGTATTTTTGCTATTTTTGAAGTTAAAAACTAAATATAACGTAACCTTCGACATGAGGTTGTGAATTAAAATAACATTTGTACAAAATCGCCACAAAAACCTGTTTAAGTATTTCATGTGAGCAATTCACAATTCTGTAATAGAGCAAGACGTTTATTAGAGTTATTTACATATAAAAGTATTTTAAATACCTATATGTTTAAATAACAAGAATATATTAAAATTTTATATAATATTAAACTCTGCCATGATGATATAAGCCATATTTATATTTAAAATTGATATAAATAATATAGATTTACTTTGTATCGTGCATACAACAGGAAAAACAGACATAATCCAGTGCTAATATCACTTTATTCTCTGCTTTTTGCCCGAGTTTCAGATTATGATTATTAGAGTTAAGACTGCTACCAAAGCAGAGAAATAAAAAAATCTAATCAGTACATAGTAGTGTAGGCAGCCTAGTGTTAAGACACTCCGATCCCCACTTTCCGTTGAATTCTGGAGGCATTGCGTGTTGAGCAGCGGATCTCAACGCCGCGATTTAACCTCGACACCAGATAATTTAAATAAATAAGGGAATCTCTGAGTCATATAGTCACTACGTACAATTATTATACGTTTCCTAACATATATTTTTCTTTTAGAGTATAATAAGCCTTTAAAAATGTTAAAATTGAAATTTATTCATTTCCATGTGTGAGAATCGAAACCGCAACCATCGCGTTTACAATGACGCTTCCACTGAGCCAATAGCCTCAATATTTAAATTATATATTATAGGTATCATAAGTATTTCATTCATTAAATTGCTACTATAATTATTATACTGTAAAGGCGACACTAAAGGAATTCTTTATTTTATTCTCTCTGCTAACGAGATAAAGGGCGGTGTTGAGTACCATCACTCAACACGCAATGCCTCCAGAATTCGGTGGCCTTAATGGGGACGGACGTCTTAGCTCTAGGTTCCCAGGTACCCTCTCGTATACAAAATGTTTTAAACTCTAAACGTTCTAAGTTGGGAAATAAAACAAGAACAGTCACGCTTTCACACAGCCATGAGAAATGGCTACGTACAATATAAACGAAAGTGTTTATTATACTAAATATGTATTTTGCATACGTACTATGAAGAATAATTTAAATACATGCATATAAAATAATAATAAACATGTGAGTAAATAATATTTTTTTATTAATAAGTATTGTATGACAGAAGTGTAAAATAATTACTAGAATAACGTTTTTAAATTTCCTTTTTTTCCTTAGCTTCACGCTGGTTCCCGCCCATAAATAAGTATACACAAGAAACCGAGTACTAAAACACTTCGTTCCTATTAAGACACTTTCGTCCCTTACTTTTCACCGTTTATATTAAATATTTCAATTCCTTGAGTGGAAATCTCTTTAAACTTCTATTTGTCATAAAATCTGTCTAAGTGTTTTATAGTAATCTTTTGTATTTATTCATACTTTGCAGATAAAAATTATTATTTAAAAAAAAAAAAAGTTATAAAAAATATTAAAAACAGTTATGGCAATCTATTGTGTGTATTTTATACGTAATAATTATTAACGAGTTCTTGACTAAGTGCGAATACCATATAAGGTAACACTACTATAAAAAAAAGCTTTTTCCCATCTTTATGACTTATACAACTTATACGTAATGATATAATTAATAGATAAATTATTTTAAAAAATAAATTTGTACTATGTACTTGTACTAAGTACTTGTTGTAAAATGGTCCTTATTTCTAAATTTTATAGGGAATTTTATTCAGCTTATTTTATAGCTGAGTAGGCAGAAGAAATCTATTAGAAATCTAATATATAAGACACTCCGCCGAATTTTCGAGACATTACGTGTTCAGTCTCGCTTTGCCTTATTACCAGAGCTAAGAGATAAAAATATTATTAGTATTACTTAGTAATTAATTCCTCCGAATGGCAATCGAACCCACAACCGTCGCGTTTATAGACAGCCTTTCATTCACTTAATATATAGAATTTGTACTAAATAACTGTCTAAAACCGCTCCGGTTTACCTTCAATACATAATGTGGGCAAACGACTTGCAAATTATTTAGCAACTCTACTGAATGAGAACACATACTACTTAACTATGAATGAATAAAACCATATATTTTATATATGTCATAGAAATTTTAAAATTGATATCTTAATTCCTTACATAATATTTAAATTGTTTACTAAAACTATTAATTAAAATAGATTTTTGACTTTTCCCGTTCTGAATTTCATGTGGTAGATTTTGCTTAAAACTAAAGAAATTATTTTCACTTCGATGTCCCCTTGATAGTTTTCTTTTGGAACTTGAGGTTGATGGTGCTAGGCCCTATCGGCTTTTTAGGGAGGAAAGAAATAGCGAGCACTACTTAGCTGCTTGAAAGATTGGCGACGGCTAGGGCGTCTCCTCCGGGACTTAAATCTAAGCTTGCAACGGACGAGCGGGCTGGAATTTACCTTATTATAAACCTAGATGCATTTTATGCAATGAGTCCTACCAGTATAATTTAAATCTTTATTACATTTCGTGGTTCTGACATAGCGTCTGAATGTGAGCGCGGCAGTTGTGGGTTAGATTCCAGATTGAAGAAATATATCATTTTCATTTGTTCGCTCTAGCAACGAGACATACCGCGGCGTTAAGTGGCTCAAAAACTAGACGAAAGATGGTGAACCGATATTTCTTACCACTAATTTCCCTCTACCTACGAAAAAAAACAATATAATTATACCAAAGACGAATAGCAAACAACGCAAGAATTAAAAAGAAATTTCAATATATATACATATATTTCTACAAGTGTAAAATAACACTTTAATAAATTATTATAAAAAAACCACCTGTTTATCAATTGAGTAATATAGTAAAAGTGGTTCTAAAGCCTCACCTACACAAAGCCCACGTGTTTTCTACCATTGACCAATGCTGGCCAAAATATACACCTACATAGATATTTATATTGAAAATATGAAGGTTTTATTTCAACTTTGTATTGTCATTTATAATGATTTATTGGTATTGGTAGCGTAATATTATAAAATAACTTTTTTATTGGAATATTATTACTAAATAAATAATAATATATAACAATGATATGGTCTATAATTTATATGTATATTTCTTTTAACTTCATTTTGCATTTTTCATATATTTAGTAGGGTAGGCTAAGGGAACCTAGTACCACTTTGTGCCCAATATCTGGAGACATAAAGACATGGAACTTAACGTCCCAATTTATATTGTTACCATAGCGAGGAAATGAAAATAAAGAATTATTTACTGCTGATTAGGAATCGAACCCACAATCGTCGCTTTTACAATGAGACACTGTATTATATTTACCTTAGCTTAGTATTTAAATGTTGATATGTTTGTAATTGAATACGACGTGAAACGATTGTAAAATAGTTACATAATAATATCTTGGAATCAAAATGAAATTTCTGTATAAGCTAAACTGTTGCGCAGGCGTTTATTATATTTTATTGCTTTATTATACACACGATTTGAGTGAGTACTTAAGTAAATATTCATATAATATTTTTAAGTTAAATTAGGTTGCTTAACCAATAGGTTCCCTTTGCCAACCATACTATATGAAGATTAGAATTGAAAAACGAACCCCGACCATATCACTACCACATTTTGGCAAAATGCTTGTAGATCT
Organism: Heliconius numata; assembly: GCA_016802625.1. NCBI lineage: Eukaryota > Metazoa > Arthropoda > Insecta > Lepidoptera > Nymphalidae > Heliconius > Heliconius numata. The sequence goes on from JAEBDU010012930.1 coordinate 185,348, forward strand.
TAAACTACTAAAAACGATTCTTTAAGAACCACTGCAATGAACAATGCTTTCGATTAAAAAAAAAAGCACTCAAATCGTTTTATTAATTTACGAGTTACAATGCTACAGATAGACACACACAGACACGTCAAACATATAACACCCCTCTTTTAACGTCGGGTGTTAAAGTGCATTTAACTTAGTGTTTATCATGGCGAAGTATAGAACTTAATTACTATTTGGAAAATAAGTTTTTTTTTCAGTAGTTCAAAAAGCAAGTACTATTTTAACAAAGAAAGGAGAGATAAAAGAAAATAAGTATTTAAGAGACAAGTAATTTATTCAGGTTTCTACTGTCTCAGAAGTACTTGTATAAAATATAAGGCCAAGCTTGGTAGAGCCGCCAAATACTCTTAGCTCTTAGAATATACATATAATTAACCGACATAAATTATTAAAATATTTAAATAATTTATTTTTGAGGCGTTCGTATCAGCAGTGGCACAAACGTATCACTAAGCGCGATAGTTGTGGGTTCGATTCCAACTCGGGGAACTGGATTATTATTTATTAATTTTATTTCTTTGCTCTGGTAACAAGACAAAGCGCGGCGTTGAGTTGCGCCACTCAACTCGCGTACCTCCGATTCAGAGTAAAACGGGGAACGGAGTGTCTCTACACTAGTTTGCCTCTGCCTATCCTGATGTGAGCGGGATACAGTGTAAACCTACAAAAAAGAGAAAAAATATATATTTGAATAACTTTATTTTTAAGTAATATGATTCACATGCATTTGCATTTCATTATGGGCTTTCCCAATTTTGAATTTCCATACGAGCACAAACATACATTTACATATACTTTAATGTGTATAATATAACTGTTAATAGTTAACTGACCGACATTTTCTAAACGTGAATAGATGACGGGTGATGTCACTAGTTTATTATTAATTTATATATTAAAAATATTTTTTCCCGTATATATCAGGCAAGACAAAGAGAATAAAGTTAGGACAATTCATTCTCCATTACTCGTTACAATTATTCGTTCAATTTGGGACGCCGCATTTACAACTACATAATATAACACTAATTCGTGCACCTTGTGGGAATCGAATCTACGACCGTCGCAAAGTTGGATATTATCCTTTTTGCTATAGAGCTAAAATGATTAATCAAAAACTTTTCAGTATTAAATGACCTAAATGAAGTAAAAGTTTTTCTTCTAAGTGGCCACAATTGTATATTCCATTCACATCACAGATTCACATGTTATCTATAATTAATTATTAATAAAATTTAAAGTATTTTTCTTAAGGCTTTGTTATAGTAATAAATTAGATATTGAATACACAACTTTCTGGTATTTTATTATACAAATTGTATTTGAGATTTATAGTTGTTATTTTATTACATAGGCAATGATCATTTCGCTGTTTCATTTTCTCTGCTTAGTTTTATTTTATAGTTTCAAATTAATCTAAAAAAATGATTATGAAAGTGGCAGAGGCCAGACGTGGCGCAGGTTGAAGGTTCGATTACCATTCAAGGAAATATTTAATATTTCCATTTTTTCCGCTCTGGAAACGAGGCACAGCGCGTTTGAGTTCCTCCACTCAATGCGAAATACCTTAAGAATTTGATCGAAATCGTTGAATGGAAACGTCTTAACACTACGTTCCCAAGTTCTCTCTGCCACAGCATGAAACTAAAAAATAATGAAATATACATATTACGTATATAATAAATATTAATAATTAATTATTTATTTACGTTTATATTTTCATTTCTTCGCTCTGGTATCGAGGCAAAGCGCGGAGTTGAGTTCTGCCACTCAACACGCAGCCTCCAGAATTCGGCAGAAAGTGGGGAACGAACTGTCTTAACACTAGGTTCCTTCTGCTTACCCTTCTGTGTGCGGGATACAGCTTGAAGCTGATTTTGATTTATTTTTATAAATATTAATACTAAATCTAATTCACAAGTCGTTCAACTTTACCACTTATCAGAACATATTATAGTTGTTAGTGTAATAAGGAACAGATTAGAGTATAGACTAGAGCTTTGTAGAGTCTATGATTACTTGTCGGCACGTTCCAGTTCTTTGTTAAGTGATGTTTGGACCAAGTTTAAAACTTTAATTTGATTAAATAGCTAGTTTAAATAACAATTAAAATATACGTAATTAATTAATTATATATAAATAAACGAAACGAAAATGTGGCGTTTAGTACTGCCACTCAACAGGTAATGTCTTGAAAATTGAGTGGAGAGAGATGTAGAAAAGAAATTAGTGAAAGAAAAATATTATATTCAATACAAAAAGAAAAAAAATATCAGAAAATTAGTTTAGATAAAGTTTCAATTTAATTTCAAAAATTAGATAATTCTATATTGTTATAGTATCAAAGTCTATTCATATTATAATTAGAATTTACAACTACCGCGTAAACGGTATTAGACAGACGCCTACTTCAAACGTTAACATTAAAACAAGTAATAATTATAAATTTAACAGTGCGTTATAATAATGAGGCCAGCCGTGGCGCAAGTGCATAAGCGTGCCACTGTAGACACGACGGGTTATGGGTTCGATGCTCTGCCTACCCTGCTACATGCGAGATATAAATACAATGCTGAAATAATATATAATTAACAATCACGAATACAATACTGCATTATATCGTGCTTAAATCTAGTGTTAAGACACTCCGATCCCCACTTTCCATCAAATTTTCGAAGCATTGCTTGTTCCGTAGAGAAACTCAACGCTTTTTCCCCAACACCAGAGCGAACGCAACTAAGGCATTAAATACCTCATTACCCCCAACTAAGAATCGAACCCCCCGTCCACCAAACCTCTATCCTCAATAATACCAACAATAATGATACATCAGTATTAGTTTCCGCTTCAGCTCCTAATAGAGATGCGTATCCAGGCCGGTGCAACGGTATGCAGCGTTCATTTACTAATAAACAGTGCGCTTATAACGCATACAAGCGGTCCGTTGTATGAGAAATCGAATTCGATACGCTCGAACGATCTGGTTAATTATGGAAAATGGGGGTTGTGTGTTTTCTTTGATTGAAATAGGTAGGAATATGTTAGGAATCTTATGTAGTTTCGAGGCCAGTCGTGGCGTTTGATCCCCTTCGAGAAAATGAGTGGAGTTCCGCCACTCTCGCAATATCTCCAGAATTCGGTGGAAAGTGGTGGAGTTTCTCAACAGTAGACTCCTTCTGCCTACTCTGCTATATGTGGAATATAGCTTGAAAGTAAAAAATAGAATAAAGTAGATATTTTATGAGATATCCCTTGATCAATTGAAACTATGTTTGTGGGTTCTTTATCATTAAATACTTTTATTTCAGTTTATTTTAATCTTTAAAATAGTACAGTTTTATAATTATTCTTCGTCTTAAGGAATATTTTCAAAATAGATTTTTCCACTTATTTTTTTTGATAAAATCTAAATCATGATAAAATATTTAATATATTATAATATCATAGAAAATCATTACCAAAAGGAACTTTAATAAATATTAACGAGTAATTCGTGACTATTTTCACACAAGTAAACTTAACAACGACAGTCTGTAGAAGCAAAACGTGTAAGGGGCTAGTAAATCAATAAATGGTCAACCCCAAGTTTGGACGTTACTTTTAGTAATTTTCTAACATCGTATACGGACTACAAAGAATTAGTTCTTTATAATTAGTAATAAAGAAAAAAAAATAGGGATTTATATTAACAAAGGTATGTTTTAAGGCGGCCCTTTTATGTATTTTTTTAAAATATTATAATTATTTAATATTCATAAATTACTATACTTTTGTATGACCCATTTAGAATCTATATGTATATAGGTACAACAAAAGAGATCTACATACAACAAGGAATTTACAGAAATAAATAAAATATATAGAGTTGCGTGAAACTAAAAAGTTGCTTCAAAACGACTTTTTTCTTTAATTTCTATATATAAAGGAGAAGTGGCATGAAAGAGCCAGTTTACTAAATGAAGCAAAAAAATATACTTTTAATTAAAGAAATTAAGATTTTTTTTCTTCAAATTATTATTTATTTATTAAACTAGGTAATTTCGTACGAAATAACCCTTAAATACAATAATTAATCAAAAAAATATTCATTTTAAAAAAATGTGTCATTTGGCTCTATCATAACATTTCGGTATTGAAAGAGCCATTAAAAGTTATGAAAGAGCCAGTCTTATATTATGAGGTATAATAGTGAAAATTATGGTAAACAATATTAAATAAAAACGATTTAATAATTCTTATTAAAAAGTAATGTTTTTTTTTAATTCTATCAGTCATTTTAAGTAGATAATTCTAACAAACTTTTTAATCTTACATTATTCAGATCAATAACATTATATGAATCCTTTGAGCCAATCATCACTCGCATTTTCAATTTCTTTCCACTTATCTAGGCAGAAACCATTGGCCATGGCCAATTTAATTCTTCAATTACTGATTTCTCGGGCCTTTTTCATTTTTTCTTTCGGCTCTTTCAAGGCCCGTCCACCCCCGGCTCTATCATAACTTATTCAATAAAAAAATGTAACCTCCAAAATGACAACGATATCAAAACTTTTCAAACTCAATTTTAATGAAGTTACAAGGCCAAATATATACATAAACTTAATCTATATTCCAATTACCCGTATTTGTCTACAATTAAATACTAAAAAACAACTCAAAGGAGTTAAAATACTTACTTTGGAATGCCAAAAACTTCAACTCGACGTATCGGCGTCCGTTGGTTCCGATGAACTGTAAAATTTTTGTGGGTGGCGGGAAATCAATATTGCCATTTAAAAATAAAATATTCTAACGAATCCGTTCCTAAACTACTATAATATTGCAAGTGGCTCTTTCAAAACCTGGCTCCTTCATGCCACTTCTCCCTTATATTTTTAAAAGTGAATCGTTAGAGCTAGCTGGGTGCGAACAGAGTGTTTTGACACTAGATCGTTTCTTTCTATCCTACTATATACGCGAAAAAACGTAAAAAAAATCTCATAAGAAAAAATATGTAATATGTTAAGTAAATTTAAAAACTTAAATATTCTAATTATAATATCTGCTATTTGAATACTTTGTTATTATAACCACTTAATTAGATTTCATTTAAACTTTTAATTAAAACTAAGCAGGCAATCACTGTAGTAGAACATAAATAGTTATTGCGTTTTAACGGTGCTTTATTGCTGGAACACAAATCATACAATTCAAATCAGCTTCACGCTGTATCCCGCTCACAGCGGGGTTGGCAGAGATAACCTAGTGTTAACACCCTCCGTTCCCCATTTTCCGCCAAAGTTTTCGAGGCATTCGTGTTGAATGGCGTAACTCAACGCCAGGCTTTTGCTTCGGTGACAAAGTCAAGAAATGAAAATATAAATAAATACAAATTGTCATATTAAACATATCTATATAAATTATTCTTATATAATTAATTCACAAATAACTGTCCTAAAAGAGAAACGAAATCACGAACTACAGCGTTTTAACTTAATAGACAAATTTAATTGCAATATAATTTATATGCATTTACAGAAAAAAAAAACTCAAAATGCACAAGTGACAGTGACAGGTGTCAAGTGTCAACGTGACAAGTGACAGAGTGCTGTGAAGTGAAGTGTTTTGTATAATTATGACGTAACAGCTCCTAAACCAAAGCTGCTATGTATCGGCCCAACTTCTACGAGAGCACCTGCTTCAGGTGCAACGAGATCGTCTACCAGGTGGACAGAGTTGGTCCTCTGAAGGACTTCACCTTTTTCCATAGTGGATGTTTCAAGTGCGCTGTGTGCGGAACCAAACTTACATTGAAGGTATGTTATTATATTATATTATTTATTATTTAGCCTTTATATTATTATTTCTTTTAAATTAAGAAATATTTAAAAAAAAATGTGCTATGTATTTTTTTAAGAAAACCGATATTTCGAAGTGTCAAAACACTAAATTCGCGCACCCATATCGAATGTAATGATTAATCCAAGGTAAACAAAAGTGAGTAATGTATGTATTGTAGCATATGAGAGTGTTACAGATCGTAGTATGCATGCGTCATCTTGAGATGGCCATGATGTTTAAAATAATAAAAAAAATATATTATAAATATAAAACTAAGTATAATTTTGAAGCCTGGACTGTAAACGTACAGGTTGTGGGTTCGATTCTCACTCGTGGAAAATAAATAATTGGAGAGAATGCAGGCAATGCAACCTGTCTCGCTTAGCCTGCTAGGAATGAAGCTAAAAAAAATATTTATTTAATTAATATATCCCAATGTTTGTTTAGATATCTGTTAGTTACGAGACCGTTTTTTAGTATTTTTTTTTATTTTCACGCTGTATCCCGCGTGTAGCAGGTTAAGCAGAGGTAGCCTAATGTTAAAATAACTCCGCCTAATTTAAGCGGCATTGCATGTTGAGTGGCGCAACCCAACGCCGCGTTTTGCTTTGAACTGTGAAACTTTTAACTGTAAAATTTTATCCGATCAATATCAAAACGTATGGAGATCCGAGTCTGTGGTATTAACCTGTTAAGTTACTCACCGCTCATTGTATAATTACTGTTATATTCGTATGTAGCGTATTGTTTTAGAGGCCACGGATATTGCTTACTAATTAAGAGAAGGAGAAGAAGGAAATTAATGTTTTATTTTATATCTTAAAAAAATTAAGTATTAATTACTTATTTGTTGTTTATTTGTGTAGAAACTGTGGTTGTGGATTCGGTTTTAATATGTGGTATTTGAAGAATGTAGATTTATTTCTCTTATTTGCTACTATTTCATAAAAATATGGTTTTAATATCGTTTAATATACTTTACAATTAAAAATCATTGTCAATATGTAGATATTATTTCTCTCCTTTTTATGTATTCTGTATTGATTTCATCTGGTTAATAAGAAATCAGCTTCACGCTTTTATCCGCATTGCTGGGTAGACAAAGGGAATCTAGTGTTAAGATACTCCGTTTCCCACCCACCAGAAGCATAATGATCATTCTCCTTAATAGAGATCGAACCCAAGACCATAAAGCTTACAGACTGTCCCACTGCGCCTACAACTACGTTCAAAAACACTTTTTTTATATAAAAAAATATATTAATAGGATTTTTTTTAATGTAAAACTCAATTATATTAAATCGAATCCACTAACATTATATTCTTACGGTATTTTCACCAAAACATAACACTAAATGTAAACAAAAGACTAATTAAAAAAAAGTATACCGGAAACATAAATGTCACAGAGAAACAGAGTTTATCAGGTACCCGCCATTGTATTCTGTTGAATACAGTAAGCGCCATAATAATTGAACGAATCGACAGAATGAATGTTCAAAGGCGTCAAAATACCATAAAATTAAATTACCAACTTTCAATATATGGATATTATGTATTTATTAATTGTACCGACAATTTGTTAAGGTTGTTATTTTTATTGGTAATATTATAATTAATTGTTTTATACTCTTATGCTGAAATAACTTTTATAATATATATTTTGCGTTTTACCGTGTTAAATAAGTCGTTATAAATAAAAGGAAAGTAGCCTATTTGGATTTAAAATTCAATAAACAAAGGCCTGTTTGATTGTACGCAACGGTTATGGGTTCGATTCCCACTCGGGAGAATTAATTATTTTTATTTCGGTGAGTCTCCACCACTCTACACAATGTCTCGAGAATTGAGCGGAAAGGAAGAAAAGGATTGCCCTGCTATCCTGGAAAAAGCATGAGACAGCTTTCTTTTTCATTTATTTTAATCAAAATAATAAAAGATTTTTTTAAATTCCAGACCTACTATAACAACCAACATTGGACAGAAGACAAAGAAGTGTACTGCTCCAGTCACGTCCCAAAAATCGGTCCAGGTCATCTGGACAACTCCTCAGTTGGCATACGTAGCGCTCTAAATGTACCGAAAAGCAACAATTATGTGAACGAACAGATAAGAGGCCTTGCTAGGAACAGCCATGAAACAGAATGTAAGTTAAGTTATTTTTATTTTTTTTAATCAGCTTCACGCTGTATCCCGCACGCAGCAGGGTAGGCAGAGGGAACCTAGTGTTCACACACCCCGCACCCCATTTTTTGCCGAATTCTGGAGGCATTGCGTGTTGAGTGGCGGAACTCAAATTTATTTTAATAATCAGATATATAGGTATGTGTAGCATATTTTTATTAAATTAATGCATGTAAGTACAATTATTATTTATGTATTGATAATGTTAATTAACAAATCCAATAAAATGAAATTGTTAAATTGAAATGATTACCTGACGTTAATAAATAAGCCTAATCCATAGTTGTTAAACATAGGTTATGTTGCTGTTGTAGTTAACCTACTTTAAAATAAAAGTGTACGTCCTCATAAATTAAAGAAAAGAGCTATAGTCAAGTTAATATTTTTTATGATATGTAGGTACCCAGCAATTTATTGAAAAAATTGCCTAATGTCACATTTTTAACTAAATCTTATTTTTCGAAATTTACATACGGGACAAACATAGTCCCGCTTGTAATGAATTATTCCGCTTTTTAAAAATGCCTTTTTACTTTCTTTATTTTTTTAATAAATTACTAACAATTCCAGAGATAAACATCCTGGTTTTACCCACACAAAATCTGGCAACACCCACAGTTAACTTACATAATTAAGGAAATATTCGTTATTATGCAGGCTATGTATTGGTTACACCTGCTTTGCATTTTGACTCAGGGGAGTTTCCCAAGCGAGGAGAATTACGACTACCTTGTCCTATAAGTGCACATACATAACTGTACGCGTTAAAGTTTTCTTGTAGAAATACTGAAATGTGGTATTTAAATCCTCGACTGAGAATCGAACCTACACCGTTATTACAGTCAGGCGGCCACGGCAATTGCAATCTAATTTAATTTCAAACTGCTATATCAACGACACAAATATTTATTTTATTATTAGTATTACTTTCCACCTATTTTGTAGGAATATTTTCGCATGCAATTTTTTATATTGACATAAATAACTTTTTTTATTTATCAACCGATTGGAATAAAACGAAAACTAAATGTTAAGAAAGGTTTGCCAAAATTTAACAATGAAAACATGAAAAACATGACTCAATGCGTTTAAATCAATTAAGCCGTTTCTGAGATTAGCACAAACAAAGACACGGAACAAACAAACAAAAATTATAAAAAAAAAAAAATTGTTTTAGATTCTATTACCCTTAATAATAAATTTCCCCAAATATCTTCCATGTACAGACACCCATCAATTACGATTTTACTATACCTATGAGAAGAAACTCCTTAGCAATCCATGGATTCACGTTGCAAAGAGAGGAGTTTGGAGAGGGCCTGGAACTTACCCAAGTGTAGGTTTAAGGAGCCCCAATATGCCCCCCGACCCAATAATCTATTTAATATGATGTAAATTTCAATGAATCATAGTTTGTATACTGTATATTATTTATTTACTCTGATACACAAATACAGATTGGTTTAAAGCTGAGGTCATGCATTGTGAGTGGCCGATACGTCTTAAGGCCGTGGCTTGAAGGCTTGCACTCTATAAATAGCTTAGTTGATAAAACGAATTAAAGATCTAAGAATAATAATGCAGATCAAATTTGAAGTTTTAGAAAATTAAAAATAAACATTTCTTTTGAAATGGAATCTATTATTATTTTTATATTTACAATGAGGTGGAATGTGAGAAACTGAGTGTCTTAACACTACCAAATTGTTTTTTATGCTATATTTTTATAACATACTTAAAAGAGATACATTTCATAATCCGCCTACATCGAGGAAGGAGACAAGAGGATGTTAATTCCCTCCCATATAGTTCACTAATGCATTGGAAAATACGTTAAGACAAAATATAAATATAAATGGCAAATTCCGCTCATACTTTAAATTTGGATACGAAATTGTAATTGTGACTGAAACCGTGCAGAACCTGCATTGTATGCTGGTCAGCTTGGCTGAAAGCCTATGCCCAGCAGTGGATCACCAGGCTGATGATGATTATGATGAAGGCATAATCTTCGATTCGTGACATTGATACTTTAAATTAGTAAAAATATAACATAACAAAACTTACTATATAAGAAGAATAAAACAATAAAAAACCTGATAATTTTCATACAAATTATAACTGGTTGCGATATCGAGATTCTATATAAAAAGTGACATATTTGATGAACATAATTGACATGATACAGTGTTATGTAACGTGGCCGGTATAAGACTGAACGGGTTTACTGTATCGTTCACTTTTACGTCAATAAAATGTAGAAAATTACATTAGATTTTTATTGCGATTTATATGTTTTTTTTCTTTTGTATTAATATCTTTACATTATAACAGAGGCACAAAGTGTGACTGTTAACGCGACATATTGTGGGTTCGATTCCCACTCGAGGAAATGAATCATTGTTACTTCCCCGTTCTAGTAACACAAAGCTCAGAGTTCTATTTTGTTCTTAACACGCCATGTCTAGGATTTTTCGAAAAAAAAAAACGAAGTGAGTATTAACTCTCTGCCTTTCCTGCTAACAGTCAGATACTGTTCTACAACCCCACTATGGTTTTATATAAATTATAATGTTTAATATCAAGAGATAATTACACGAACTCATCCACCATTTGCAATTTTACCAGTTTTTTAAGAACAGATTTACTACCGCCAATCATGCAACCTGAAGAATGCAGCCTTAATAAATCTCTTACATTAGCAATCATTAAACCTAACACCCCCTTTTGAGAAAAAGTTTTACAAGAAATTAGTAAAAGGCTTTAACGAAGAATTTAAATTTTGATTTATAAAAGAAGAAACGATGAACTTCGACAAGTAAAACTCCATGATTTGGAGAAATATCTCTAGAAAGAGATGTCATATAATTTGTCAACCAGAGCGAAAAGGATCAATTCATAATGAAACATAAGAAAAGCGTCTCGAGATAGAAAGGGATAGAAGAACTTGTTGCTAAAGCCGCATTCCGCGAGACAGCCCAGTGACCTAAAGCTAGCAGCTATGACCCATGGGCTTGGAAATATGAATGGGAAATTTTCACAAATGAATTAACATAAATATATTCAATTTCATTTCATAAAATTGTATTTCTTGAATGAAATATTTAGTTAGGTTTCTCGTCTTGTACTTTATGAATAGACAAGAGTAAGAGGTTTAGATACAACAGGAAAAGCAGAGGGATCCTAATGAAAGGTTCTGTTTCCCAATTTCCGACGTTCGAGACTTTGCCTGATAAATGGCGGATTTCAACGCCGTGTTTCGTCTACTAGAGCGAGGAAAAGAAAATAGAGTAGTATAAAGTATTTACCACACTGCATCACGACATCCTCATAGTCTGGCTCCAGGATTTAGATTATGTCAATAAATCCCATACACGAAACGTATTCATGTTTTAGCTTGCTCTCTACTTATTATATTTTTAGCTTCACAGCTTTCCTGGGAACCTGGAAACCTTGTGATAAGACATTCCGTTTTCATTAAGACAATTACTTTCCTCACTTTACAACGAAGGAAGCTATTGGAGGCATTTCGTGTTGAGTGGCGGAACTCAACACCGCGCTTTGCCTTGTTACTGGAGCGAGAAAATGAAAATATTAAACATTTAATTTCCTAGAGTTTACATGCCTTAATATAAAAAAATATATATATAGTCGATATTAATGATGGCTGAGTCGATTGCATGAATCGCACCATAAACAAGATTCATAGAAATACTCACGCAAGTATCGTAATCGCTTCCTAAGTTTAGTAGGTAATACCTAAGTACTAGATATACAGACCTAATTTTAGAACTACAGTAGGTAAAGGAAGTGAAAAAAGAGTTATATCCGAAAAAAAGATCTTTTTTATTTTTTTTATTGTATTAAAAAAAGTAGCTTTTTTAATTTGTCAGATTTAATCCTCAAAAATATTTACGTTTCTTAGTACATGTAGTCAACATCAGATAATAGTTTAAATTATATTTTTACCTTAGTCTATATAGACAAATTTTGGCATAGGATTCCTTAACTTAAAGCAATAAAAATAACAGTTAACCATTAATAGCTTACATAAATAATATGAATATTATATTAATAATTATTTTATTTATCAAATATTATTGAGCTGAATTCCGACACTCAACACACAATGGCTAAGAATCAGAGAAAAGTGGGAAACGGAAACGGAGGAAAGTGGGTTCTAATTAATTGTCTTAACGCAGCTTCCCAGGTTCCCTTTGTGAACTCGTGCGGAATACAAACAAATAAAAACTATAATTTAAATATAAAACCTACAAATTAGACAATTTAAAAGTGTGACCACTTCTTTAGTAACTGTATCGTTTTACTTAAAGCCATATGAAGAAATGTATGGGGCATGTTGTAAGACGTTTTTACCTTATATACCTTATATATATATATTGAGCAATACAGCTGTTAGAAAAGCAGTATTTATTTTAGGTTAAATATTTGTTGACGCCTATTGAAGTGGAGGTTGTAAGTTCGATATTCGGAGTCCTTGAGGTCATTTATATGGCTATATTTTTATGCTTGTTCTAAGAAAATTGTAATTGTTTTAGAAATTGTTATACAAATCTATCAATTAACTATGTTAATACATACGACGAAAGTAATCTTTCGTTTATTAATGAAGAGATTTTCCTGAGCGAGTAAGATGAAAATTTACAATACTAGCGGCCCGCCCGCGGCTTCGCCTGCGTGAACTACGTTATAATTAATTTCTGTCTCCATGAGTACCTACGTCCTATAAGTAACGTCAATGCAAAATTTGAGATTCCTAACACATGTAGTTTCTGAGATTTCGTGATGAGTGAGTGAGCTTTCGATGTTATACTCGTATATATAGATTTCATTGTCCCGAATGGGAATCGAATCCACACAAGTATATTTACAGTCGGACGCTTGTTACAACGGCCTCAAAAGTATTAAAAAATATCATACATTTGATTATTATTAAAAGTAAAGCTACATATTAAATTAAAATGACAGCTTTTATCGCAAAGCTGAAACGAATGATTTGTCAACAAGAAAAACCCAACTTCTTAGAACACCATAGACTAGTTTAAAACCACCATAAATGGATATAGCGGAAATAACTAACATTTTTACGCAATATCACTGAATTAAGCAATCAAAGTACCATATGGGTTTAAAAAAAACGAAAATGGTTATTTTTTTATTTTATAATCTGTCCTAATAGCTTGTTTCTGTCCACAGTAGGCTATTATAAATGAATTAACTTTTTTTCTCATCGTATATCACATTTATGAAGCTTTAATTTTATTTTTCATATATTTTCTTATTTATTTTACTATTAAGATTAAATTTAAGCCTATAGCTTACGTTAAAGGATATTGCAACTTAGATTTTCCTCATTTTTGGTGAAAATTAGACTTTATTACAAGACTTGGTATCGTTAGGGTGATATTTAAAGTTGAATGACCGACCCTTTACCCTACCTAATATACTGAACTTAATGAAAATTAATTTTGAATTCCATTTAATTTTTTTTGGGATTTCCTTTGAAATTGTTAAATTTTATATAAAAATACCCATCTTCAATGAATATATACACATTTCTCAAAGCAATTAATCATCGAAAATCGAATCCACTACCATCTCATGTACTGCCACAGTTTGTCACGATGTTACCTATATACCCATATATTAATAAAACCCATTAAAATTAATAAAAACTTACTAAATGGACTCAAAAAAACTGAATTAAAGTATTTTCTAATAGCTATTTCTAAGTATGCAGGTAAATTCTATGGGACGGCACAGTATGTGACTTATGGTTATATAAAAGGTCGTTGGCCCCATTCCAAGGTGTGAATGGACGTACATACAGAAACGACACCTGTATTCGATTGTAATAGAGAATATTTTTGTGTGGCAATCTTGTTAATTTATTCGTCTACTAAGTATAAGTAACACTTAATTTTACTACTGTTGTAAAATGGATTTTACCAAAATATTTTCTGTGGTAAGTTGTTTTATTATGATATGATGTTTCTCACACATATAGCAGGATAGATAAAACAAACCTGGGAACGTTGTATTAAGATACTTTGTTCCCATTAACAAACTTCCGTTCCCCCTATTTCAACCTATTGTTTTAACACGCAATGCCTTCAAAATTCGGAAAATAGAAAATAGTGTCTTAACACTGGGTTCCCTCTGTCCTCTAACACAAACTATGCCACGATAATGTCTAACAAAAACCGTAAACCGTTATACTCGTACTACCACACGTATCTACATACATTATATATGTATATGTAGAGTTTTTAATTATGAATGTAAAAACATAAATGCTCGCCGATTTCTCCCATCGTTATGCATAACGGTGGATCTACATGGGTACGCGTGAGTTGTTACTAATAGACACTGATATGTCTGTTGCTGATTAAAAAAAATAGAAAAATTGGTCAAGTGCGAGTGGGTGTTCCAGCGAGGGTTCTGTACTATTTTCATACAAAAAAAATAAAAAAATCCGGTTAAGTGCGAGTGGGTTTCCGTCGAGGGTTCCGTACTGATTTCATGATCGTAGGTCAATGGGACGTTGACTTATGAAAGTTGACTTAATTTTTTGAGCGTGTGCACTCATTTTGTATTAAATTACAATTACACTACTAATTAATATTTCTAATTTCATAGAAACTGGAGCTACGTTTATCTTTTCATTGTCTTGAACTAAAAGATTATTTTTTCTGTGCTCTGACCAGGCATCTGGGTATTTGATATTAATTTCAGTTTTATACTTCGACGTAATCTTAGGATAAATGGTTTTGACAGAGGAACTGATACGAAACCTTGAAAAAGCACTGATAACGAGGAAAAGGCGCGATTGGACTCCGTCCTAGGCACTACCTCAAAAAAAATTCGAAAAAAACCTCAAAAAACCCATCGTCTTAACACTACATTCCCTCTGCCTACCCCGCTATATACGGGATACAGCGTGAAACTGAAAAAACAAACCGTAATTTTTGCCACTATTAATATACCTTCCATTCCCCAACAGTGTCACCCACCCGCACAACAAACGGCGGCAGCGTGCACGCGTCACCAGCTCGGGAGCTGTCGCGCGACACTCCCGACTACCAATATGGAAGGTTCGACGCTAGCGCGTTGCACATCGCGCACGCGCTCAAACAGACCGAACTGCAGAAAGCGTATCATAGGCCGAAAGAGAAGCCCATTGATTGTTATTTGGTGAGTTTTTTTTTTGTATATTTTTGTGTTTTTTTTTATGTACGGGATTCTTAATAGATTGGTTAAATGTAGATTCTTTTTTTATCTTTTCGTTCTATCCGTATTCTACATATCTACCCTTAATCTACTACCTTTGTGTTAAAAATTATTTTTTTTTAAAAAATCAATTTCCGAGATTAGCTCGTTTAACCAAACAAACTAAACAAAAATATCTATCTATATAATTAAATAGTACGTAATAATAAATAACTATTTAGTTAGCGCTAAGTTATTTTCAACATTTTATCACAACTTTCATCGTCATCGTCGATGTGATGTGACACCAGCATGAGATCAGAGATGTTTTACGCGAATCTTCTGTGAAAGTGCCGGCCTCTAGCTATGAAAGGAAACAGAACGACTATATAAATAGATACTTATTTGGCATTTTTTTATAAGTATCTATCGTTACATAAAATAACTTTTACATTTAACAAATATATTTTCTAACATATCCCTAAAAAAAACATTTCCTAGTAGTAAAACTAACTAAATGGCCTAAACATTACATTTGATAATTTTAAATCGGCTTCACCTGCATGTCGCTCAAAGTAGAGTAGGCAGAGGGAACCTAGTGTTATGACACTCTATTCTACGATACCAGAGCGAAGGAATGGTTAAAAAATGACACCCTCTACTTTCCCCAAACGCCTACATACATGCATTTGACAATTATATACAGTTTTTTATTTATTTTTAAATAATCGATAAAGATTAATGTTTTTAATAAATATTTAAATGGAAACGTTAAATATATAATAACAGCACATATTGCAGTATCGAATGATCGCATTCCTGACTCTCAGTGTATAACCGATCGCGTGCGCACCAAGAATGCGTAGCTTTGGTCCAAGGAAATTATATGTAAATTTCTATATAGTGTTAGGCCTTTTGACGTAATTTAGGGTCCCTAAGACAAAATTTCTGTCGTACTTTCTTTATTGTACGATAAAGAGCGAGGAAATGAAAATAAATGATTCCTCCGAG
This sequence comes from Heliconius numata, assembly GCA_016802625.1. Taxonomy (NCBI): domain Eukaryota; kingdom Metazoa; phylum Arthropoda; class Insecta; order Lepidoptera; family Nymphalidae; genus Heliconius; species Heliconius numata. The sequence goes on from JAEBDU010012930.1 coordinate 201,641, forward strand.
TGGATCGAACCCACAAATATCGTGCTTACAGTCAGACGCTGTACTATTGTATCTCGATATTCATATAGTACATTAAAAACATGTAATTATTATTTTATTTATTCATAAAAGAATACCTATACATATATCATTCGTTAAATAAATGATATGAAAAATCGCTTCCGCTTATAACATAAACAACTTAACGATCGGACGTCATTAAGTATAGCGAGAAATCGACAAAGCTTCTGTCCGCAGGACGATCCGCAACAGATAAAATAACATTCTTCACTAATAAATTCTATCAATTTTAACCGACAAACGCATATAAAAGGAAAAATGCATTTTAATAAATAAATAAACCGGTGGTGGTAAAGTGCGAGTCAATTGTAGGGTCCAGGGTTCCCATTTAAGGGTACCATTATCTATAAAAATCTAATTAAATTTCAGTTTTATTCTGATTATGTTATAGCACCAACAGTATAAAGAAATAAAAAAGCGATTTAATATTATACATATATTGCTTATCGTTATTAGTAAATAAACTAAAATATTTTAAAAATGTTATAAATAATTCATAAATATGTCAATTTATTAATCTATGGATAGCAATATTTTCTAACCAACGAAAAACTGTTACAATACAAATCCATACACGTACTTACCTTAGGTACCGAGATAACTTAACTGCCAAGACCGTTGGAACAGTATGCACAAACTGCATTTTCATGTAATTTGAAATTATAGAGTCCTACAAAAGAAAAAAAATCAATTAATTAACAAATATATTTTTTATAAACCAAAATTCTAGAAATTTCTTATAATATAAACTTATGTTTTTCAACATTTGGTCCTTTGAGCTGACTCATGCATTACTTTACCTTGGAACCAAATAGAGGCAGTAGAGCTACCCATTTCGCTATATGTATGTATGTATGAGAAGGTAGGATCGGCTTTTTTGGTTAAATTCAGTTGACAGCGAACGGTAGCCATAAACGGCGTGGGTCAGAAAACGAAACGCCGGTCTTCGTATTTTAGGCAAAGCTATTTATAGCTTATATACGTATTATACGAAAAAGTATTATAAAGTCTTAAAATATTACTCAAAGCTATAAACGTACACGCGTGTGATTATTGTGGGATCGATTCCCATTCGAGGATAATAAAATTATTAATATTTTTATTTCTTCACTCTGGTAAGCGCGGCGTCGATTTCCGCCACACATAATGCTTCAAAAAATTGGCCGAAAGTGGGGAACGGAGTGTTTTAACACTAGGTTCCCTCTGCCTACCCTGCTAAGTGCGGAATAAGCTATATCCCTATCGGGGTAGTCAGAGAGAACGGAGCGCCAAACGCTATGATTTCTACATACCTCTTTCGCCTCGTCCACTATCATCAACCTCTTCATACATGCCCCCTGGGGAGCAAGTAAATAATATATCATAAATAATAATTATAGTAAAGTAGATTAGTTATCTGTTATATTTACATGTTCATTATAATGAATGTTTCGTCGATTGTTTTACTGTTAGATTCTTAAAGTTATCTCTCTGTATATTCTTAGTGTTTAATGAAACAATTAATTTCCTCACATGGGAATCGAACCCAAAATTGTCGCGTCTATAGTGAGACGCCGTGCCGCTGCGCCATAATGTCTATTTTACTTTTAGTTATAAATAAATTATTTATACAGTAGATACATCAAGCTAAGTGCATTCAGTTGGAATGTCACTGTCATTACTCGTATTTCGGTACCAGAAACACAAGACAGATGGCTAAAAATTAATAATGTAACAGTACGTGGAATCAGTCAAAACTTCTGAATTTACTGCCACAGAAGTGAAATATTATAGAAATACCAGGTTATCATCGAATTAAAATTAAAATGAAAGAATTAAATCATGAAAATTTTTGGAAAATCGCGAAAACTTATCTTAAATTTTAAAAATTTACAACTTTTTAAATATTATGTGAGTTTATTCTATTTGAAATGAAATAGAGTAGAAATAATGATATAAAAAATATATTTTACATGTTTTCCATGAACAGAATTGGGCGGCGGCGTTATTATACATTTTGCAAAATATTTTTCTACCCTCAGTGTGAATAGAAAACTATTTTAGAAAATATTTATGGAATGAAGAAATGGAAATAAATGGAATTATCCTTAAAAAAATATCAAAAATAACTAGAACTTCCAACTTTAAAACTCTAAGGTCGTTTCGGTGACATGTCTCGGTCTGATGTATTGAATAATGCATGCGCACGAGTGGAGATTTGTAACGAGGTTGATACATCCTTGCTTAGTGAAAACCGGACGCACGTCTATACTATATATATATATATATATATATATATATCAAATAATATTAACACTCTTTCTGGGAATCATCATCATCATCATCGACAGCCATCTTTTCTTTCCTCACGGCCACGGCCTTCCCCAATTCGCCACCACACTCGATCCTCAGCTCTTCGGACCCATCCGCTTCCCGCCAACCTCTTTAGATCGTCTTCTGTGAATATGAGAAAGTAATTTTTACGACATTTTTCCATTAATAATTATAGTTATTAATATACAAGTAAATAATATGGTTTGTGGCTTCAGTTTCCGCCGAATTCTGGGGGTAATGCGTGTTGAATTGCAAAAATAAATATTTTATTTCTACGAGTGGGGATCGAACCTACAACCAATCGCAGTTACACGTTTGTGACTCTGTGCCATGACTGGTCTCATTTTATTAAAGTAAATAACATTTAAATTATTATTTGATTTGAAACTATTCTAGCACAGTGGTCTCTAACTGTTAACGTTATTCGTAGGTTTGATCCTTTTTGGAGATTAAACAATTATTTTTTTATATTTAAGACAGAGCACGGCCATCAACCGCCACTCAATGTACAATGTCTCAAACCCTTTGCGTGATAAAGCGTGATACAAAAGTAAATATTATTATTATAATCATTTAATTAACAATTAAGTATGCAAAAATAACAATAATAAAATTATAGAAGTTCTGTAATAGTCTCCATAGTAATTATAGGTTATAGACGTATCTACCCGTAGTGTATAAAAACGTGCGAAGCATATTAATTGTGCTGTACAAAGTGTTCTTAGATATATGCCTTACGTAATTGGATGCATTTATTTTATTTTTATACGCTTTTTGTAGAGAAGGTGAAGAAAATGTAATTATGTTTTTTTTAATTTGTTTATTTACATATTATTGCACACTATTTATTATTAAAAAGAAAGAAAAAATTCTAAGAAGGTTCTAGAAACCAACGCCGCACTTTCCTTAACCAAATAGAGTAATAAATATAATACTACGACTATGGGTTCAAATAGGACTTGAACCCATAGTCGTCGCGTTTCGTTTCTCACATTCTGACTACACTATAAAGGTGTCTTTACATAACTAATATACGATATTATCTACATATATTTCAGATAAGAATTAGTGTTAATACACTCCGTTCAACACTTTCTGCCGAATTCTGTAGGCATTGCGTGTTGAGTGACAGAATTCTACGCCAACGTTTTTTTTGTCAAATAAGAAATCAATATTTACAACACCTGCATCACATTTGAATTGGTAACCAGCCCTACCAAAGAGATGCGGGTAGCTCTACCTTGGTGAGAACAAAGGCCAAAACCTTCTTAATTTGGTTATTGATTATTTTAATACGAAGCTTTATTATTCCACTGTTCTTTCATAACTTTCCAAAACAAGTCATTATAGCGCAGTGTGACAGGGTTTGACTGTTAAAGCAGATTCAATTCTCATTGAGGATAATGATTATAATCCAGTTATTTTTATATCCCGGCTCTATATCGTACTCAAAGCGCGGCATAGAGTTTCTTCACTCAACATCCAAAATTTCAAAAATTGAACGGAAAGTGAGAACGATTCCGTTCCCTCACCCTACGTATAACCTCACGATGCTATACGAGAAAAAAAGTGAAGCTGGTTTTTATCCCTAAAAAAAGTGTTATTCTTATTGCAACATTATAATATGAATATTTATTTATATTTTTTGCTTAACTAATTTATTTACTAAGCGTACCGTATGCGTGGGCGCAAGGCCGGATCTGCTTCATTCACCTGATATACTTGTATCGGATTATATCTGTGACATTCGTGCCTTTTAGAAAAATTAACATAAGTTTGTATGAGAATTAGGTTTTCTATCTTTGTTAAGACATATTTATATTCAAACTATAAATAATTTATAGTAATGTGTAGAATTTATATTTTATTTAAGAAACTAGATTCAAATATTAGCCCATTTACAAAAATATTTAGATCACTTATATAGCTGAGATATTTTATTGTTGCAATAATAACATTTTGCGGAGGAAATAGAAAAATCCCAAAAGGACTTCTTATTATCTTTATCTATATACATAAAAGGATGAAATAGGGGTTGAAAGTTTGCATGGATATTTTTAAAATCGGCACCCGACCGTAAACTTACTCCCTAAACTGAAAATAATTTCATAAATATTCGTCTCTCATACTCAAGCGGGCGAAGCCACCCAGGTCGGCTAGTTGTTTCACAAAATTAATGCCATATTTGGAGTCAACAAATAACCCATAGATACCTAGGTAGAATAACCCATAAACTATCATTAACAGAACTATGTGAGATTGCAATATTTATATAGGTCTATAGAGACCGATATAACAATAATTTGTTTTGAAATACAAATAGGCCTAGGGTCTCTTGCATCAGTAACAAGGCCGCTGTAGTAACGCGGAAAGTAAAAAAAATAGTTTCATAATAATAATTGGTTCAATTTTAAAATGTTCTAGATAAGTATTGTAGAGAGATTATTATAGAACTAGCATAAAAAAATAATTTCTATGTGATTTTATTAATCTTTGGCAATTTTTGAGGCCGCTGGTGTGAAGTGAATCTTATTCGAGAAATGAATTTGAATTTCGCTACTCAACTCGCAATGTCTAGAAAATTAGACAGTAAATGAGTAACAGATTGATTTAACACTAATTTTTCTCTGCCTACCCTGCCATATGCGGTGCTATAGAGCGAAGGAAAAAAAAATAGACGTAAATATGTAAATAAATAAGTATGTTCATAGAGTACTAGGTACATTTGAATAAGTGGATAGTCTGCAAGATCTAAAGACACTTGTGAAATGAAACAAGTAACAGAATCCGCTGTATATGGCATATGGCAGAGGTAGGCCGCCTTGTATTAACACTTCCCTCCCCATTTTCCCTCTATTTCTGAAAGCATTGCGTGTTAAGTGGTGGAACTCAACGCCACGCTTTTGCCTCGACATCAGGACGAAGTAATGAAAATAATAAATATTTCATTTCCTCGAGTGGGAATCGAACCCATAAGCTGTTACGTCTCTACGCCACAACCGGCCTCAAGTTCCTATAAGTTTTATTAAATTCCAACTAGGTACACGTCTTAGGCATCAAAAAAAATTTTTTTTTTTTTTTTTTTTTTTAAAAAAAAAAAAACAATAATTATAAAACTTTCATTTTTTTCAAAATTTTAAAGTGTTATACAAACCTATTTCCCAAACTGCACTTTATTTCAATCATGAATACCACATTTTCTTCCACTTCAGAGTTAACCTACTGACATGACAAAAGGTCCCATTCTCACGAGAAATTACCGTAAGATACACACAAAATATATTAAAAGTCATTATTGTGTGTACGAGGCCTTTAAGAGATTTTTTTATAATTTCTCCCGCATATAGAAGGAGTTGAGACACTCCGTTCTTTGCTTTTCTTGTTCCGAACGAGCTTTAACCGCACTTAGGAGAGAAAAAGACTTTTTAGAAAACATAAAACTTTGAAAGTAGTGGGACTTGAACCTGCGCTTCTTAGAAACCGGCTAAGCGCTTTAACAACTAGGTTCCCAGGAGGTTCCCGCTGCATTTAAAACAATTTTATATGTTTTCTTAATAGTCAATTTACATATTTCTTTACTTTAAAGCTTCATGATGTCATTTCATGCCTTAACGTCCTTTGTAACTGTGTCTAGGACTAAGTTACAACTTAAGTAAACTTAAAGAATGTACCTATAGTACAATCAACAATTGTTCACTTAAGAAATATTCAAAAGTAAGAAAAATCCTGAAATCAAAATTGCGCAGCCGTCTACAGCTGACTTCAGTGGCCACAACTTGTTGACCGTACTGTAAGTCCATTTTGCTTATGTAAGCAGAGCTGCTTTATCTTTGAAGTATGACAAATTATAATATATTGTGACAGGTATACAAATGTAACAATTCATATAGATCTATTATAGAGCTATTCTAATAAGAATTCTTTCTTGTTACAATATTTTTTTAGCTTCACCCTGTATTACACAAGGCAGTGTAGGCAGAGGGATCATGCGAACTGAGTGTTAAGACACTACCATTAAGAGATTTCCGTTACTCACTTTCCGCTGAACTCGAGGCACGGTCTGTTTAGTTGTAAAACTTACTCTTAAACCCTCAAAACGATTTTAAACTTTTATTACAATACAAATCCAAAAATAGATAAATATATTGAAACATAACTTATTTTACTTAAATTATATTATTTTTAAAATAAATATACTAAGGATACTGCGAAACTCTAAATGTTAAGTGCTTAATTATACAGCATGCATTTACTACTGTGTTACGAATAGGTTTGCTTTTACTAGTATTTACTTTGAATTTCAATGGACTATCCTTACAACTTTGTTTTGACGAGATCATGAATACATGCTAACAAAGTAAATAAGTTGTAAAAGTCATATTTCGACGTAGTTTAACATAACATATGGCTTGGCGGTCAAAGCGCTTGAATATTGTCCAAAAGACGCGAGTTCAAATCCTGCTACGTAAATTTTTAAACCGATTTCTAAAAAAATTAGAGATACATTTAAAAGAGTGAGTATAGATTGAAATAAGTGCTTGGAATTAAGAAATATGCATTTGAATTAAGCTAGAAGATATTACAGCATGTTTTAATTTAATAAAAGAATTTATATTAAAGCTTAATTTTAAAATTATAGGAATCCCAAATAACCTTTCAAATTCTATAAGTGTCCAACTTTTAATATGATGAAACCTCATGAAACTTGTATGAAATTATGAATTTATCTTGTATCATATATCAATACTTTGCAATTTCTCAGGGACAAAAAACATTTTTCTCTTCTCACACGAACGCAATATAAAATAATTAAATTCCCGAGTAGGAATCGAACTCACAACCATCGCGTTAACATTTGAAAGCTGTTCCACTGCACCATTACGTCCTCTCAAGCTTATTATATAGTAAAATTTTCAAAACATTGTAAACAAGTGATTGCCTTCGACTCCATCCGTGAGAATAGCGGTCGTTTTACCGTTTACCCACACAGTGTACAAAGGCGAACATAAATCATACTACGAAGCAAAAACCCCACCCAACGAACTCAACTCAACTGTAATTTCTTGAGAACTTTAATTTTTATAAGTTTTTTTTATAAGTTTACGAAATATTAGTAAAGTTTTGGTGTTATATTGGAGTTTTATTTAGACATTTTGATGTTTTTTAACCAATTCTGTAAGAAAAGGAGAAAATAAAAATTTTTAAACAATCATGTTTAGAGTTATTACTATAACTGTGAAAATCAAAGAACCAAACAAAGAAAACATATTGAGTAACACAAATCACTTAGAATTTACAAAATTCAATATATCTAAACAATCGATCCTTGACCTATCGAACGTGATAAAGGCGCTACAAACCACGCACCATTTAGATACAGCCAGTAAGATATTGTTTTTGTTTTCGGTTAACAAAATCTAATTTAAATCAGCTTCACGCTGTATCCCGCACACAGCAGTGTACACAAAAGTACCCTAGTGTTAAGACACTCCGTTCCCCATTTACCGCCGAATTTTTCGAGGCGTTGTGTGTTTAGTGGCTGAACTCAACGCCGGTCTTTTGCCTTGTTTTTGGAGCGAAGAAATGAAAATATTAATAATTAATTGACCTCGAATGGGGATCGAACCCACAACCGTCGCGTTATAGTCACAGAGAACTCGACGCCGGGCCTATTGCCAGAGCGAAGAAATGAAAACATTAATTTAAATAATTATCTCATTTTCTCGAGTGGGAATCGAACCCACAACCGTCGCTACAGTCACACACTTTAACCCCTGAGCCATAATGGCCTAAATTATCTTACCTTTACCGCCCTGCCTACGCAGGTTCCCACACAACGCTATATATTATCATAATGTTAGTTCCATACGCGCGAAATGGTTCCTTTAGTAGATTTTTTCCCAGCGATAATAACATCCTTTCAACTATCTTTATCAGCTCTGCCATAGTTTTGCTGTTTTAAAATTCATTAAGCACTAACGACTTCCCGTTTGTTTCGTTTATTATTATTTATTGTATAGATTTATTCAGCTATCGATCGTTCATAAATTTGTTGATGTCTAAATATGGTTCTTTAATCTTTTATGTACATAGTTCAATGCGTTTTAATATTTATATAAATGTTGTATGTTTTTTCGATAATAATTTTAAACACAAGTTGAAGTTTCACGCTGTTTCCCGCAAATAGCAAGGCAAATAGAGGGAACCTGGCGTTATATCAGTTTTCATTAATATACTTCCGTTCCCTAAATTTCCGTGGAATAAACTAAACATAAAAATAATTGTATAAAATCAAAAGTAGCTTTACCATTATTCCAGCAAGCACTTACAAAAAATATAAAAAACTAATTATTTCAAAAGTACTTGTTTAGGTAATTAGCTTATTTTAAATATTTAATTAAAATGATCCAGGCAATGCCTAGGTTATTCTCTTAGAGCCTGGTCTAACAATGACTGACGTAGATAAGTTTATTAACTTGTACACGCTGTCGACTGTACTTGTAAACTTGTAAATTTTATAATGCCGTGACATTTTCTATTGCCATTTTAACACTTTGATTTAAAAGCACGCTCTGTTGATTTCTTAGATACGTGATCGATATAGTTCTCTTGATTTTTCAAAGATTATAAAATAAAAGGGCAAATTTAAGTTTGAAAGTACATAATATTTTTATTATTATTTAAGACTAGACTACTCTCTAATGGTTCGAAGCAGCTTACCTAAAGTTTAATGTTAAAATTAATCTACAACTGATTTTATAAAATATATTACTTTTTTGTCGTTAAAAAATAACATGAAAATATTAGGCAAAACTTAGAAAAGTTAGAGGTCAAATAATATTAATAAAAACAAGTTTTATTCGGTGTTTCGTTCCTCAACACACCATACACCATCACCCAAAGAATTCGGCGCGAAATGGCCAACGGAAGTGTCTTAATGGAAAGGGAGTGTCTCATCACTAGATTCCCAGGTTCCCTCTGCCTATCCTACTATATACAACATAAAGTTAAACACGAAAAAGAACTTTTTTTAATGACATCACAAAACCCTGCTTAAAAATAGATAAAGATTCTAATATAAAATTGAAATGGTCAAACCTATAAAAAGAACATAGTAGTAGTTTAATATTCTAATTTTCTACTTAACAACATTGTAGGTTGGTCTAATAAAATAAAATACATCTGTTTATAACGTATACGGGCAAAGATAACTATTAATACAGCCTTCCCTACATATTTAGGGTCAATGTGTGGGATAAACTTTACATTTATTTTACATTTGAAACATCGTTTATTTTATATTACGTAATCTATACTATATTTCAACATGGTAATTTATACATATAATAAAATTGTAACTTATTACTGTCTCTAAATAGGATATATGTGTATACGAAAATCTATGAAATTGCCCAAAAAATTGTAGTTTACATTATTGTATTTTGGCAATATTCCCTTAACATTTAGTGTTGTTTTATTAAATAATTAAAAAAGTCATATCAATATGAAATATTTTGAACGACAAGATTGCTAAAAAAAACATGTTTTATTTAATTGGTTGAAAGTTCAGATCTCAATATAAGGATATTGTATTTAATCATTTCAAAGACAATATTCATTGTCTATGTCCATAATTGTAGAAGTCAACATAGTTATTAGAATTTTATTTAAATTAGTAAATAAATAATTGTGTAATTTTCGTTAGTCGTTCGTGGTGTAGTTCGTTGTCGCTAGTATATAATATGGATATTTATGTAGCCAAGTCTAAAAAGATTTTTAATTTTATGAGAAATATTTTGAAATTGATTAAAAATTATGATTCTCCAGTCTGATGAAAAATTAATTTGACATCGAGTGCCTAATTTAAAAATAAATTGAAGCCAAAATAAAAAAAAACCAAAAAAAACATTTCATCGCATTCCGATGAGTTCACTTCATACTTAAATTATCGAAATAACAGTGAATTATATCACTACTTTTTTATCTCAAGAAAAAAAAGGCCATCGATCGCCCAAAAGGCCTCCGTCTGAATATCATTTTTTGCCGTAAGCGTTGAACCGGCGTTCAATGACTGGAGAAAGTTGTTAATTAGGAGCGAGTGATCGGCTCGATTGTGTAACACGACGTAACAGATCGTAGTACCTTCGCGGTATTTACGCTTTGTAACTTATACATTTATGTATGCATGAGTTTGGATGTTATTTAAGATATAGATACTGTATTAACTGTTTCTTTAATATTTTATTAATTAAATTATTACCTTAAGTAAGTATGTGTAGTGCCTTGGTCAAAAAATTAAAAAAAAAACTGCAACAGGTTATTGTTTTCCCGCGCTTTTAAATGACAGATTGTTAATATGACGTATTGTTTACGATGACATTTTGGATGGATACTGAATCCAAATTGTAAAAAGATATATTATTTGGGATGTGACGATGCACAGCATCTGTGAGAGGGCGCTGTATACTTCCCTTTGATTATCCAATGATGTTCACTTCCGGTTGCTGTTTTTGACCAATCAGCGATCGCCGGAAGTCACGTGGTCTCAGGTGGTAGGGCGCCGGAACGTATAAAAGGCGACACTACGCTTCTTACCTCATAGCGTCGTTATTTCCCATCAGAGTAACATTGTTTAAAAGTGAAAGTGCTGTGGTAAGTGTAGTGTTGGAGGTGGAATTTCTTCACATCGTCAACCGGATTTCTATATCGGGCCTACTCCTGGGAAGGCCTCCAGCAAAGATGTTCATCCTCATCAGAGAATTTGTTTTTGTTAAATTCAAAGGTAAAAAAATGGACAACGGGTGAGTCATTTGAACCTCTTGTTTAACAAGTATCTACATGCATGTAATACTGTTCTATTTGCATATATACCAATACAGTAGTGGATTCTGAGCTTCACCGAACACGGCTGTGTTATAACCTACAATAAGGTTAGGTTAGGTTATCTCAGATTTTCAGCAGTTATGGCCCAATTTTATTCAGTTAACGGGCATTGCAAAAAGCAAGAGGACTCATCGCTTGTTTCACGCTCTTGGGAACGTTCTCAGCATAATATCATGCGATGTAAACGGAGTTTACTAAATAAATCGGTTTTCACCGAGTTTACTTAGTTGTATATTATCTATTAATATACTACCTTCGTTTAAATGCGATAAATTCGTTAGGAGCGTATCCTGAGCGAGTTATCAAATATATAAAAAATAAAAAAAAATAAAAAATTCTGTTCTCATCATATATATCAGGGAAGCAGATTATTTAATAGTTGCTAGTTGTCAAAACCAGATGGCGTTGCCCGTCACTCTGACGTGACACCGATGACAATCAGAAGTGGGATCGGAACAAGCTCCGGTCCCAGCCACCTTATTGTCCGACATATATAAAAAGTCTGTCTATTTTTAGATAATCTTTTTTATTTATTTGTAATAGGATAATTACTAACGTTGTTGAAATGTTATATTCGCTGGGAGCGTATCCTAAGCGAGTTAACGAATAACAATGGATAAATCTGCGCGAGTTTCTTTTAGCTTTTGACAATTGCAAGCGAATACTCGGAAGAATTAGACACAAGGATTCGAAGACAATTTCAAAGCCTCCTGGCAGGAAAAGTGTTTCAAAAATGTGTCTCAATCCTGGAGGAGAGAGGATAAAGGAATTGTGGATTTCCTGCTTATTCGTGGTTACTGCCATCGCTATGAACGTCATAACATTTAGCAGTGGGCGTCATAGTATTTGGCAATCACGGGATCTTCTTTATGGCCTCTTCGGCAAAGATTCTAGTCAGTCACCTTATCTTAGTTGCCTTAAGGGGGACTCGGACTATTACTTGACATAAGGTATGTCCAATTATTTAAAGTGCATTTATCCGTACATTAGAATTTAAAAAAGGGCGGTACTATTTTAATTAGAAATGCTCTCAATTGTACGGGAGGGGGGCAGTTATAAGGAGGCTGCCTCTGAGCGTATCGGAGGCAGTGGCTGATGGTTTGGGCTCCGTAGGCCCTTCCCGGTTTAATCGCGGGAATGCATCTAGCCATCTACCTCCATGCCACCAATAATCCTTTTCCAAGATTATTTGAAGCAGTTAGACCTTCGTCAACCGTACATGCATCAAAATTGAGAAGCATGCGTTGAGTATAAAACTCTAGCACATTTAATTATACATTAGCAAATCTCAGGTATCGGTGCATACCGGATATCGGTAGTTTGGAGTGAGAACCCGCCGACTGGTAACACAAGCCCAGAACTTAGTACAAGGGTATTGCATGATTATTAATAACTTTATTTAAACAGATACAGATACACTGTATCTTTTTGTATACATTGTGTTGAGAAATACGGAGGCTGCCTCTGGGTATATCGGAGACGGGTGTAGATGGTTTGGGGCTCTGAAAACTCTTTTCGACTTAATAATGAGCATTCTCCATATCATCTCTGGCTTTATCCAATAAGAATTTTCAAGCGGTTCGAGAAAGCAAGAATAGAAAATAGTTCGACTCACGTTCGACAACTGATAAAGCAAACCAATAGGAAATTTTGTAATAGATAACGAAAGGTTTATCAAAAAAGAATAAAAAGTTTGATATATGGATTGTTAAGTAATGGATAAAAAGAAACAATGTGTCTAAAACTAAATTAAAGTCCACATAAGTATTATAAAAAGTCACCGAAGGTTTCTTCGGCTAATTTGGCATTATCCTCGTGCCAGTGAGTGCACATCCCCATGAGTACCTCGGCAAAAATATTTAATACCTGACGTACTATATATTAGAAACTGTGTATACCTGTTGTGTATCCCAGTAACCATCAGAATTGAAGCTGATGTAGTGGAAGAAATATGTAATCCAGCAGAAAATGCGGAGGCAACACATAGGTTAATATTTGGAAGAAGTAAAATTTGCATCTAAATAGAAGGAAATGTTGGTAAGAAGCAGGAGAAAGTGGAAAAGAAAGCAGTTAAATAATTCAGAAGGCAAATCAAGACCAAATTAGTCTCCAAGAATTACAGACGACAACCTTTTATTACTAAGTTGTTGGATACCATAAAGTACGATACACAATAATGCAAAAAGACTATCAAGAAGTTTCATTCATTTTTTGTAACTTTGGTTCCAGAGCTGGGAAAAGCTAATGAAAATAATATCTTCATGGAACATGAGGGCTGTGTAAAGGTAATTGTGCTAATTATTACTGTCAACAGTCTTGTTATATATGTCTGCATATAGACCTTGGGCGATATCCACGTGCGTAACGTAGGTATTCCACTGCATATTGCCATGAGTTTTGCATAATCTGAACCTGGCTAGCGAGGTGTACACGTAGTCGCAACTCCAATATGGCGGAGAGCATCTTGGATGTCTACGACATCAAGTCCGGGGAAATCGGACGTTTGAATTGAGTACATCTGTATTTAAATCGTATAAACTTTGACACTGTAAAGTTACTTCTAAAGGCGAATTTCAGAGAGTGAACTATTGTAGTTCTAAAATACAGCTAAGAAGCGATAATTGAAATATTATAAAATTGATAACTTTATATGTCAAGGTATAGTAGTATCAATTACTTATAACTTTATTACACTTCGAAGAATGATATAAGCATTAGTCGACCTAAATTTTGGTTGAAAAACTAATGAGCTTATAAACTCACATTTTCTAACGCGTCGTATGTCGAGTCCAGTTTTCTTCAAAACTGTACCTAAGTAGCAGATAGGACATTCATATCATGATTTGTCGGTCGGGTCGCGGTTCTGGTGAGTATTCATTGATGCTTTTATGAAGTTATAATACTCAAAGTGTGTGATGATGGACTCAAGTCTTAAATTTTACAAAGGTGTTACATATTGGAACATATTATTGGGCTGAGTACATAGTATTTTGTAAAGCATTCTATTAAATGCTCTAGTGTTATTAATATGTTGTACTAATGGCATCAATTACAAGGTAAAAATTAACTCGGGTAACTACATCATCATCATCAGTCTGTCCTCGTCCACTGCTGGACGTGGGCCTCTTCAATGGCGCGCCGCTGGGCTCGATCTTCGGCTCTCTGCATCCAGCCGTTGCCGCCACTTTGCGGACATCGTCACCCCATCTAGCGGGAAGACGTCCTACATTACGCTTGCCAAGGCGTGGTGTCCACTCTAGAACGCGTCTCTACTTACTATAAATTTATTATAGTTGTTAAAAAAAAGGAAGTATGGAGTTGGTTGCCGGTTCTATCTAGGACCTGCTGTCTGAGCCGGATTTAATTTTCAATAGACCGGACGACATTTTCATGGGCATTTCGATCCTGCCCGTACTTCTAATATCATATTTCGTTTAGAAATATTTCGATGAAACAGGTGAGACCTGTTGAAAATTACGCTCTAGAGACGGTGGTGTCATCGTAAGAAAAATTTTTTTCGAGGTTCTACATTAAGAAACTAGCTAGACCACCGGAAACAGGATACAAAAGGTAACAATTTTGTTGTGTAATTTAGAGGGGAGGCTACGCAAGGGTTTCATGAATAATAATCGATACTCGATACGATCGAATATAAACAGGTTAGTAAATTATTATCAAAAGAAGTGAGCACGTCTAGCCTTATTATTTAGACGGTTATGAGAGCTTCCTTTCCTACTCATGCTTTGATAAGCATCCGGCCATACCCATGATGGCCATTCGCAACTCGCTGATGCGAGTTGCGAAACATCTTCTAAAATTTGTTTGTATGCAGATTATAAGTAAATCTAATAATTGAAGTTAGATTGTTTTGGCTCAGCTTCCGACAGAGCAATTATTAATTGAATTAAAAAATTAAGCAATTTACAATTCTTTGTTTGCTTATAAATAAAACAATGTTACTCATGTTTTTTGTGGTTTTACAGATCTATTTATCTGAATGTATCAGAATCAATTTATACAATCATTCTGATTTAGATCACATAGCGTCGTACGTGGTCACCAGGAGTTATAAACACGTCTCTCACAGATGCTGTGCATCGTCACATCCCAAATAATAGTACAAGTTTTACATAACAATAAAACTTGTATTATTGTGGAGAGACGATGCACAGCATCATTTTAAGGCTCCTGGTGAGAATCTGCTATGAGGTAAGAAGCGTAGTGTCGCCTTTTATACGTTCCGGCGCCCTACCACCTGAGACCACGTGACTTCCGGCGATCGCTGATTGGTCAAAAACAGCAACCGGAAGTGAACATCATTGGATAATCAAAGGGAAGTATACAGCGCCCTCTCACAGATGCTGTGCATCGTCTCTCCACAATAATACAAGTTTTATTGTTATGTAAAACTTGTACTATTTTTACGCTTTAATTAATTTAATATGGTAATCAAAATACTTGAAATGAAGTGAAGGTAAGTTAATAATGATTTAAATAAGTATGCCACTAAAATGTGACATTTTATTTTATAATTTCTTATACGAGTAGGTATAATATCTTCATTTACAGAGAGTGATGAGTTACAAATTTATTATACAGTGGGTAAAAAAAGTATTTGCACACCCAATTTTTTTGAAATTACACCTACAAGAAAACAGAATGCTTTCAGTTAATTATTGTATTTAATAGCTTAATCTATATGTATTTCGAATCGGTTAATAAAAATCCTTAGAAAATAGAAATAAAAAAAAGACACGGTATAAACTCATATTTTAAAGTCAAATAAGTATTTGCACACCAAGCAGCTTGTACGTTCTTTTTGTTAAAAATTCAATAATAAATGAAAGAAAAGACACTTAATATTTTGTGTGCATTCCATTAGCATCAATGATGACTTTCAATCTCCTTGGCATCGATTACAATAATTTGGACGTTGTTTAAATCGAGATTTGAGCCCTTTTCTCCACCAAAGCACGCTTCATATCATTTTTATTTAAAAAAAATATTTTCCATACATTTTAATCCAGCAGATGCCATAAATTTTCAATTGGGTTGATGTCTGGCAATTATGGCGGAGTTTTCAGCATTCTACGGACATTGTATATCGCCCATTCCTTACTTTTTCATAGCTGTATGCTTAGGATCATTGTCCTATTGAAAGTAGTATGTCCCATTTACGTCTAATTTTGATGCGCTGCAAGATAAAATATCGCGCAACACTTTAACGTAATCTACTGCTTTCATTATTTCTTCGGCAAAAGCCAAGTTTCCGAACCCATTTGCTGCTATGCAGCCTCAAACCATCACATGGCCACCGCCGTGTTTGACTGTACTATGCACATGTTTCGCCTGCAGTTCAGTATGTGGCTTGCGCCACACAAATCTTTGTCTGTCCGATCCAAAAAGATAAAATTTGCTTTCGTCAGAAAAAAATAAAATTATTCCAAAATTGTAAAGGCCCATTTACGTATTCTTTCGGGAAAGTTAGTCTTTTTGCTATATTGGCCTCACTTATGAAAGATTTTTTCCTCGCTGTTCTGCTGCGAAGACCAACATTACCCAATACGTTCCTTACAGTTTGGGCAAAGACAACCTTACCTGAACTTGACGCGATGTCATTTGCTAAGCTTTGAGCGCTGGTAAATGGTTTATTTTGTACCGATTTCACAATTTGCCGCCTATCTCTCCTACTGAGCTTCTTCGAGGAACGGATCTTGCCTTATTTTCAACACTACCCGTTTCTTCTCGTCTTTTTATAATATACTATACAGTCGAGTAATTCAACTTTAAATTTGACTCGATTTGGCGATAATTTCAACCTTCATTACGGGGTAAAATAATTTCTTCACGCGTCGATAACGACAATTCAAATTCTTTCGGCATGTTGGCTTCAAGAATTTTTCTGAACACTAAACAAAAGTCTGGATATTAGGATATGTTTCCCAATGTTCACATGTATACATACAATGTTCACATTTTACCTAAAGTGACAAAATATCACGGGAATAACATTGTATCTAGGGAATGGTTGGTGTGCAAATACTTATTTGACTTTAAAAAAGGTGTTTTTACCATCTAATTTTTTTATTTCTGTTTTCTAAGAATTTTTAATAATCGATTCGAAATATATATAGAATAAGCTATTAAATACAATAATTAATTGAAATCATTCTGTATTTTTCTAGGTGTAATTTCAAAAAAATAAGGTGTGCAAATACTTTTTTTACCCACTGTATGTATAGATTTAAATTAAAAATATATTTATACAAGAATTTTTGGTTGAACTGACATTCATATAGAATGTTTGTTAGAGTTTTCACACATTTTTAAATAATTATTGTTTATGCGTAGTTTTCTTTTAAATGTGTTGTATATTATACGGATTTTATAATTGTTACAACAATAACGATTAAAATAAATTGACGCTATTAACCTATAAACCTTAATTAACGAAACAATTTAAGTACCTACCAGACATTTTAAAGAAAACTACCTACATTAAATAAATGGATAAGTAATTACCGATATTAATTTAATCCAAAAACAAATAAAAACTAGACGAAAATATAGTTCTAATATTTTTCTATTCATTTACCATAGATAATTTACCTGTTTTATGTCACATTTATCAAAAATTAACACGTTTATTCTTCTTTTGTAAAATTATTATTTAAAGTTATTTAAGTTGTTTAAACTTAAACTTATAAGTGTTAGAAGAATAACCGATGCTGTATCTCTAATGCCTCAGCGGCAGTATGAAACAGGAATGTACAGTAGAAATATAATAGGAATTACGTGCAAGACATCTTGTTAATGTCCATTTGAATTACAAAATATTACACTAGAGGAATAAATGCATATGGCGTGTAAGAGACCGTTTTCATACAATAGTTTAGACGTGGTTTTATAATAAAACGGATACTGGTAGTTTTGCTTAGCAAGTTGTCAAGGAAAATCATTATATTGTTTTTTTTTATAGAATTTTTCAATTGCCTATTAAAATACTACAAACTTATCCACGTTTAGGTTTTAGAGTAATAGGTTTAACTTTGCCTAGTTTTGAATAATCCATGGATTTAGTGCTACCATATAAGCATTCATTTAAAATTATATTAAAAATAAAGTATACTGAAAATGTTAAACATTGGGTAACGGAGTGTCTCACCACTAAGTTTGCTCTGCCTATTCGCATTTAAAAAAAATACAATTTAAATAAATGGCCATTCATTATGTAAGGACTCTTAACCAGTGTATTTGAATAAACGGTAGTAAACGTGTGTGTACATGGAAATTAGCTTATAGCGTCGAGTTGGCTTCCTGCTGGATACTATGATAATAAATATATGTTACTTATTACAACTAATCTACACTTCTATATTAATATTATAAAGTTGAAATGTATGTTTGGTTGAATGCACCAATCTCAGGAACTATTGGTTCGGATAAAAACAAAATATTGAGAGATTGGGAAAGGTTTAGATTATATTATTATCAAGTTAATCGTTCCGATGACGTAACTTATCGAGCACTTACATAAAATTATTTTCCCCGCTCCGGGAACGAGGCAAAGCACGGCGTTGAGTTCTGTAACTCAAGTGTTTATTAATGGGACTGGAGTGTCTTAACACTGGGTTCGTATGTTCCCTTTGGCTAAAAAATATTCCATTTGATCATGCGAGGAAAGCCTCTGGTGAAAACTAGTTATATATCTAACTGGTATTGGGGTGTCGTTATCATCTTAAGTTATTATAATCGTTTTACATAAAGTGCGTTGATATTTTAATATAGTTATCGAACTCGTTTTATTGCTTAATTAGCACCTACATTCAGCGAATACTGATAATATGGATTGTATATATCTTATTGGCTTTCTAATATGGAATATTAGAAGTATAGAATATAAATATACATTAGTTAATATTTAAGGTTTTAGTTTTTACAGTTTTAGTTATTGTTTTTATTATTTTAACTTCGAGATTCATTCATCTAACTGTAAACACGATGGGTGCAGGTTTAATTCCCCCGCTATTCGCTTTGGCAAGACTTAAAATATCTTGAAATATATAACTGTCTTGAAAATTGAGCGGAAAATTGGTGACGGAATGTCTTAACACTTTTCTTCAACTTCATAGTTAAACGTTCCCGGTCTCCCTATCCTATCTATGTCGGAAAATAGAATAAAGCTGCTTTTTTAACTTTAATATTTATATAAATATGTTATAATATAACTATTTGAACATTTAATTAATCGTGCTATAATACTAATAGATAAAATTGATAAAAAGCTTCTCCTTCCTTCCCATATTATTATTAATAATATTCTTTTACTTATTCTATTCTATTGTATTGTATTGTTTATATTTTATAAACAAATACTGTAATCCAATCCCATTACATTTCCCATCTCTCATCATCCCATAATTAGATAATTCAATTTTATTTCTTTGTTCACCGATGAGATAAAGTGCGGCGTTAAGCTCTGCCACCGGATTAAAGCCAAAAAAAAAGACTATGTTAGATACTCTCTTTTCTTCTGTCTGCATAATGAGGAAGATGAGACCTACATTTAATTCGTTAATTTTAGTCAAACAGTTTTCATATTATTTTCGAGATTGCCTTAAGATTAGAATCTAACAAAAGATAGCATATCTTTCCACACAAAGTAAACACCGACGCATTTTATAGTTATTATAGCGCCTCTAAGAGTATACGAATTTAGTGGGTTGTCAATTATTCACCACCCACTGAACGTGTTCCAGGCGATTATCGAATTTACAACATCAAAATTAATTAATATTATTATTTTATTTAATGCTTAATTGATTTTATTATAAGTATGAATAATAAATAAAATAATATAAAATAAAATAAATCAGTTACACGCTGTATCTCGCACACAGCAGGTTCAAAGGGAACCTAGTGTTAAGACACTCCGTTGCCCACTTTCTGCCGAATTCTGGAGGCTTTGCGTGTTGAGTGGCAATACGCAACGCCGCGCTTTGCCTCGACACCAGAGCGAACAAATGGAAATATAAACGTAAATAAATATTTCACTTCCTCGAGTGGGGATCGAACCCACAACCGTCGTACAGTCACACCATTGTGCCGCTGCGCCAAGACGGCCTCATTTGAATGAATAATTCTTTAAAGTTTTTCTTAAAACAGTTTCACTCTATCCCGCACTCTCACTGTATCCCGCAAGTACAAGCGCCACGACAGGTCTCGATCTTTCTATCCTCATATAATTACAATAAGCATTGAATAATAGCTAGCTATGACAAGTACGTAAGGTACCTTTAATTCCATCTCTAATCAACCGTTAAATTACTCGAACATATAGTACAATGGGATTTAATCAGGTATGTCGATTGCTGTGTTATTATACTTATATAACCTTTTAGAGGCCAGTTTGTAAACGCGACTGGTTGTGGGTTCGATCCCCACTCGAGAAGGTGAAATATTTATTTAAATTTATATTTCCATTTCTTCGCTCTGGTGGTACACAGTGCGGCCTGTCAAAGTCCACTCAAATGTCAATAGCACTTTCGTATTTACTACACCGAGACGAACATCACTATGCGTATAGTATCCGAGCTATTATACACTGTCTAGTTGGCACATCACTATTACTGACCTACATGGTCGCTGGTTATAACTAACGGCGGGTTTAAGAAAAAAAATACGTTTTTATTTATTCTGTTTTAATTATAAATATTTAGTTCAAAATTTGCAAATATTTTTTTTTATATAGGTACTTACGAGTAAACATTACCTTGCATGATAGATAGATATTATTTACCTCGTGGTAAAGCACGGCGCTGAGTTTCGCCACTCAACACGCATTGCCTCGATTAGAATGGAAGTGTCTTAAAACTAGGTTCCCAGGTTACCTCTGCTTACAATGCTCTATGCGGTATACAGAGTGTAGTTAAAAAAAATCGAATCTATACCCATTATTTCTCAACAAATATTGAAAAAATATTCATATTTTCGAAGTACTATTACAACACAGGAATAAAGGCCTAGTGGTACAAAAACAGACCGGCTCAGATGTGCATACAGCATACAAATCATCAATTAACTCTGTTAATAGCGATGGAGGATTTCTTCAAAAGAATGTTACCAGCAAAAACTGCGCGTGCGCAGCTAAGATTGGAAAGCGTAAAATACATCTATGATGTATGGACCACATACATACAATATTGTTTATTGGTGATGGTGATGTAAGGTGTGGATAAAAATAAGGATTTGATGCCAAACAAATGATGAAAATAAAATCTTATTTTAAGCTTCACGCTGTATCCCGCACATAGCAGGGTAGACTGAACTGGGAACAGAATCTCCGACTACTTTGGAAATTGTAGGTCGCTTCGCACCACAAGAAATTGAGAAATACAAAAACCATACATGCAAACCCGCGAGCGTAAAAATATTATAGTTTTTCATATGTTAATAGAAAAGTTATCTACTTATTAAGATTTTAATGCTTAGTAACATTTACTACAGAAGAAAAAAAATCCTCTTTAAGATGGCAAACTTCAAGAATATAAATAAATGTTATAATTAAAAATACCTCCCACAGTGTACCTGATTGTGGTCAAAAACTTTATCAATTATTCATACAATTAAGTTACTTAACTTAGCGGTGTTCTTGTCTGTTACTTAACTTGTAAAACGGTTTACGTTATCGACAATCGATAACATTAATATAAGCAAGTATATAATTATAGGATCCCAAAAAGACAATATGCTAAACTTAATAGTATTTTCAATATTTAATTAAAATTCGGGGCTCAGTACAAGTCATAATTGCACAGAGAGGTTGTGGGTTCAGTCCCCGCTCGTGCAATTATAATATTTAATATTTTAACTTCCTCGCTCTATTAACGAAGCAAAACGCGGCGTTGAGTTCTAGCACACACAATACCTCCTAAATTGGACAGAAAATGGATGACGAAATTATTAATAGAAACGGAGTGTCTTAACACTAAGTTTCCCAGGTTTTCAATCCCCGTCCATTAATTTTACAATACTTATTATTATAGCATATTAATTAAAGTAAACTAAAAAACATGTTTTACATACTAACATTTTCATTATACAAATCGTATACGCTAGTTACTTTTATAATGGCACCCATTATCTACACTTGTTCCCGATATAATTAAACGTATGTGCCATACAAATGTGTATGAAACGAGTATTTACTGGCTCACGTATACAAAACATTTACATTATTAATATGCAAAGCATTGTTTATATTACTATTGTTCTTTTGAATTAGTATTTGTGGTACACCACCCAAGAGTGTTTTACTATTCTTTTGCTTATAACTAAGTAGTTATGGTTAATGGCTAGCGATACTAATCCAGTAAGGCCATAATGGCACAGTGAAACGGCGTCAGACTGTTAACGTGATGGATGTGGGTTCGATTCTCACTCGTGGGAATGATTTTACTTAAATTAGTTTCATTTCTCCGTTCTGATAGAAAAAACGTGAAAAAATCAAGGAATATGAACGATTAGGTGAGAATGAAAACACAAGATTCTCTATGCCTACCGTGTTACGCGGGAAAAGCGTAAAACTGCTAAAAAACAGCAAGGACAATGATAACACTGTGTTAGGAAAATTACAAAATTAAATTAATAAATTATTTAATAATTAGCTCGGCTTGTTGATGTTGTGGTCAAACACTCTTTGTTTAAAGGTCGAAGGCTAAACCTCCATTTCGGAAGGAAGGAACAGCTTCACGCTGTATCCTGCCCCGTAGCAGGGTTAGAAGGAACCTGGGAACCTAGTATAGTGTACCCCCATTAAGGATAGATACATAAGTATATTATATAAGATTATCATGAACATTTATTCATTTACCTATAAATTACTATTTATATTTAAAATAAACTTGTTTTTTTTTCTTTATAGCTATGTTTAATAACTATAAATATTTATTATTTTTACATAATAAATATTAATAAATTATGTAATCACTTACGTATTTTTGTATTAGATCAACGAAGAACAAAAATTAAATTTATAATCACTGATAACGCAATCAAAAGACAAATACGAGTTACTTATTTTAATTATTATATTTTACAGTATGTTTGTTATCTCTTAACAGTCCTTATCAAATTCATAAGTATGTACCGTAGGTCCACATATATCTCACATTCTAAACACACCAAATTTGCTATCTCTGAAGGGGGCATTCAAAGCAGCTGATAAACTTAATCCTATTACTTTTCTTGTATCTCTTGGTGCTATTATTCCATCATCCCAGAGTCGGGCAGTACTATAATAGGGACGTCCTTCCTTTTCAAACTGAGCTTCTAAAGGTCCTCTTACTTTCTTGTCATCCTCATCTGTCCACACTTTTCCATCTCTTTCAGTCTTATCTTTAGCTACCAATGATAAAACAGTGGCAGCTTGCGGTCCTCCCATTACTGAAATCCTCGAGTTTGGCCACATATATAAGAAACTAGGTGAATATGCTCTTCCACACATACCGTAGTTACCAGCACCAAAACTACCGCCCACTAAAACTGTTATTTTTGGTCCTTTGAAACAGCTAACTGCTGTCACCATTTTAGCACCATTCTTAGCAATCCCACCAGCTTCAGCCTCTCTCCCTACCATAAAACCGGTGATGTTTTGTAAGAATAATAGCGGTATTTTACGAGCTGCACACAATTGAATAAAATGGGACCCTTTTAAAGCAGCTTCCGATTGTAAAACGCCGTTATTACCTATTACACCAACAGGATGACCATATATAAATGCAAATCCACATACTAAAGTTTCACCATACAATTGTTTAAATTCATGGAATCTGCTTCCATCGACAACTCTTGCAATCACTTCTCGAATGTCGAAAGGCCTTTGAATATTTGCCCCTACGATTCCATGTAAATCTTCGATGTCGTGTAAAGGTTCATCAATTTTTTTGTTTTCAATTATAACTTGTTGGCCACTATTCCAATTTAAGTTAGCAACAACATTTCTAGCCAAATGTAATGCATGCTCGTCATCTTGAGCATAATGATCCGTTACTCCAGATTGCCGGCAATGTAAATCAGCTCCTCCCAAATCTTCCGATGACACTGACTCCCCGGTAGCTGCTTTCACCAATGGTGGGCCAGCCAAGAATATTGTTCCTTGATTTTTAATAATAATACTTTCGTCAGACATGCTTGGGATGTAAGCACCACCCGCTGTACACGATCCCATAACGACGGATACTTGAGGAATTCCCTCTGATGACATATTTGCTTGATTATAAAATATCCTGCCAAAGTGTTCTCTATCAGGAAACACGTCCGCCTGATCAGGTAGATGCGCTCCACCGGAGTCGACTAGATAAATGCAAGGAAGCCGGCATTCCTGGGCAATAGCCTGAGCTCGTAAGTGTTTCTTGACGGTGATAGGAAAATACGTCCCACCTTTAACGGTAGCGTCGTTCGCAACAATCATACAGTCCCGACCTTGAACTTTACCGATAGCAGTCACGATGCCGGCGCTCGGCACCTGACCTTTGTACATGTCGGTGGCGGCCAGCGCGCTCAGCTCTAAAACATCACTTCCTTCGTCCACTAACCGGTTGATCCTGTCCCGAACCAGCAATTTGCCTCTCGACGTGTGCCTCTTAACCGCCTCCTCGGAACCACCTCTGATAGCCTCATTTGTTTTGAGACGAAGTTCTTGGACGAGCTCGTCCATTTTAGCTTTATTTTCTTGATAATAGGGGTCATTCTTGTTTGGTTCGCTTCCTATCACCGTGGAATAACTGTACATCCGTGCGTTCAATCGCCTGAGTCCTCTTACTAATTTAATCATTTTT
>JAEBDU010012933.1:0-38409 GCA_016802625.1 Heliconius numata
GAAAATTGTATTTTTTCCACTGAAAAGATGTAGATGGAAATGCTAGCGAGATATTTTTTATTGCCCCAATCTTTGTAGGAAGTTTCGCCGTTTAGATTAGCGTTGCTTTTTTATTGGTCTTATATTTTGTGTTTGAGTAAAGAATTTACACGCTGTAGGAGTGTATAAAAGTATTATTTGACTTTATGGCTGAAATTCAATTTAATATAATTATAAATACATTAAACTGAATTTCTTTCTTATATCAATTGTAACTTCACTAATTTAAAATATTTTATATATACTTTTCATTTTTTCATTATTGTTTCGTGTATGAAACAATGAAAAAATGTCTAGACTAAACTGTGTAAATTAATAGACATCGTCGTCTCAACAAATATTAATTTAAATATTATCTAAAACTAGACAAATGTGAGTATATAGGTACAGTTTCTATATTTATACATGTTCATATTTCTATTTTCTTCTTTCTTTTTACTATTTTACATCTCTTTAAAAGGTTATTTATTTCTGTCATCTCTTTTATTAAGTTTTATATTTAAAATTAAGTTTCAAAGCGAATTGTTTTATTATTTAAGATTCCTGTGCAAACACGTTTAGTTTTTTAATTTTAAAGATGGTATAGACTTATCACTCATAATAAGAAAGTCATTTTGAATGAAAAAATCTTCTAATCCTAAATTTTAAATGGCAAACTTAAAGTTTTAAATTGGTACTAACCAAACACTTAGCCATAACGATCTTACATAAAACAATATCTTAAAGAAAGAGGCTTTTTACTATTTTCCTAAAATTTTCACTCTTATCTCTTAACAAAACGACACAATAATAACTTTTGCCATCTCACGAACATCTGGTGCACGGCGTGTACTGTAGTAGTATGTAGGTACATAGGTTAAGGCACACATCGCTCGAGAAGCAACGAAATGTTTAACATCCATAATATGTTTCAGATGACATCGTTCGAAGACTCAAATATGTGTCGTTGAATACTTTTTATATACAGGGTGGAAGAGGCAGCGCTTCTTTTATTGAAACTGCATATAGGGTAAAATATTTCAAACCCGAAGCTAAAGAAATTAATCAAGATGCCTCAACAGTTTGGACGTAGGATTTTTTTTTCATTTAACGATTTTTCTCCATACCTGTATTTCGTGTGACGCACACATACACATACTACTACAAAAATACTACTAAGCGTTGCCAAACTTCTACTTTTCATTCGTCAAAACATAACCGAACGAGAAAAAACGATATCTCGCGTTCTTTTTCACGCAATTATCTATTTATTATAAATCTAAATAACGTTCAAAGCTCTTATTAAAATTGTTTAATAAAATCCTACTTTAAGTCAATTTATTGTATCACCTTTATTATGAAATTATTTAGAAGTACTGCATGGTTATTGAACCACTCACAAAATTATATTCAAATTTTTTAACACACAAAATGATATTGAACTACGATAGATAGGTACTTACATTTAACATTAGTTTTATATCGTCGTTGTCGCATTCTCCTTTTACTACCACTAATATTTACATCATAAGTAATATTAAAAACTCAACATTTGTTTGAAATGCTTAAAAAGAATGTATATTTTGATAGTACACTTAAATACTGACACAATAGTTTCACATTTGAGAAAAATACTCAGTAATCATCATCACGATCACGAAACATTCATCACGATTTTAGAAATTTGATTAATGATAAAGTTAATATTAAACAACATCCAAATAATTTAAAACACTTAATAATTATTCAACGTATAAAGTCGAACAAAATAATGTAAATACAACAGAACTTAGCCGTTCCGCGGCTAAGTTAATAAATTTAATTTAAGTAAAATTAATAAAAAATTTTATTAAGATTTTCATTATTATTTATTTTTGTATATATTTTGATCGAAAATCGTATAAAAATTTAATATTAAACGAGTTTTATAATGTTACACGAGAACCTACGAAAACTCAATACGAAATAAATTAATATTTAGTAATTATTTGTAAATAGAATTGATAATTTTATTAATTATTTTAATATCAAATCATGCGTAAAAAGTACAATCTATAATTATTATGAATTATAGTGTTATATTAAACAATCAATCAATATTAAAAATAATTTTGTTATCTGCACAAAGACACCCCGCTCACGCCGCACCGATTACCGGGGATTCCCATAGAATCGGTTCGGCGCGTACATTCTGCGCAATAGTAGTTGGGTCGGACTATAGCTGAATGCTATTTACTAAACCATATAAATACAATGGGTTATGGGCCCAGGCCACGTCGTAACAATAATAAAGAAGATTGCATCAATCGTAGCAAATTAAAAATACTGGCGAGTTTAAAACAGCGTTACTTCACGCGACGCTTCGACGTTGGTATTGAAATTTGGAGGTTAAGTTGCCGGGAAGGAATAAAAAAGAAAAATAAGCAAAAAAAACAATCACGATGGAAGGGAAACAGCACAGTAATAAAACTGGAAGGAGTAAAAAATTGGAATGCTTGGAAGTTCCAAACCATAATACTACTACGAAGGGAAATTGTGTCATCATCATCATCTTCATTAATTGTAAAAAGAAATGCTACAATTAAAAGAAATATTAAATGTTCCAAGTGTAATAATATGGGTCATTGTCGAGCTGAATGTAATGTGGACAGAAAATGTAATATTTTGTAAACATGTTAAAAATGAGTGTTAGGTTAAAAAGGGAAAATAAAAATATGAGTTTGTAGTGCAACAAAAGTAAAATTAAAAACCTAATAAGAATAATTCAATAAAAGTGTGTGTAAAGTGTATTCCTAAGTGTTGCGTTAATTTAACATCAGCTCGCCGCCGTTGCCTACATACCTACGCTAGTTGCTGCGACTCGATTTCTTGAATGAAGCGTTTGCGACGTTGCCGCTTTGACAGGTAAGTGTGTGTAAGTGTGTGCGTGTTTATATTATACTTTACAAATGGCGTTTTATTTTAAAACGATAATTTTATTATTTATTTTGTTTGAAAAAATAACTTTTTCATTTTTGGTAATTATTTTTTTTTCTGAATTATATTAGGCTTTTATAGAGTAATTAAAACTGTGGTTTCATTTAAAGTGGTGCGTTCAATTCCACCCTGTATATTGTAACAGTTTGTTTTGCCAGTTGTGATGAAAAGGCACAAGCGTGTGAACGACTGTTAACGCGACAGGTTGCGGGTTCGATTTCCGTTTGAGGAAATAACATATTTAATATTTTAATTTTTTCGATCTGGTGTGAAGGCAAAGCGCGGCGGTGAGTTTCGGCATCCAGCACGCAATGTCTCCGGAATTCGGCGAAAAATGGTGAACGGAGTTTCTTAACAATAGGTTCCCTCTGTAGGCCATGCTGTGTGCGAGATATAGCGTGAAGCTATGCGCCATGCTATATAACGTGAAGCGTGGCGGTCTTGAGGTTGACGTGTCCTAGTGGGACAGTGTCTAGCTGTTAAACCGATAGTTGTAAGTTCAATTTCCACTCGGGCGAATTAATTATTAATTGTATACTGTTAGGCAGAAGCATTTAGTGTTAAGACACTCTGTTCTCCCCTTTCCGCCTAATTTTCGAGATATTGTGTGTTGTGTCGTGCCTTATCATGTTACTATAGCGAGAAATCACAATCATCTCAGTCTCTAAATATCTATAAAATTTACACAGGGATTACTACAATCCTTCAATATTTAAAAAGTATAAAATATTTATTTCCAAAGAAGCAAGTTTGATCCAGTGAAAGCGTTTTCCTGTATAAACTTTTAATTGGCGTCGACATAACACCCCCAGTTCGGTATCTGTTAGTTTGTGATGCACCTAACAATGTTCGCTCAACTAATAGTTTCGTCCTTATATTTTCTAACTTGCCTGAAGATTTTTTATTCTTTTGTTAATAGCGAAAGTCAATAATGCTTAATAAAGTATAAAACTTTATTTTATACCTAGGTAATATCTTAGCCATATATAAAAAATTCAATCTAAATGAAATTTGAACTACCTAATGTAGGTAGGATTTTAAAGTTTTTTTTTAAATTATTCTCTATCGAAAAATATTATTTTAAACTTTTAAAATTTCATATTCGTTTTAATTGAACTCTTTATTTAGACCTTTTTTTAAAACTCTTTTAAGTATAGATACTTTGACAAAACTTGAAAACGTGGTCATCTTGTCAACAAAAAAAATTATTAAATAATATGAAAATCCATATTTCTAATATCAAACTTAATTACAAATTTCAAATGAGCAGTATTGTAATAAATTATAATGAGAATCAGAAATTACAGAACCATTTTTCCGTTTGTCAGCTACAAACAAATAACAAAACGAGGCGAGACTTTTTGTGTATTAATTAGACCTAATTACTTTATCAGAATTTAATTAAAAGTACTGATATTATTAAATACAATTATAATTTATAATATTTATTGTACTAGGTTTAATCTACGGCTTTGCTTGCATGATCTAATAGAAAAAAACTAATAGTTATGACCGCAGGTATATCATTCAGTATTAGACTACAGTAGTTCCTGAGATTAGAGTATACAAATAAACAAATTATTCAGTTATAATATAGATAGTAAAATTATATTTTGTCGATGTTTGTAATTACATCATATTTCAAACAAAATCCTGTTTTTTCTGCTCTAGTAGAGACTTCTTAAATTTCTCAAAATTTTTTCAAGTAGAGACAGTAGAGATTGTTAGTATGTGAGGTAAATATTGTAAGATTAATAACGTTGATATCGTTATAAGGTATAGTTAGATAGGAGAGAACTCAACTCATAGAAATTATGAAGTTGTTTCATATATGTAATTGGAACTTAAAATGAGCTTTCACAAAAAGCTTAGCCATCTATAGGTACAATACCTTATTGTTAAAGCTTATGAAGCTGTAAGACGTAGTACATTTCACGAGCGATACCAAGCTGGTAAACATTTCTATGAATACAAAGGCGTATGAGCGTCCACTCGAAATCCTTACAAAGAACCACTTATCTTGGATAAGCCTTTATACCGGCAATCCAATCTAAAAATAAGAGAAAACAAACACTTGTGTTTTTTCATGTTGTTTGGCAATTTTTCAAGTAAATAGTAGTTTATTTACTAAGTGTACTACTAATTTTATTCCAAATATTTCATAATTGTCACTCATAAGCTAAGAATATCTAAACGATTTTTATCTTAACATATTATATCACAATGGTCTGAGTTAATGTGGAAAAGTGAAGATGGAGGGTCTTAACACTAGTCTCTCTTTATCTATCTGCTGTCTCCATCCCTTCAGTTCGTTAAGAATGTAGAAATTTGGTGTGCATGCAGGCTAGGGAGTGTAGGTTAGTTAATCCTTCTATTAATATAGAAGGATTCTGGAAATTATTGAATAAATTTCTATTTTTAGGTCTTAAAGTACATACAAACAAAGTTGTGAGCGAGAATTAGAAAGAAAATAAAATAGGTTTTAAGTAAGATTAAAATATAAAGAGCTGCTACTTTAATATTGATTTAATATTGTAAAAGTTAAATATTTCATAATTTCTAAATATCGTAACCAATACAACTTCAAGGTAAGCAAAGAATAAACTCCAACTCTATTCTACTCTCTTAACAATGAAACATATCAGAATTTCTACAGAAACCAACACTTTTGTTTAATTCTTCATACAATATTAATAAATTGTAAACCCTGGTACAAAATTAATCCTTGACATTTTCACAGTTTAAGCATGAATAATGTCTCGTACAGCGAATACGTAATTTATACACTGAGATTCTTAGGTTAATTGCTCGGAGGCATTACGAATTTAAATCGTTTGAATGTATTGTATATATTTATCGTAGAAAATATTTTAAATGTGAAAATTTGTGAGGAACAAACATCCATTTGTTCAACTTTCACGCAAAGCCTACTAAAAGAATTTATATGAAACTTTAGAGTAATATAGTTAGTTAATACTTCAGAATAACAGATAGGCTATAATTTTTGTAAATGTTTTGTATAATTTAGCTATAATATAACAATGACTTTAAGCAGGCGAAGCCACGTGTGGGTACTAGTTGCAAATAAAGTAAATTATTGCAAAATTCATTCA
Source organism: Heliconius numata (assembly GCA_016802625.1). Lineage (NCBI taxonomy): Eukaryota > Metazoa > Arthropoda > Insecta > Lepidoptera > Nymphalidae > Heliconius > Heliconius numata. Next base: position 6,108 of record JAEBDU010012933.1, read on the forward strand.
AATAAGATAAATACTACTATTATTAAATATATGTTGTACCTAGATTCGAACATTATCTTTGCCCAAAAACATCCTAAAATAAATATCTGAGCTATATTAATTAATTAAAATAAAGAAATCTCATAATGGTGCTTTAGAAGCGGTTATTTAAACTTTCAAGTTGACAATTTAACGAGAGAAATATCGAGAGCCGCGCAGATCAAAGCCGGCTAAGACCTCTTAATTCCAAACGGATCAGCCGCTGCAATTAAAGTTCACTACATTCACTAGTTAATGCTCTAGAAGTTCTGTAGTAGTTTTCTAGTAGTAACAATTGTTTGGAAATTCAATTTGTTTTAGTTGGTTAGAGTAATTGATATGCTATAAGTGCAGGTTCGAATCTATTTATGTTAAATATTTTATAAGGAATATAAATATGTGATTTCATAGAAGTGAGACTAAACATTTGTACATTACAATATATTTATGCCTTTCTTAAGAACATGTAAATTATTTTTTTATCTAAATTTTGTTTGTATTTAATGACAACAAGTCAAAAAAACGGAATTTAGTGATCGAATATTCCATTCTTAGTTATTATATAGCCTTAGTTATATAGTTATCATAAATTAATTTTTGCAAGCAGTAATATTTTTGCAGTAATAAACCTAATGTTTGTTTTAATTTAAGCGTGCGAGTGAAATTAATTTAATCTTGCCACTGTTATCATTTGCATAGGTTATCGCAATTACTCGAGGCTAATGAGTCTCTTATATTTTGTATAATTACTGAGTGGCTGTGGCAAAGACCATGAAGAGAGGATCTAGTGTCAAAACACTTCGTTCCGCACTTTTCACTAGAATTTGAGACATTGTGAGTAGGCAGATATTCTAATGTTAAAACACTCCGATCCCCACTTTCTGCCGAATTCTGAAGGCATTGCGTATTGAATGTTGGAACTTAACGCCGCGCCTTGCCTCGACACCAGAGCGATAAGAAATATAAACATAATAAATATTTCGCTTCCTCGAGTGGGGATCGAACCCACAACCGTCGCGTTACAGTCACACCCTTGTACCGGTGCGCCACGACTGGCCACGAATGATCAAATGTTAGATAGAAGCCGGTACCATGTACCAATATCTATAATTAATATTATGATTATTTCATAATATTAAAAATGCTCTTTGGCTAGACGAAAGAGTTCGATAATGTGCAGCGGAGTAGAGCTTTCGACACACCAACCCAGCAATCTGCGCTAATGTACTCAAACCATTACTGGGGTGACTCTCATTCTAGTGATATAATATTTTAAGGGTTTACCATGGTGGGGATGTGGTGGGGTGGAAGCCTAATTTATTAATAATATTTATTATTTTATCATCCAGAGGATGCTCATCCAGAGGATGCCCTGACTAATATCTGTCCGATATTTGTTTGTGGGCATACGGGTACGCGACCCCGGATCCTCGAGCCGCCACTCTTACATCCTCATCCAGTCCGTAAGAATGGTGTCCTAACTCCCCCCCCCTTCCCCTCCTCCTTTCCTTAGCTCCCTCCTTTTACCTATCCTACCCCTTTTATTTTCCTCTCCCCTTGGTTTTTCCCCACAAAGGGGTTTTGGAGGTCAGACGGCAGTCGCTCCAATTAAAAACCGCCAACCGCCACTCAAATGGACCGACAAAACAATAGACTGGGTACGGCTAGGGCGTCGCCGCAAAACGACGCGCAGGCACATCGCCCTACACCTGCGACAAGTGGGCAAGGGCTACCGTGTCATGTACGGGCACGGCTAAAGACGCTAGTACCCAGACGAAAACTCCGCTTTGCAACGTGGAATATTGGCTCTCTGACCGGACGATGCAGGGAACTCGCAGATGTACTCATGAGACGTCGGGTCCAGTGTGCCTTCCTCCAGGAAACACGCTGGAAGGGCAATAAGTCCCGTAACATCGGACAGGGTTACCGGCTCATATACACTGGGTCACCTTCGGGTAGAAACGGTGTAGCGGTAGTGCTTTCTGAAGAGCTTCAGAATGGGCTCCTTGAAGTTGACCGTCGCTCCGACCGCCTGATGCGAGTGAGGGTACTGATTGAGGGCGTTATCACAAACTTAATCAGTGCCTATGCTCCCCAGGCGGGATGTAGCGCGGCTGAAAAGGAGACATTCTGGGAGCAGTATGAAGGGGTGCTACTTGCTGTGCCGTGTACCGAAGTGGTCTTAGTTGGGGGGGACTTGAACGGACACGTCGGTAGGGCTGCTGAGCCGTATGAACGTGTTCACGGGGGTTTTGGGCACGGTCTTCGCAATGCAGAGGGAGAAAACATTCTGAGAACCTGTATTGCGTCTGATCTGGCCGTCGTGAATACGTTCTTCCAAAAGAATTCTCAGCACCTTATCACGTATAAGTGCGGGTCCCACTCAACTCAAATAGACTACTTATTGACCAGACGGTGTCATATGGGCAGGGTAACTAACTGTAAGGTCATTCCAGGCGAAAGCCTAACGGCCCAACATCGTCTTCTTGTCATGGACTTTAACGTCACTCCGAAGAAGAAAGTAGCCGAGAAACGTAGGCCTCGGATCAAGTGGTGGTTGCTGAATGGACCGATGCAGACCGACTTCCTGGCAGAGGTGAAAAGTCATAATCTTTCGACTAACACCGAGACTGCTCAGGATGCTTGGGATCGGGCTCAGTCGGCAATCATTGCGGCAGGCAAGCGAGTTCTTGGCGTTTCTAGGGGAGGACGTGTCATCGACAGGGAGACATGGTGGTGGAATGACGAGGTCCAGGAGGTGACTCGTGAAAAGAAGGCTGCCTTTAAGAAGTGGCAGGAATCCAACTCTCCTGAAGACAGACTGGAGTACACAGTAGCTAAACGTGCCAGTAAAAGAGCTGTAGCCAGAGCCCGCAGTGAGAGTTTGTCACCATTGTATGATAAACTTGAAACTGTGGAGGGGCAGAAGCTCATTTACAAACTGGCACGTTCCCGGGATAAAGTGACGCAAGATATCGCAAAATGTCTTTGCGTCAGAGATTCCCAGGGCACGCTGCTCTGTAATCATGAGTCTGTGAAGGAAAGGTGGAGAAGCTACTTCCAGGAGTTGCTGAATACTCAGCACCCATGCAGTCTTCATCACGACCCACCGCCTAACCTCGGACTTATTGCCCCAATAACCCTTGACGAAACACGTAATTGCCTTCGACGCATGAAGAACGGAAAAGCGGTGGGACCTGACGACATTCCGATCGAAGCGTGGAAATCGTTGGGCTCTCTTGGTGTGCTCATGCTTACTGACCTTTTTAACCATATCTTGAACACTGGTAAGATGCCGCATCAGTGGCGGCTTAGCTTTATTACCCCTATTTACAAGGGAAGGGGCAGTGTTCAAGATTGTGGTAGTTATAGGGGCATTAAGCTTATGAGTCATACCATGAAGCTCTTCGAGCGCATGATCGACCTCAGGCTCCGCCGAGAGTGTACTGTCTCTGAGTCTCAATGTGGATTTCAGCCAGGATCGGGCACCATGGACGCCATTTTCGCCCTCAGAACTTTGATGGAGGCATACAGGGAAAAAAGGAGAGCTCTGCACGTGGCCTTTTTAGATCTGCAGAAGGCCTTTGACTGTGTGCCTCGTCAGTGTATCTGGTGGGCGTTGCGATCCAAAGGGATCCCTGAGGCCTATATTGAGATTATCAGAGGCATGTACCACGATTCCGCTTCTATGGTTAGGACTGCTGTTGGCGACACTAGACCCTTCCCGATTACAGTGGGGGTTCACCAGGGCTCGGCTCTTAGTCCGTTCTTGTTCAATGTAGTGCTCGATACTGTCTCGGCTCACATCCAGGACCAGCCTCCATGGCTGATGATGTATGCCGACGACATAGCACTCATTGCCGAGAACCGAATGACGCTGGAGCGTAAAGTGAACGTCTGGAAGGGTACGCTTGAGAACGGCGGTCTGAAACTAAATGTGTCGAAGACAGAGTACATGGCCTGCGGGAGCCGGGACTCGAGCACCATCCATATAGGTCCTGAGCCAGCCGTTAAGTCGGAGAAGTTCAGGTACCTTGGATCCGTTATGCACGAGTCTGGAGGCATCGACCACGATGTCCATGGCCGGATAAGCGCTGCCTGGGCCAAATGGCGGGAGGTCACTGGTGTGGTCTGCGACCGCAGAATACCGCCCAAGCTCAAGGGGCTGATATACAAGAGCATCGTCCGACCGGTTCTTTTATACGGCAGCGAATGTTGGCCAGCACTATCTCGGCACACTCAGGAGCTTCACGTCACGGAAATGAAGATGCTGAGGTGGATGTGCGGCGTAACGCGGTCTGACCGCATACGCAACACATTCATTCGAGGTAGTCTTGGGGTCCGTGACGTAGCGGATAAGCTCCAAGAGCGTCGCTTGAGATGGTTTGGCCACGTTACGCGCCGGCCTAAGAACTATGTCGGACGCAAGTGCCTTGCTATACTAGTTCCTGGGGCGCGACCTCCCGGACGCCCAAGGAAGCGCTGGTTGGATGTCGTGATGCAGGACATGAGAGCCAATGGTCTAACCACCGAGGACGCAAAAGATCGTGCAAAGTGGAGTAGGTTAAGTAGGAAGGCAGACCCTGGTATTAGCCGGGATTAATGCCAGGAAGAAGAAGAAGATTTATTATTGAAGGGTTTAACGGTGTTCAAATACAGATAAGTAGATATCAGATGATAAGATATAAGTGATTTTTTTTGTTGTTTTGTTGTTGAGCTCAAAGCTCAAAGGAGCGAGGAAATGAAAATAAATTATTCCCTCGAATGGGAATCGAAACCACAACTTTCACATTTACAATCACTGTGCCTCGACGACCTCTGCGATTATAATGGACATTTTGTAAAATATATTGAAAATTTAAAAAAATCACCTATTCGATCCTGAAAATTGAAAGTTGAATATGGTTACAGCTAATGTATTTCGAAAATACGATATTACGTTTATATATGCAGTTCAAAATACTCTCGAATGCATTCTGGATGTTGTTATTGTTCAAAATGTTCCAAATATTATGTTGTACCACTGCAATGAAAAGTTCCTGCACATTACATACCTATATATGTTCAAAAACTTTGTAAATTTTTTTTCCTTCACAAACCTAGTGTTAAGACAATCCGTTCCCATTAAGACACTTCCGTTTTCCCACTTTTCGCGAAATTGCGAGGCATTGCGCATTGAGTAGCGGTATTTAAAGCCGTGCTTTACGTCGTTACCAGTACAAAGAAATCATAATATTAAATATTACATCCAACTGTGAATCGAACCCAAGACCATTGCGCTTACATTCGCACCCTTGTACCACCTGACCACGACGGCCTCTAACTTTTTTCATTTAAATGACTACGGGCTAAAGTTAAAAATGTTTATTTCATTTTTATAAGTTAGGTGAACTTACCACTCAATACGCCATTTTATAGAATCCCTTTGTCTGCCCTGCTACGAGGTATAAAGAATGAGAATAAAAAACAAATCATATGCCTGTAAACACCGTTCGTACGACTTCTGTGGCAAGAGAAGTGTAGGGGGGAACTTTATGGTTAATGATTGTATTTTTCTTTATAGAAACATTTTTATCTGTCTGAAATTGATTATTTTAATAGAGACTATATATGTATATATTAGTAAGGTATTAATATGTTAATATTGAAATACGTATTTTAATTGATTAGTGAAAAATGGAAATGATGAAGAAAGGATTACCTCCAAACTCTACTAATCTCTCGTCCACTCTCTACTAATCTATAAAACACAATGTGGATTTGAACCCATATTCAATCACAAACGATCTTAAGATACAATTACCAACGAACTTCAAGCACCGGAAACAGCATTTTCTGTAAATAAATAGAAAACATTCCCCCTTTGTTGCCATACATACATAATTTCCTTTTGTTGAAATAAATAGAGGTTATAACGCCACGAATTTGTGAACCGCCATAGATTAGGGCTATTTATTATTTTGTTGCCGTCTCTATTCTTCACGGTACTTAAGAGAGAGTAAGCTATACAATGTCGACGTCAGACATAATATTTACTGAATGAAGTGTATATAAAATATATACGTACATAATTCGATAATAAAGTGACAAATTGTTCGTGTAATGATGCGAAAGACGAAACTACTGTGTTTCATTATGTGGAAACGAGACATTTGTGAGAATAATTCAAGGCTATTGAGCTATTAAGAATACTATATGTAAGTATAAGTTCGCTTCGCTTCGCTTCATTCATCAACTCCTGGTTTGAAATAATCGGAAAAGCAAATTAAAATAAATATAGAGAATTAAATTTATGTTCGAGGAAATTCCGAACAACTGTACCTACTTATAAAGAGTAAATATTTAAATACTATAAGGCACAATAATATTTTTTTTTCTTTTTCATAAGCCTTTAATTGTAATACTACAAGAGTATATATGCTGAAATTGTGATATTCAGAAAATAAAAATATATAACTCCGCCGGGACAGCTGTTAGCTGCCGTGACCAGGATTCGAACCTGGGTTACTACGGCCACAACGTAGGGTCCTAACCACTAGACGATCACGGCTATCGGAGCGATGAGAATGGTAACAAAATTTACTTACTCTACTTTACCGAGTTCGCTTAACACTTTCTCTTCGTAAGTCAAGAGTTACCAAACTTGTTTCAAAAGCAACAGTTTAATTTATATTAATTTGTAAGAGTGACGCTATTGTAGTGGTAGTATGACTTAGGTTCCCTCTGCCTATCCTGCTAAGTGCGGGATACAAGGTGAAGCTAAAAAATATATATTTTCATACGAATATATACCTACAGAATTATTTCAACATGTCTCAACAAAAACAACACAATTAATTAGACAAAATTATATTAACTCGTTACTCTACGCCTATCATTGCTTCTATACAAATTTATCACTAGTTATAGAAACGACGTATTATGCTTTCATTAATTTCACGGTGTTATTTGCCTGTTCGTACTGTGTTCATTTGTAAAACGCTCAATTTTGCGAAAAATTTAGCCTTATGATATAGTAGTATGGTTAATATTACATTTTTTTTAAACTTTACGCTTCTTTAATTTCATCCAATAGAAAAAAAAAATTGTTACAATAATGTAGAACTAAATATTTTATATTAATATAACTTTTTTATTTATGAACTGATTTAAATAAAACTAAATGTTAAGGAAAGTTTGCCAAAATACATTGGAGGAATTGTATTCCGCACGTAAAATGGTAGGCATGAGGGAACTATGTGTAAAGATATTTTAGAGAAAAACAACTTTCAATTGTGTTTTCTCAAAATATATATTACGAAATTTGATATAATTTAAGCCATGAAATATTTGTCGTTGCTTTGATATACATTCTTCATTATTCCAAAAAGGATTGAGAAACAGGCTCAAAGATTAAAGGAATATCTCAAGAAAATTATTTAAATCTTTCTAACTGGAATTTTAACATTTTAACGTTTTTTGTTTATATAAATATTTTAATATAATAAAGCTATTGTAAGCTTATCTTCGTAGAAAATTGAGTTCTCTCAGAAACTGACATTTTAAAAAAAAAGTATATTAAAGAAACTTTCCCAGAATTATTAGACGTAGTAAGATGCTGTCTAAAAGTGAGATTAGATTAGAATTTAAAATTACAGTATTTATAAACTACCGGTTATAACCGGTAGAGTAATATATGATAGTTCAATAAAACTAATAAAATGAGTTTTAAGCTTCTAGCTCGAGGTAAAGCTCAGCTATTATTAAAGTTGCGGCCGTCGTGGTGCAGTATCAAGCGTATGAATGAAGCGTATTCAATGCGTGAATGATTGTGGGTTCAATTCCCACTAGGAGGCGTGGAGTATTTAATATTTTCATTTTAAAAAAATCAAAATAGCATCGAATCATTCAATAGTAATTTCTGAGTACTTTCAGCAAAAGTTTCAAAAACTTACAGAGACAAATATTAACATAATCATACATCAACAAACAATATATATAGAAAAAATTAAAAAGGATATCAGTCCGAACGAGATTATTCTATTGAAATTTATCGTTCAATCTCTAACATTGATTACATACATATTTCAATAGGGCGCGAGGCGACGCGACGCGACGCGCCGTCGAGCTCCATTCGCACAGTGAGTAGGTAGTGAGTCAGCTTAATTACTGTCATGTTTGTAAAAGGTTCATTTTACTAGGATTTCAATAGATACAATTTTTCTACTAAAACTCAAAGCTTTTTAGTATAAAATGTATCCTGGCTATGGAAAAGCTATTTTTTGATAGTTTTTTCAGGTATATGTGGATGTAAATACAAATTTCCCTCCGTTTACAAAATGGTCGTTACTGCAGATACTTAATATGTCAACAATTATTTTATTATATTTAACATGAAATTCTGTCCACAATACCTCGAGCACCTTCCTCCAGCACTACATTTCCAGAGCTTTTTGCTACCCCAAGATGTCTAAGAATAAAAGATTTGGCAAGAGGGAATACTTCACTACTTTTACTATTTATTATGTTTATTTTATTTAAAAAATTAGAAAATAGATTTTTTGAAAATTGGGAAATAGAAATTTTGCTAAATTACCTCCATAATCTTAATATATTTAGACATAGAAACAAATACAAAAGAACAAAAATGTTCTCATAATGCGGGTATCTGTACACATCGTTAAGTCTCATGTCGCTGAAGTTTCGCTCGTAATCGAATCATCGTAGGGGAAGATCGCATCAATCAACATCATCTCACTATAATTGATTAATATCTATATTTAAATATGTATGTATGTATGTATGTCATAAATATTTATTATTTCTTGTCAGTTCAAATCCTATTTGGGGTAATGTTTTTATTTTACATACAATAGTGATGTGTTGCATGGTTATGGTTGTAAGTTCGATCCTCTTTTAAGGGAATGAGATTATTTTCGTTTTTCTGGTGAGATACAGAGTAGTATTTAGTTACACTTAATATATATTGTCCCGAATTTGGGTAGAAAACGATGAAAGGACTGTCTTGACTATAGATCACTAGACTGAGAAACAACTAAATGCGGTGAGATTAGAAAACTTTATTCGCGAAACTTTTTGAATTAAATACAAACTAAACTTAAACGTATTTAGACAATTTAGTAGAATTATTAAAGTATTAAAATGTTCTTTAATACAGATTTCAGCATAACCGGTAATATATGAGAGATCAGTAAAACTAATAAAATGAGCTTTAAGTTTCTAACTCAAGATAAAGCGCACCATTTAATAACTTTGTTTGCAGAAGCTACGTATAAGCTTCCTTTTGTGAACATTTCATGAAATGGTTTGAGAAGAATTTAAAAAACTCTTAGAGTACTATTTATGTTTTAAATTATAATTAAATTTAAATCTAAATAGACAGAGTAAATCTGGGAACCTAGTGTTACGACTAAGATACTTTCGTTCCCCACTTTCCGCTGAATTAAAGAGGCTTTGCGTGCTGACATCCACCACTCAACACGCAATGTCTCCAGATATTTGTTTATAAAAAACCCTTGAATGGTAATAGAACCCGTGACATTTACAGTCGCACGCTTGTACTCCTGCACCACAACTGGCCTCAACTAGTCTTCATAAATATGCTATATAAGATAGTATTATAACTAAGCTTAAGTTTGTAAGGTGCAAAATTTATTCCAAGTACTTGAATAAAGACCTCATTATATAAGACAAATGCACTTTAGAATATATACATTCATAATTTAATTTGTGACCTTCATTAAATGCAGCTGTTCGCAAAATATGAGTAGAAGATGTGAAATTTGATATACCGTCTGTGAAACTTTAGTTTCGGGTGCATACAGTACAAATATGGTTCTGTTGCATTGTCTGACTGTAAGCGCGTCGGTAGTGGGTTCGATTCGCACTAGGGGATTTTTTTCTTTGTTCCAGTAACAAGACACAGCGCGGCTTCAAGTTTCTTCAATTAATAAGCAATATCTCAAAAAATTGGCGGAAAATGGGGAACGACGTGTCGACGTGTCAAGATGGCATACTATGATAAGATGACACACTACCAATATTGATGAAACTATTAGCGCTAAGTGCGATCTTGTGACGTTTTAGAGAGTGTCTGTAGATGCAGCTAGTGCTTAAATTCAGTATGGCTGAAAGTGAATGCAGATGGGCAAGTAATTCATGTTTTCGTTATTTTCAATTGCAACAATTTTTTCTTTCGCTTTTGCTTGATGGTGAAAAGACATGTAAGATAAAGATTTTTTATTTGAACTAATTATAAATGTAAAATAGGATTATTATATGACACAACTAACGCTAAAAGCGCATCCTAACCTATAAACTTTTGTCACAACGGTTAAAATTAAATTCATATATCTAATGGGTAAGATGACATACAAAACGTGAGTATAAGATGGCATACTATCTTACCCTTATAAAAAGAATCGATGTATTTTTTTTGCTTTACCGACAAAATGCCTGGCAATTACAAACGAATATACATTGGTCACAAGAAGACATGGATAAGGCTGGTAGAGCAAGGGCATTCAATAGCCGCAAGTGACGAAGCTTATTTCCCTTTTGGAAAAGGAAGTGACTGATAACGGAATCCAACCTCATAAAATTTGCAACATATATGAATCTGGCCTTAATACTGTTTAAAAGCCCCCCAGCAAAGAAGAAACTATTTATTTGTGAACTATGCTCGACAAATAATGATGGCATTTTACTCTGTAGATATTTCGCCTTACACTGGTCGACCTAAGTGCGATTTTTGTTTGTTTTTATGATGTTTGAAAGATGATTGTTCTGAAACTAAAATAATTTCGTTGATTATGAAATATATAATAGTATACGCAATATGCTGTTCTCAGATCACTTTATTTATTTGAAATATTTGTCTTCAAACAAAAAGTATGTCATCTTAAGCACAATTCCCCTACATAATATTATGGTCATATTTTTAGGTAAATTTCATTTTTTTAACCAATTTTGAAATATTTTTTTTTGTATTCGGTACCTAAATTTATTTATACATAGGTATATCTATTAGTTGCAGCCCGCAACTTCGTTTGCATAGACCTTCATTTACTACCCAGTGCACTTAAGTGGTTTTCCCAGGAGATGTTTTTATATCAATTAAAGGTTTAGTTGAGACGATAGGGTATCTAATTAGAACCTCGTTTTATTATACCGACAGAAAAGAAAGTGCTCAATAAGATATCAATCTTTAATAGATTAGACGGGCTTTTATTTAGATTAACGAGGCTTTGTATTCTTGTCAGAGCGATGAAATAATTTAATTAATTAAATAAATAAATAATAATAATAACAAAAAAAATCCCAGAGTGGGTATCGAACTAGCAACCATAGCGCTCACTCTACTGCGCCACAACGGCCTCTTATTTATTAAAAACTAATACAATTGAAAACGCTTATTTAGAGCACAATTTTACGTAACAAAGTGAAAGTTACGCTAAAAGTAGAGTATAAGACTCGTTATTTTCGTAACTTCATCATCAACTCCGATAGCCGTGATCGTCTAGTGGTTAGGACCCTACGTTGTGGCCGTAGTAACCCAGGTTCGAATCCTGGTCACGGCAGCTAACAGCTGTCCCGGCGGAGTTATATTTTTGTAAAAAAATCGAGATTAATTATGATTTTGTGACCTAAAAAGATCGATATTTTTGATTTTCTCTAAATTATATGTAAATATTTAATTAAAAATGAATCTGAAAATAGTTTTAGAGATAATAATTGAAAGTTTCCTAATCCAATTATTTTCTCTGAAAATGAAAACACAGTAGCTATTGAATAACACTCATTATTGTCATTTATTTATAAGTACACCATAATTATGCAGTAATCTCTAGTATTATTTATATCAGTTGTAATATATTGTAATAAAATATAATAATAATCATTATTAATACAATTTTAGTTTTAATTATCACACATTATTACTGAAAACAAAGCAATTTCCTAGCAATTTTAAATATGCTTTATATGTGCATAAAACCATAGTGGATTTATCCTAGTAGGTATTTTAAGTAATTAATCGTATACAAATTGCGTCAATAAAGTAAATTTCAATTTAAGTTAAAAGATCTGATAAGTAATGTAAAAGACATGGTAAAAAAACGAAAAACTCTTTGTGGCAAAAAGGCTTTGAGAAATGAAAATAATTCATTTCTTCGAGCGGAAATCGAACCTATATTACCCCAGCGCCATGACAGCCATATTAAAATTGTAATATCATTTAAATTTCACATACTGATTAAAATGTAATATATATAATTGAATAGTATTAGACCAAAAACTAATGTGTCTGAAACTCACACGAATGATTACACTTTGTTCACAAACCTCACATAATACAAGACGTATTTAAGGGGATTTCACACTATATTTTTCATTCCATATATTATAATAATTATACTACAGGGTTTTATTTGCTAATAAATTCCTCTATCCAAACTTTACAGTTTAGGCTAATTAGATTCGCCATAGCATATTCTGTTCATTTATCCTAGTGAGGAGTATTTGATCACGCATCATCTCAATAAGAGTTGGCTGAATCCTGGAATAAAATTTATGTTTAGTTAAATACATAATTGACTTGTTACTTATTCTAGACTAATATAAAAAATAACTTGTGTGCTGTGTGTGTTGTTTGCTTATAAATACCTAAGTGTTATTCTAAATCATTTTTTCCTTTACCGAATTGTTTTCGTTTTTTTGATTATTACAATTTGGGGCCTCATAAGCTTTATTGTGTAATGACACCTTCAACCCCAAGAACTTAATTGGATTCTCCACTTTTCTGATTATCTGGCTCTCTTTCTCTCTTTTTATATTCAATAAAAAAAACTATATTGATTAAAATATAAATTAAAAATCATAATTATACTATTTTCAGTCAATGTGAAGAAACCCTAAATTGTTACCTCGTACATTTACGGAGTCAGCCATTAGCCCATCGGCTACCTCGATGTGACCTTTGCCACTGACAATACCTTTGTAAGGTAAGAAATAATTCGTATCACATTCGTACCAAATATTATTAACACGACAGACGTTTACAAAACGTCTATATTCAATAATTATTTTCTATAACAATACTCTATATATTATTTAAGTAAATAATATATTAGAAGATATATAATTATAATATAACATAATTATGTTATTTGTACATCAACCAATATAAATATGTTTTTTGCTCTTTTTAATGATAAGGTTTGCCTGTAAATAGAAACCTAAAGCAAAACATAATTTAAATAAATTAAAAATTGATTGTATTTGTAAAATTAATTTGGTATTAACTTATCTAGACACTTCATATGAGCAATTACATATTTTTATGTACTTTGTAGATGTAGTAACTGTAAGTGCATCGGCTGGGGGCTTAATTCCCACTTGGGAGAACGACTCATTTTAATTTCCTCGCTCTGGCAACAAACAAGGCAAAGCGCGGCGTTGAGTTCCGCCACTAAACAGAGAATATCTGGAAATGTCCTAACAATATGTTCCCTCTTTCTCCCTTTCTATGTGTGGAATACAACGAGAAGCTCATAAGTATAATATATTTAGTTATAATTCGTGGTGTTCACCGACTCGTGCTTAACGCTGAATTTCATTATGTGTCTCAATTATAATTATGGTATAAGAGATACATACGACAAATTTGACTTTTACTCGTTTATAATGGAAGAGACTATAAAGAATATTTAAAATATAAAATATATTGTATTAAAACTCAGAGGGTACGAAATGTCTCGATATTAGGGCTCTCTCTGCTAACCATGCCATATGATCCCATGACATACGGATATCGAACCCACAACCATCGCATTTACAATCAGATACTGTATCACTGCGCCTCGATGGCTTCAATATAATAATATTATACAAAATACATTAAGCTAAAACAGTTTTAATATAATTTAAGTCTCAAATGTGTGGAGCATGTGGTACAATCATTTTCATTATAACGAGTTTCACTCCAAAGGATTCATAATATATTTCGTAATTAAATCAACTAGGGTTTATATCTGTTTCGATTATTTTGATAGGACCTCCGAAAGTGGGTGAGATGTTGTTACAATTAAACAACTACTGCTAAATCAACTTAGCAACTTTTCTTGTTACGAATGTATAGGGATGATTAAATAACGTAAAGAAAAACATGTTTTGTGTATAAAATTTAGGTTTCTACACTCGGGTGATTATATATTTTTTTTTTCTTTTCCATTTTGATCTACGGTACATTTGAGTCTACGATAAGACAATGCGCAACGTTGAGTTCCACAGCTTACGACTTCTGGAGGCATAACGTGTTGAGTGGTGGTGGTGGCTTTGCCTCGTTATCAGAGAGAAGAAACTATTAAATATTTTATTTTCCCGAATGGGAATCGAATCCGTAACCATCCGTTTACACTCACACGCTGGTCACCTGATCCACAAATGGCTTCAATGTAAATAAATACATTACTTAGTAAAATTAAGTACAAATACAACAATTTCCTCAAATGGGATCGAACCCATAACTAGAGCCACTCATAGTCCGACAACTTGGAAAAGATGGCCTTTTGGCTATAGCAAATAAAATGACATATTGACTTCTGAAAGTCAATTTCGCAAAAACAAAGTAATAACGACGCTGCAGTATTTTTTCTTCCCTCCTGGGGGCCTTTTCATTTTCCGATACGAAATTATGAAATGTTCGTTGCACAGTATGCGCAATCTTAGTGGCGGTTACTGAATCGACTCATATTACTTGGGATTCCCTAAAGAACTCTATAAGAATTTTAAATTACAATTTTATTATAACTATAGGTGTGCAGAAATTTTTGCAGTATTCGTACTTTATGGTCGTATTTTTTATAGCTTCACGTTGTATTCCGCATATAGTAAGGTAGGCAGAGGGAAACTGGGGAGGGAGTGCTGAGACACCCAATTACGAATTTTTGAGGCTTTTTGAGTCACGGAACTGAATGCCGCGCTTTGCCAGCCCGGACAGTAAGATTCTTACAGAGAACGTAGTGTCTAAACACTAGGTTCACAGGCTTCTTTTTCAGTTCTGCTTGTAGCAGCGTGTAGCTAAAATAAAATATTATTATCATTTTTAACAGAATTTCCTTGCAACAGTCTTGTTTTCGCTTTACACCATACTAATTAATATGATTAATGTAAGAAAGTATTATAACATTGGAGCTATTATTACTCATTCAAACGACCGTAAGAATAAATTTTCATTGTACATTTTTCTACTTTACCCGGAAAAACTTCACACAAAGACGTTTAAAATGCACGCCGCGATAACAAGGCGTTTTCGATGAAGGCTTGTTTCCAAGTATAATATGCAATAAATCGTGAGTAATTTAAATATTAGATTTTTTTGTATATTTTCTAGTATTTTCCTGTAGAGTTTGGCCAATTTTTGTAGAAGATCATTTATAAACTTTTGATATATTTACAATATATGCAATATTGGCGACCTAAACGCTGCTTCGCCTGCTTGAATTTATTTTTATATTATATAAGTTGTGTGCTATTCTAATATAAATAAGCTATACCAGTGTGAAGTTTGATCTAAATACAGCAGTTTTGTGTGAAAGTGGAACAAGCTTCCATCCTCACAAATTTTCACATTCATTCGTAGTAATTAATATATCGTAGTAGAAGGATGCTAGAAGACGTGCGCCGCTTTGATTGTAGGCTCACATCTCATCAGAGGTAAAAAAACATCTGAGATTGATAATGAAGACTTTCCTTTATCTCTCATCATCAACATGAGGCTCGTGGAAAGGATTTCCAGTTCTTGTGAGACAGAGTTGTGAAGACGCTGGCTCTTTTTCAGTCGATCGCTTGCAGGCCCAAGGATCCCATACAGTATGACAGCGACCTTATTTTCTCTTGGCGATTGCTTGCCACCTAAGCCTTTGTTTCGATATGTGATTATCAGATTTTCATAATTATATCCATTTTTAACATTTTGACAATATTATTCCACACAATACGTTTTTAGAGTACTCTCTAAAACGTATAACGCTCTTAAGGCCATTTTCCTAAAACGAAATTTGCTAAAATTTCCTAAAATATAATTTTCTGTGGTACTGTTATATTTTAAAATATTATATTGTTATTATTAAAATGAATATCACGGACTTTCATACTGGAAGACGAATCCGGAAGTTGAATGTTTACAATGGAAGAAAATTAAAGTAACTCTCAATATAACGTTTTCTCTTGCATTTTGTTGAATTGAGAATGCACAGAGCGCTTATTCAAACTCCTTAATATATTGCTTACCGATGAGTTGAAAATTCTTACGTACTATTTATTCAAAGTAGCATTTCCTTTGCTCTCATTGTAATACTATTCAATATTTCAAAGTGTGTATATAAGCTTTTATTATGTTTTATATATATATGCCCAATATTTAATTACCCCCCGTGGGAATCAAAGCTACGAACGTTTCTTTTACAGTCGCACGCTTGTACCGCGGCGCCACTACAACCTTTTTATACATAGAGAGGTATTTAAACAATTTGCTATACACGTAGTAGGGAACCGAGTGTCTTAAGACTAGGTTCCCTCTGCCTACTAATATATTGATATACAAAAATAGTGTAAGGTATTTATTATGTGAATTTATAAATAAAAAATCTCATAAAACATAATAAAAATTTCGGCACTCCATCTAATTTGTTTCACAAACTCTTTACAAAGCGCCCTTAGCGTTTTTGGCTTTATTTAAAAGAATTAACGTTAATAGAATTTTTCATCACCCTCGTCAGCGAAGTTAATCTAATTTTAGATAGACACAGTAATTACATACGGAAAAAAATGTAAGTTAAATTATAGAGAAAATTATTAAAACCCTTAGATGGAGACTTCCGAGAGGCGCGGGTTCGGAGTTACAATATTGTTACTTCTGTGAAACAATTTATTTATATTATATATTATTAATAAAATTTAAAAAATATTGTAATTTTCTTTTCATAAATATAATTCAAATACAAATTGAATTTTTAAATCTTTTGTTTAAAGACTTTCTATAATGTTCAATATAAAATTGTAATATTTGTATTGTATAGCTATCACACGTCTTCTACAATCCTTATATTTATGTTTATAATCTTACTTTATTTTCGCCTTCTAACTCTCTCTCTTCTTACAAATTAGGCTAGGCGAATCTCGCAGACAGCATGTTCGTTTTCGTATATTACAGGTACCGACATTGTGTCATTTTGCTAAGAACAAATGAGAAAAAGAAATATTTTATATGTTGATATACCTGAGAAGGAATCGAATCTATAACCGTTCCAGTCTCATTCTATTTATGAGCGCGTGGATACTTAGCATATCTATATATATAAAAGGACTTGTCCTCACTGACTGAGGTAAGACGCACGCACAGCCGTAACCGCTGATGGTACAAACGTGAAATTTGGACAGATGTTTACTTTTGTAATCTGGACATCCACTAAGAAGGGATTTTGAAAAATTTTAACCCTAAAGGGGTGAAATAGGGGTTCAAAGTTTGTATGGAAAAAAAATTAAATCGGCACCGATTTTTATAAAATTTGAAATTTAAATTTTTAAAAGTATTTAATTGAACACGTGTTTCATCGTTTTCTAGAATTCTCCCCCTAAGGGTGCAAATAAGGGGTTGAAAGTTTCTATAGGTTTTTTTAAATCGTCACCAATTTTTATAAAATTTGAAATTCAGACTCTTAAAAATATTTCATTGAACACATGTTTCTTGGGTTATTAGAATTCACCCTTAAATACGCAAGCGAAGCTGCGCACGTCCGCTAGTATTATATAAAATACTTATAATGTCGCCTTGACATTTTAAAGATGGCTCGATCAATGGATAAGACCGGCCGTGACAGCGGCTGAAGAATTAATAGAGTCCATAATAAGGTTAAGCTTATTAAGCTTAATAAACGCACGATCAGAATTTTTAATAAATGTATTTATATATTAAATAAATAAAACGATATAAAATTAACCATTTTTTATTTTAACCAAGCAGTTATTAAAACACGTTATTAACAGTTAATTAACTGTGGCCTTCACTTTGTCTTTGTGGTTCCTGTGTCACTTGTCCTGACCACACTCCTTTACGTTGCATTAATTAAAGTTAAGTGTAATTAAGATACAATTACAATTATCATGTACTGAGTGGGATATTTTGATGACTGGAATTGGTCAGGATTCTAAGGTCATCGATTTTTTTTATTTTGTATTTATTAAGTTTACTGAAGCTTTGCACCACATTTTGCCCTCAATCTTAGATGTATCTTATCCTTGGATTGGTTGCCTGGAAGAGATCACTTTTAGTGATAAGGCCGCCTTTGTGCATTTTGTGTCCTAAAATAATCATTGTAATTTTTGGAAATGTGCAATAAAGACTTTTTATCTTATCTTATCTTTATTGCTATAGGGAGAGAGGGAGAAATTAGTCTCTGTATATTTTTTTACTAAATTATACGGAAAACGGTAACATTTTTAATTTACATTGGATACATTATAAATATTCTTAGGACCTTTTTAATATGTAAATCACTTGGCGAGCAAAAAATGCTGACTTTGCAGTATGCAGTTAAACGTCAAAGGTCACGGTGTGGTCTTTTTGGCTAAACTCTTTTGAATAGCGATAAAAGATTGTAATTTGCATACTAGAGTAGTTGCAGCTGACGCTAAAGCAATATGTTAAAAATTTACGGAAATACACATTTGTATGTTATGAATCAAAAGTACCTGTAATAATCTGAAAAAAAATAATATTTCAATTAAAAAAAAATTATTATCGACTTCCAGTCAATTTTCGAGATAATGAGTAATGAGTGTTGGAACTCAACAACGTAATTTTAAAAATAAAGGTAACAATCTCACAATAAAATTATTTTATTACTTCAAAATATTTCAAAAGTAAGCAACAACGCAAAACACCCACAAATCTGTTATATTCAAATTTTTGGGATCAGTGTTCATCAAAACGGGATTACAGCTAGTAAAAACGTGTGCTACACAATTACGTCAATTTTATATGAATTTTTAAAACAAAGTCTAATATTTACAGAGAATAGCCGTATAAAATAATACAAGTGCTATAAGTAAATAAATTAGTAAATTTTGTTTTAATATAAATATTTATAAAATTTGGTAGACTTTTAAGTTTTTAACATTTTTAGCAGTTCCACTACAAAGGATAAATAGTAATAATCATTTATTAACAGATTTAAGAAAAATACTTTTGGAATCCGCGCCTTTTTGAAGCATCCAAACTTCCTGACCACTAAGCCATATGTTCACATATCTCAACAATGTAATAATGTAATAAAAATAAAAAATAATAATAATTTTCCTCACACATTCGTCTCATTGTAGTCGTTTGAATATACTTAAAATATGTACTCAAAAAATATACATTTCTGTTTCATTCAAAATTATTAGTACCGACGCGCGACGCCATCATGTTAAAATTAAAAATTCCATACTTTTCCATACTTAAATTTTTGAAACACTAAAAAGAAAGGTATTTTCATTATGGAAAATTCACCGAGTATTCAACTACAGTGTGTGTGTGTCTGTGTGCACAGCTCTCACGACACAATTGCTCTTCACCTAACATGCGGGGAAATGGAAACTTCATTACGCCTCATATCAGAATGTTTAATATTTTTATGAAAAAATGATTAAAATTATATGAAATGAAACTCATTACGTGATGAAATTTATGTTTTTGTTTTCGTTTTTCTGTTATCGTTTATGTGATATTTTTAGTTTTTAGTTTTATAGATATCTTGTAGTGCATGTTCAGTGTGAGTTGGAAATGCATCGAATAGATTCGATTCGATTTTTTAGATATATAATATTTATGACAAATGAAAGAGGCGCGACATAAAAGTCTCAAACGAAGCGAAGTTTGGTCAGTGGTTTCTGGATTCCATGAGAACATAACACAGTGATTTTTCTATTGTATATAGTTAAATATTATAGTCAATAAAAAATAGTGATGAAATATAATCCGCTCTTAAATAACTCAGACATCATTAGAGTGTACATAAAAATAATTTATCTTGAAATATTGAAAATACAACGCCAGATCCTCCTCCTTTCTTCCTAATTCTTAATGGCTGCTATTTGGTCACGGGGACGAAGTTGCAGGAGAATGCTAGTGTGAATAACGTGATAATTCATTACTAACAAAATAGAATATTGTATTAGTTTTAGTATGTTTCAATTTGTGGTTCAAAATCAATCGGGCATATTAATATTGCTCATTTTCAGGTTTGCGGTGTCATTTTCTATAAGCATGTATTATTTGTTCCATTTAAATTACAAAAAGACACAAGATAACCCAATAAATATTTTTTTTATTAATGTTCAAATATATATTATTTTTATATGAAGCCGTAAACTCGATGGTTGTGAGTTCGATTCCCATTCGGAGAATTTGAAATATTTCATATTTTCATTTCCTTAATCTGGATCTGGATCTGGGTCGATGCAAAGCGTGCCATTGAATTCCGCTACTCAACACACAATAAGGCAGAAAGGGGTGAAAGAAAGCATCTAAATGAGGAAGAGAGTGTTCTAACATTAGGTTCCCAGTTTCCCTCTGTTTTCTTCTATGCGCGGGATACACTGTAAAGTTAAAAAAAATAGCTATATCGATTTTTTTGTATGAAATTGAATAGTATCTAAATATAACACTAATTTTCTATGGAATTGCCAACATCGAAATATTCCAAGTCTATTCGCTTAGTAGAATTATCAACAAGTACGAATACCAATAATATAAATACAATTGCGTCAGTCATATGAATATATGTATGCTTTCATTCACTTTATATATACATAAACATTATATAGGATGCAATTCCGCTTTGTAGGGCACTCATTTCAAGTACTGAGGTTTAATTCCTGTGAATACTAAGGATTTTCATATGAAAATTATGTTTTTTTCGATCAAATAATTGATGAAATATTTAAACTTTTAGTTTAGGTGGAAGACAATTGCGACAATATTGCTAAAAAATTAATGTTTTTTAATAATTTAATTAAATAAAATTTTTGCTATCAATAAATAGATCTTTAAATGATAATGTTATTAGAGCACGAAAGTAATTCAAGTGAGAAAATATATAATTGTGTAATATAACGGACAAAACCACGAGCGGGTCGCTAGTTAAAAATATATTCTCCAAAAAGAATCGAATCCATTACATCTGACAGGCGTTTCCACGACAACTGAACTATATAAGACAAGAAAAGACAAAGAAAAGTCTTATCTAATACTAAAATAATTAATATCGCTAAACCTATTTCAAACGTTCTAAAAGATAAATCAAAGGAAGTAGCGTGTTTTATAGGCGATATATGACCTCCACTTTGTCTCTACATTTTATTGCTAGTAATTTCTTAGACGATAAAAATACAATCTGGTTGAAATCGATTTATTTTATATATTGTTTTCTTTTATCTTGGAAAATTCAAGATATAAGTTCAGTAGCCTTTTTTTAATTTCACGCTGTATCCCGGGCACATAGGCAGGCAGAGGAAATCTAGAAACCTAGTCTTAAGACACTTCCATTCTCGACTTTTCACTGTCCTCGAGACATTGCCCGTTGAGTGGCGGAACTCAACGCTAAGATTTGCCTCAATACCAAAGCAAGAAAATAAAACTTAAATAGGAATCGAACTCACAGCTTATCGTGTTTACAGTCGCACGCTTATGCCCCAGCGCCACGAATGACCTCATATTTTTTATATATTCTTATATATCTTTTAGTAGATTATATATATACAAAGAAGAACAAAGATAGAACATATTAAAACCGACATATTATCGTACATAAATCTAATTACCGCGTTCACTCACAAACATTCACGCTCGACTTGCCGTTCTAAATTAAACTCGGTTCCGTCTCAAATCAAGCACGTAAGTACATTAATAGGGAGTTAATCCTGTAATTTGTTTTAAATTAAAACTCACATAGAGTGTGTAGAGGGAACTTGGGAAATAAGTGTTAAAACACTCTTTTCCCATTAAGACGCTTTTTCTCACTCCCCGCTGAATTTTGGACGCATAGCGTATTAAGTGTCGGGAATTAACGATTTTTTAACCTATGTGAAGTAAGATACATACTGTAATTCGTTTTATTTTGAAAACAGTTTTCATAAAAAACTTTCTAGGTCTTAAGTAAGAGAAACTCTTAAATAAAGTTTACTTCTTAGTTCTCTGAAACAATTACTGATTTCTGTAAGGGTTAATATATTTTACTAACTCTTCATATAATACTCTTTCTAATCTTTATGCATACAATGTAACTTTTGTAATTAAACTACGATTAAATAAGTTTTTTACCTTCACTTCCCTAGTGGCGTAACCAGGAAGGACGACACGGCATTTCCCGCTCATAGCCGGGTAGACAGAGGGAACCTGGAACACAAATATAAGCCCAATTATACAGTATACATACGTATTATATCTGCAATGATTTTACGCCTTCGACTTTTTTTATTCTTAATAAGATTTTGCTTGATTGGTGCATTCTTTTTTTTTTCATATTAATGATAAATTCATATTAAATACTAACTTTTATCTGTGGCTTCAGCCGCCACCACATATCCCCACTGCATCTGTGGTTGCACTGTGGTCAGAGTCAGAGCTTTATCAAAATTCCTCGATAAATGTACTATTCAACACAAAAATATTTTTTTTGTTAAATCTTTATAGTTCCGGAGATTAGCGCGCTCAACCCAGCAAGCTTTTAAATATTAGTACGAAAATTACGACAATATTATAAAGATTCACAAAGATTTACTTCAGACCAAGTTTTAGTATGAAACCTGAGATAAAACTAAAACAGAATGAAAACCTCATTTCTGCTTATCTTTGTGTACCTCTTGAGGAAGGCGACGCGAGAGCTTTTCAGGTGGCATTCATACAACGCAGCGAAAATGTAATCTGACTATGTTTATATAATTTTTTTTGAAGGAATGTGTTTATTATTCTTTGTGGAGGAGAAAAGAGTGATTTATCTTTTTTATTTGTGTTTTGTGTATTAAACTGAAAAAAGTTTTTTTATCATTAAAATTTAATTTTTTTTTCTTTGTTGGAAACTACTATTTTATGTTTCTTTCCATTTAAATCCTTCTCCTTTAATAAATTACAGAGCTTATCAATATTTAAAAAAAAATCAGCTTCACGCTGTATCCCGCACACAGCAGGGTAGGTAAAGATAAACTCGCGTAAGTTCCCAACTCAATGTTATAGACATTATTATCTTCAATTGCAAGTTAAATAATATTATGTTTTTCAAATGACACATTTATAAGAATATTTCTTTACAGAAGTACGAACAAACTATTTTATTTTTTTTTGCAAATAGGTACATACGTACCTATTATATAGGTACATAGGTAACCTTTCTTATAGCAAAAAAATACTTTCACGTCATGCCAACAAAGAATATTTTCTTTTTTTTTTAATTTAGAGACATTTATAGGTAATGTAAAAAAAATAAAAACACTACAACTAACAAAACGAAAAAAATACTTTAAATTCATATAAAATCCCTTAATATTCGCAGGAAATAAACCTCAATACTTAAAGCGAGTACTCTACAAAGCTGAATTGCATTCTATATAATGTGTATGTACGATTGTACATATAAAGCATTCGAATGCATACATATATTCATAAGATTGATGCATTTGCATTTATATTGGTACTTATCGATATATCCATACTGTTTTAGATTTACCTGTTAGCTTTAGTGAACTCAAAATGTATTAAAAATTTTCAATATTGCAAATTTCAGGGAAGTTTGGTTGTAAATTTTAGATCTTTACATTATCTATAAAATTATGATATAATTTACTATATTAAAACTAAGTTCAAAACTAATCGATAGTTTATATAGCAGTTGATACGTACAAGAAGGTGGCTTAACAAATTAAGGTTTACTTTTTTTAGCATGACACTACTAGCCAGACGGAACTTGGGAACCTTACACTCCGTTGTCTATTAGGATACTTTCATTCCCCAGTTTCCGTTGAATTCCAGTGGCATTGCGTGACGAGTGGCGGAGTTCAACGCCATGTGCCGTATTTCATTTCCTCGAATGAGAATTAAAACCACAATTTTTTTATACCCTCTTCCTCATTGTCTTCTGCCCAAATTCAAGACATTGCATGTTGAGTGGAGTCTTCTTGCCATAAGCAAGGAAATGGAAATCATCTCTCCTGTGGAGATCGATCGTTATTTCAACGCGCTGCGGTGGTCTTTAGAAATAGATTTAAGATATTAGAATGTTTTTGAAGTTAAGTGATATGGATGTGCTTGTTATGCAGCGAAAACAAAAAAAGAACTTTAACTTTAAACATATTTTAAAATGAATCAAATGAGTGTTATTTTAATAAAAATATTAAACATTCTGATATGAGGCATAATAAAGTTTCCATTTCCCCGCATGTTAGGTGAAGAGCAATTGTGTTCTGAGAGCTGCGCATACAGACACACAGACGTACCGCTAGACCGATGCACCGTAGTTGAATACTTGTTGTATTTCCCTCATGAAAATGCCTTCTCTTTTAGTGTTTTGAATATTAAACTTTAGAAAAGTATGGAATTTTCATTTCAGATGATAGCGTCGGTAGAAATAAAATTTCGCTCAATATTTTGATAGAGCATATTGTTTTATAAGGCAAAGCTTAGGTTTTTTGGATGACTCTACAATGAGAGGAATGTCAAAAAGAGAAGAATTACTGCTTTTTTTTTTAAAACATAACATTTTTTTATATCTGTGGTATAAGACAACTTTAAAATGTGTCTCTTTTTATCTATTAAAAAATTTAAACTTTATTATTGTATAATTAAAATTGTTTTTTTGCTTAACACTTGCTAAGCTTGAGGCATTTTTAAAATGAAGCTGAATAGTGTTAATTCATTTTAGGCCCAATTTTTATTGAAATATTTAAAATAATTTGTTTTTCTTATTTATAAGCTAAGATTATCACATTCCATTCGTTTTTTTATGTAAGAAGTTTGCGTGATTATATTATATTAACCTGCCAATTAACTGGTCATTGATATTTAGTTTTTTTTATATAAATAAATTCACAGAAACCAATCAACATCTAAATGAAATCTAAAATCAAAAAGTCTAAAAGCTATAAAGAATTGAATTGAAAATCAAAAAGTTCCCGCTGCCGAATAAAAAGTTAAAGCTTTCGGAACTTAATTTGTAAATTCTATTTCACAAGTCAATCGGTATCGTCGATATTCCTAAATAGATTTCTATGTACATTTGAACCAGAAAAAAGAATAATATGTTTTTTTATTACAGAAATGAAATTAGCAACCTTAATAATTAAGTAGCCTTAATTATGAGACTTTTTTTTCAGTTAATCTGTCGAAGTGGATGACAGCAGTTACGAGTATATCGGGAGAAAATAATATGAAAATAGAGCTGACAATAAACTAAAATTCTAACTGTTATTAGGCAGAAGGAACTTGAGTAATCTGGGAAGATGAATCACTGCTTTTTTTAAAGCAGTGCCATTAAGTCACTCCATTCTCCACTTTCCTAATGATATAAGTTCCAATGTATAATAATACGACTTACAGCATCAGCACCAATTCCTTTAGTTACTCTCTAATCAGCGATTAACCGCTTCAAAGAGTACAACTAAATGTTCCGGCGAAAACTAATTGCTGGTATTTATGAGACTTGCTAGTTCCTATATATACGAGTATGTTTAGACTCGAATGGGTTTACTAATAAGCAAAATTAAATCAAAACAAAAACATTTTAAGAATAATTAAACAAATAAATAAATTTTTGAAAATTGAAAAATTGAAAAATTTGAAAATGAAATTTTTTTATAGCTTTTGCCTTGGTGTCAAGAAATAAAAATATTAAATATTTAGTTTCCTCGAATGGGAATTGAACCCACAACCTGTCAACGTTTACAGTAACACTTTGTGCCCCTGCGCCAGGACTGGCTTCACTAATAAGCAATGAATATAAAAAAATATAAATTCTCAGCTAAAAAGGCTCAAGACGGAAACTTTAATAAGGGAGCTTTTGATATAAATAAAAGCTTCAACTCCAACGGCTGAACCGATGAGCTTTATGAAAATATTTCTAAGATGATTTTATTTTTACTCAGTATAAAATGTTTGACTTATAAAATAATATTTGTATTGAAATGTGCACTTATTTAGATGATTCAATTTATAATTTCAATATATATTTTTCATTGAAATATATTTAATAGCTGTGTCTGACTGCAAACGCAATGGTTGCTGGTCCAATTTCCATTCGATAAAATCTATTATTTTCATTTTACTGTTATCTAATTGCTTGAGTGAAACTCAATAGAGTTCGTTATTTAACATATATTGTCCCGAGTTCGGCAGAGAGCAGAGAATGAGTGTCTTGACACTGGATTCTCTCCTCTTACGCTATAAGCGGGATACAAATAATGTTACAGTAACTTATCAATGAAAAAATTTTATATATATTTTGTAAGAAAAAGTAGAAGAAAATAAAAAAGAAATTACTTTTACTATGAAACAAGGTTTTTGCATGATTTTTTTCATTATTACTCTTCCTACGGATAATCCTTCTAAATCCTACGATCTCGCTCTCCATATATTCTGAAGACAACTGATATGAAAATAAGATTGATTTTTACAAAAGATATTAGAATACGAATTCTCTTAAATGCTAAATAACGACGAATGGAATGTCTTAACCTTAGGTTTTCTTTCCCCTGCTATATTATGCAGGGTACAGAGAGAATATAAAGAAAATATAATTTTCATCAGCCTTTCGTTTATAAGGCAATAATATAGGGAAGACTTTACTTATGATGAGTAATCAGTGAAAGAAGAGAAAATGAAAAATAATACTGTTCCCAACCTTGATATTAATACTGAACATCTGTAAATATTATTTGTGTTTCTTATTTAAATATTTTAATTGTCTTATATATTTGAACAAGACAATAAATTAAACGATTAATGTTTAAGCAGCCTGTGACCCATTTAGTTATATAATTTTTGTACCACACATGTATAAAAAAACCATTTAAATTTTGTATAATTGTATATACAAAGTATTGTTGGTTTTTAGGTGTCATATTTTAAAAATGATACTTGCTTTATTTTGTTTATCTATCATATTTCAAATTCAATTTCATGCCTAATTTAAACACTCTATATTTTAGGGTTCCGTATTGTACTTCTTGCCAAATTTCATAATTAATAGATAGGCCAACGGGAAAGTACTCAAAAGATTTAAATTACGCGACATAATTTCATACAAAATACATCAAAAACTATACGTTAATGCTCGTTTAACTTAAAAGCTTCATTTATTTTGTGCTTGAGACCATAGAGTTATATATTAGATATTAATTTTAGATGGAACAGATGGATAAGTGATTCTATTGAATTAGAGAAAATTATAACAAACTTATATTTACAGTTAATTTCATACAAAATAGGTAGATATGCCTGTAAATTTAAGTTTGTTTTATATAAGTGACATTGATTTCTTGTCTACAATCATGAAATTAATACGGAACCTTCGGTGCGCGAGTTGCACGCTTGGCCAGCTTTTTGTCACTTATTTAAAATCAGTTAACCGTAACTTTCATTTGTAATCACTGACAAAAAATAGAAATTTAGATAACGGAATCAATAATTCAGCATCATCATCATCGACTCCGATAGCCGTGATCGTCTAGTGGTTAGGACCCTACGTTGTGGCCGTAGTAACCCAGGTTCGAATCCTGGTCACGGCAGCTAACAGCTGTCCCGGCGGAGTTATATTTTTATATTTTTTTATTATATGTATTTCTTCCAATATTTTAATAGAAAGTGAGATTATGTCTTTTTAGTTGTATAATCATGAAAATTAGCAGTTGTACGTAATTTTGGCAACAATACAACAATTATCAAACTGGTCTGATGATGGGACCAGGACTTGAACCTCTTTAAATGCTATTAGTAAATCACCCGAGCTTAAGCTCACAGCATATTCTGTAGCCCTTGTAGCAATTGATGTAGATGTTCAAACTATCAGTGCATCTTTTTAGGCTCATACAAAGTTTTTTTAAAATTTTCTTTTAAACTATGTTTATAATTTAACATTATATATTATATATGGTTTATTTACAACACAATTCTTCCCTGCGATTTCGAGCGCTTCTTTTTATTACTTTTCTTTGGCACTTTGTGTAAACTTGCGCAATAAACATTAAATGAAACAGCTGACATTTAAAACTTCCATCACGCACAATGCCATAAGCAAGATACACGTCACGTGACAACGTATGTCACGTAAATGTAAAGCTATAATGGTGTTATGTTTTTTCACCGTGAAATTATTAAGAATAGGCGAAAGGGACATAGTGTTAAGACACTCCGTACCCATTAAGAAACTTCCGTTCTGCACTTTCCACTGCATTCCGTAGGTACTGCGTGTCGAATAGCGGAACGCGTCACTTTGAGAGCGAGTAAAAAAAATATTTCATATTTCAGTTTCTCGAGTGGAAATCAAACCCACAACTTCTGGCGTTTGAAACGTTTAAGGATATGGCTTACACATATATAACCGCATCATGTCTATGCTTATAAAAGTGAGCTATAACTTCAAGTTTTATAGTAAGTGCGTACACTATGATGGTGGTATCGTAAAACTAAATTTGAAAAGACCTTTCAGGGTTACACTTCATAATATTTTATAGCCGCTAGTGTATGAAGATAATCATATTTTATGATCTAATGTCAGTTACTAAGTATTTTTTTGTCTTTAACTTAAGTTTTCTATTAATAAATAGAAGTTGAAATTTATTACACCCATATAATACATTAAAAATCAAATTTTGTTTAGGGAAACTGAGTAAATAAGGATTCAAATAAGGATTCAATCAGTATTGTAAGCAGAAAAAGAAGCCATCATAGTGCTGTAGAACAACGTCTAAATGTAAAGGTGATAGTGGGTTCGATAAAGCGTACATTTGTAAAAGAGGAAACTTCAGTAATTACACCATGATTGCTATAATTATTTACATTCTTAATAATTTTCTTGACAATAAATATAGGCATCACTTCTCAGGAATTTTCATGAAAATAATTTACATAAAGGAAATTAATTACCAATAATGAAATAGTTAATGCAATCAATTTAGTAGAAATCCTTCAAACATTAAAGCAAACTCAACATTTTAACTGCTGTGGTTCCATATGGGAACACAAAGCTAAAACGCGTGCGGCGCTTGGATATTACTTAATTAATCTAACGGAATTCAATTATCGGGACATTAGTTGAGAAGCTTATTCAATTTCATTCAAATTGTGTTGCTAATAATTATTATGAGGCCAGTGTGACTGTAAACGCGAATGGTTGTGGGTTCGATCCCCATTCGAGGACGTAGAATATTTAATATTTTCATCGACCCACTCAACACGCAATATCTAGAGAATTTGGCGGAAAATGGGGAACATAATGTCTTAACACTTCCCTCTGCCAACACTGCTATCTGCGGGATTCAGCGTGAATCTGTATTACAACTGTATTATAAACAGTATTTATTCATTATTTAATGAGTTAAAATAGTAAAGAAAGAAGAAGAAATAAAGTATTGTTATTGAAATAAATAAATTTCCATCGTCATGAAAATAGAAAGCAACGAGTTTTCAAAACTTTTCCGTTTCCTATCATACTCGAACTAAAGTTTTAAACTAATTATATAACTAAAACAATATTTGAAGTTTTATTATTTGTTTCTAATTCTAAACTTATTCCAACTATACTTATTAATATTTTATTCCAATAATTCTTGCGTTAGTGGAAAAAAAAATATGACTAATATATGGCCAATAAATTATGGCCAATCGTGGCATGAGCGTTGTGGCCCTGCGTGTGACTGTAAACGTGACAGGTTGTGGGTTCAGTTTCCACTCGACTAAACACGTGTCTTATCACGAGGTTCCCAGGTTCCCTCTACCTACCCTGCTATGTGCGTGAAGTAAAAAAAGCCAAACTACACCGTCTACCTAAATAACAAGTGAACTAACAAAATATTATTATATCACGATATTTGTTCAATATATCGATTTCTATGATTATAACCTATCTAAATAATCAGGAAATACATAATATCTTTATTTGCTCCACGTAAAATAATGTTAGCAAAGGGTCGAGATTGTTCTGAGTAAATACAACGGTAATTATGTTCCGAATACGTGCCTATTGCGAATCTTCACCTTTGGATCGTTTACTTAGGTTGAGCTGAAACTTAAGTATATAAAATCTATGATATATTTTAAGTATGAAAGTAGTATATGATTAACTTAGAGTCTTTTATAATATAAAATACTACCTTACAACTCTGCACACTGTTATTAAGTATAGACAAATACAAAAATAAATGTAGGTTTATATATTTATTTTTGGTGAATATTAAAAAATATTAACATTAACATTTGACACCAACAAAATTAAGATAAATATATCAGTTACAACTCTATACAAGTTAGAACTAAAATAATAGAAATATGATTATAGAAAAAAAGATAATCATGAGGTAATAAATACAGAATTATTAGGACCTTTTCGTTCCAACAACATTTGTTTAGGGTGAAACGGTAAAGTAATTCACTAAAAGGGGAAAATAATGAAAATATTCTCGAACTGAAAAACCTTTCAGCTTATTTTATGTTCACTTTGTTGTAACGAAATACAAAAATACATAGGTATCTCTATATGTAAAGTAAACGTTTTGTTACCGCGTCTCTGAAGAAATCGTTAGGTAAATTTACGAAAAGTATACGCACTTAGTTTTTTTTCCTTTACTCTATATGTAGCTTTACGCTGTATGTATAATAGGGAGAGGGAACCTTGGAACCTCTGTCTTCATTAAAATACGTCCGTTCCCCATTTACCACCAAAATCTAAGGCATTGCGGATTGAGTGGCGGAAATCTACGCCGCGCTTTGTCTTGACAGCAGTGCGAAGAAATGAAAATATTAAATGTGTAATTTGTTCGAGTGGGAATCGAACTCACAACACTTATGCTCCTGCGTCACTACTGACGTCTACATATTTTTTCATTTAATTGTCACTGTAATATGCATTTCATTTTGTCTGTCTTCTGAACTGAATATAATATGAGTCAAAAGAGAAATTTATTAGTTTTTTTGGATTTACAATCTGCAACTGACGAAGAATATATGTATACGAAATTTTCAAAAACTATTAGCTTTCCAATAGTTCGTCATAGAGCTAAAAGAATACAAAAGATTTCGAATACGAATTCTCAAATCCACTCTCGCATCGCCGTTTCTCAATGCAACCGTAGTATTTTATTTGAGGGGCTTGTCAGGTGGAAATCGCTTTGATCTACAGAATCAAAAGCTTACTTTTTTATTTTACTTTCACCTTTAGAGAATACTTTGGCCTCGGGAAAGGCCACTTAGTGTATTTATAATTATTATATCAATATAACAAGTATAAAAGTACGTATTTTGGCTGAGAATTTTTTTTATTTTTTATTTTGTTCTAATATCCAATGAAATCTAATTGCAGTGTGATGCGTAAAGGTGATGAGAACGAGTACATTACCTTCATTATATTCTTCATAGTACCTAGCTATATTTTTAAGCATATTATTAAGTTTGAAACATAAAAATACTTACCTTGCCTTTTAATTAATAACCTATAATCTTTCTCTATAGGTGAACTATCAAACACTGAAAGTTTTTCAATTCGTACTATCAGATCCTCAGATTTGGGCATTGAACCTAATAAACTTTTTAGTGCCATGATACTAGTGAAGAATAGAGAAAAAGAGAGAATAGTGTCAACATTAAAATCCTTATAAAATTTGATTTTTCAATTTGAATTTTCCGTTAAATACATTTGAACTGAAAACGTCAACATATTTTATTTGCTATGGAACTTACAATTATTTGAAACACACAATGACACTTTAGATATTAGAACTGCATTTGAAATTGTATTGCAGAAATGTATTGGTCAAAATATTTTACGTTATTTTCAATTCTATTATGTGAGCGAAAAGGTTTAAAATTGCTTAAGCAAAATTCGTAGGGTTAGTCAAACTGAATGGCCTCTCGACAAAATGGACGCAATATTTCAGCAAAATTACACCTCATTACCAAATTAGCTCGTTTATTACTTCGAGAAAAAATATTTTCATCCAGAAATCAGAATTTTCATTTAAAATATCACTGAAGTATCCTTAC
>JAEBDU010012934.1:0-21213 GCA_016802625.1 Heliconius numata
AAGAACTCGATTCTTTTAATCAGACGACTACACAAGTAATCTCCATACTATTTACAAATTTAACAAGCCATAAATCAGACTGAAGCGTTCTCGAGCATTTCTCTTTGTCCACGTTTTCATTAAGCGAAAGGAAAATTCAAATTGAAACTTATTTTGTCAAAGTACACTGGACTGGCAGCGTTGGTGTCTAAATTATGAATACTATTATAATTAAATGCTATACTTACTTTTGACATTCTGTTAGAAAATTTCTAATATTAATTGATAATATTAAGTCGGTGATCCTTTTAGTTTCCTCTGAAGTCCGTCTGTCTGTCTATCTGTCTCTCTGTTTCTCTGTCTGGCTGTCAAGACCCTTTATATCAAGAACGCTTGGATATATCGAGTTGAGGTTCAAACCAAATAAGATACCTCCAAATATACTACGAAACCCTCAGTGAGCGAGCCCGACTCGCGTGTGTCGGGTGTTTTTTATTATAGCTTAAAACATTCCGCCTCCCATAGACCGCAAAATTTTCGAGTCTGTTACCAGACCGAGGAAATGAAAACAATAATTATACCTAAGTGGAAATCGAACCCGCGATAACTACAGCCATAAGCTGAGCCAAGTCGGTCTCTAATACATAGGTTTAAAAATTTCATTTTCTATTTCTTGGTCCACAAAATTAAGTACATAAGTAAAGCTCCAGACAAGCCACCACTGTAAGTGTTGTTTTATAAATAGACTCAGCCAGTGTTATTGTGGAACAAAAGAAACCGGTCAAGAGTAAGTCGGATTCGCGTACAAGTGCTGCTCAGTAGCGTTTATAACGTATCTTGTTTTTGTTTTAACTTTTCAAAAGGACTAATTTTCATTTTTTCTTATTTATTTCTTTGTGTTTTTTGTATATATATTTCTGTTGAAATATTTAATTTTCTTGGTCTGGTAGTTAGGTTAGGTTAGGTTCTGAGCTCCGCCACCCAACACGCAATGCCTCGAGGGTTCAGAGGTGCCTCATTGCTCATCAGAAATATATGAAAATTGATATTCTTTAAAATGTATACTTAAAAGTTTAAAATTAAAAAGTGTAAAAAGCACAAATCACATTTACTCTTCTTCAGCATATGGAGAAGGCGTAGGGTATGACCGTCGTGCAATCTTACTGATGAGACAAATTGAAGACATAAAAAAATATATATCAGTATCCAGAATTTGAACTTACTGTTTTATCTTGCAGAAGGCTTATTCTACAATTTAGATGAGCATCTTCGCCCAACTGTATAGTTATCTTAGTTAAATTGCCATCACTGTCTTCGAAAGTTGGCCCATATTTTCTGTCATGGTCAAAGTATATGTTTTTTACAGCTACAACGTGTGGTACCATCTCCAGGTTGACATTAGCTGGAGCAGAACGTGTCCCTGAATTTTCAACAGGTTCTTGGGAGGGTTGTGGAACTTTAAATGACTTGGTGCTGTCTATAGTAGAATTGCCAAGGCGAAGTATTACAGGCGCAGGCACAATGCCTGTGCTAAGTGCGTAGAACGGTGTTACCGTTTGGTCTTCTTCTGTTGCTGATGTTGTGTTTTCTGT
Organism: Heliconius numata; assembly: GCA_016802625.1. Lineage (NCBI taxonomy): Eukaryota > Metazoa > Arthropoda > Insecta > Lepidoptera > Nymphalidae > Heliconius > Heliconius numata. Next base: position 1,572 of record JAEBDU010012934.1, read on the forward strand.
GTGAAAAGAAGAGACAACATCAAATTAAAGAGTTAAAAATACAATTTTTAAAATTTATAGAAATCTTGCATGGCTCGAAAAGGTCGTTAGCCTTGGATTTTTTATAACAAAATCCTACAGTCTTAAAGTCGTTTTTTTTATTGACATAAATAATTTCCAATTTCCTTCGGTGATAAAAGAAAAAGAATCTTAAAATACCGAAGTAACAGTATTCCTAGCAATCAAGACTTGATGACTAGATTTGCATACCTGTAGTAAATTGACAAACAGCTATCTGAGTGAAGAGGAATACTCCTACACTCCACATAGCGCCTGAACGAGGCTGCGTCAAGGGCCTTCATAATCTGGAACGGAAGTTAATATGTTACTTATGATGAAAACTTAGAAGGTAACTTGAGGATGATAACTTGAGGCCGTCTTGGCGCAGTGGAACTAGTAGCAACAGTAAGTAAACGCGACAGTTGTGGGTTCGATCCCCACTATTGGGGGAACGAAATAATATTTATTACCATTTTCATTTCCTCGCTCTGGTAACAAACTGATATTTATTTTTGAGGGAAATTATAAATGTTATATTAGTTATAGTAATTTAAAGCCGAGTTATCGGTTCTGAATTGAAAATCAAAAATCTTTTATAAGCTTAAGTATTCTTCCAATAGTGGTTTGAATATTGGAATAATAAAATGAGCAACGTCGCGTTCCAATTATTATTATATTGAATTCTCTTAACAATACAAAGTACTGTTTTATATCGGAAGCTACATTCAAATGAATGAAGTTTTATATTATGTTAAATTTATTAAAATATAAGAGGTAGGGAATCTAGTGTTACGGCCGCTTCTGGATGACTTTCCGGATTTCCGGATTCTGGAGGCATTGCGTGTTGAGTGGCGGAACTCAACGCTGCGCTTTCCCTCGACACCACAGCGAAAAAAATAAAATATAAATATTTATTTAAATTTCACTTGAGTGAGGATCGAATTTACAGTCTTTTACAGTCACATTTATGCCTCTGTGATATTTATTTTTCTTTCGCAGAGCTTAACGCCTGTTTTTGTATCAAATGACAAAATTGTGAACATAATATCTTCGAGTAATATTTAATTTATTCCGGCATAGCCTAATTAACCTATGTCGTATTGACATAGATATGTTATTGTATTATAACTACATTGAAATTAAAAAATATGTAACAGATTTTAATAACAATTAAATATTTAATATAATTCTTTAAAAGTCACATATTTACTTAATATAATATACATTATAAAAAATCATTATACATAATATTTGACCTCATTTGACCTCTTCATTTGTATCTATACATCAGCGTTAAATTATTTCCAATTCAGGTTAATTGTTATAATTAGAAACCTATACGTATACAGAAGACATTAGTGTCTAGAGTAATATATTATAACGGATTAAGCGTAGACGTAATGCTTGCCTCATGGTTTTGTTTTGTCTTCACGCTGTATCACGCACATAGAATGGTAAGCATAGGGAACAAGGAAACCTTGTGGCAAGACACTCCATTTTTCTAACTCTTTCCGCCGAATTCTTAGGACATTAGCCGCATTTTATCTCGGTACCAGAGTGAAGAAATAAAAATATAGAATATCTTATTATACCCCGAATACGAATCGAATCCACAACCATAGCGTTTACAGTCGTACGCTTGGGCCTCTGTCCACGACGGCCTTAATTATTTGTTTAGTTTATTTTTATTGTACCGCTACCTGCGACTTTGAATTAATTATGTATGTATTTATGCAAATTTATTCCTACCCCAACCACTTTTTAGGGTTCTGCCGTCGAGGGTTAAGATAGTCGGTTGGAATTAATGGGTAGAACACGAGTATCACGGATTACGCGTTTAATTGCAACTCCTTTTAGGCCGTTAAGGCGATGGTCTTGTCAGGTGACCTGATTTGGTTAAGTTATAAGCGAAATGGTTATTTAGAAAATTATTTTACTTCCAAGTTCTAGAAGACGTGCGACGTTGAGTTTCGCCACTCAGTACGCAATGTATCGGAAATGGGGAACGGAGTGTCTTAACCCACTAGGTCCCCTCTACCCCACTCCGGTATGCGAGAAAAGCATGAGGCTGAAAAAATACGAAAAATCTGCTATTACAATATACTTATCACATTTTAATAACTAAAAATGAGTTTTTCTATAGAATAGTATATAATAAAATATTTACTTTGTCTTAGTCGCTTTCGCTTCTAAATTGGGTGTACTTTATTACATTTCTGTAATTTCCTATACAGAATCTGTTCACTGTGAGAAGAATATCTTTTCTTTTTCTTAAAATATACAATTTTAATATAAAATCATAAATTAGAAATTTGTGTATTTTTTTTGTTATTTCAGATAAAAAATGTTAAAAATTAAATAATGACTTCTTTTTCTCTATTTATTTATAATATTGATATAGTATATAAAATATTTGTTACAAACAACTATATCAAGATCTTAGCGAACAGCTATACTGGATCGAGAATTCATTTGAAGAATCCCCATGAGAATATCGAAGACTTTCCGTAACTTCATAACTGAGTCTCTCTAGATAGAAGTGGAAGTCAATTTGAATTTTAAATGACTAACGATTTTTTTATATAATAAAGTCATATTGGCATTTCTTGGGTTTCTATATATTTTATGGTCATCATAAAAATGGAGTTCTTATTGTTAGAATGAAGATTGTTGAGGCCGTCGTGTGAGTGTGGGGCCCAGGGGCACAAGAACTGTAACGCGATCGTTGTGGGTTCGATCTCACTCAAAGCAATCTCTGACACCAATGCAAATCCCGGTGTTAAGTTCCTCCACCCAATGCCTCAAAGTGAAGAACGGAGTTTATTAACACTAGGTTCCTCCTTACTTACTTTGCCGTGTGCAGGACACAGCGTGAAGCTGATTTATTTTTTTTCTTAAGAGTCTGGGTTTGTAGCCTATTGAAAACATTCGAATATATTTATGGAAACAGTGGTTTTTTTAAATAACATTCATATTGACTGGTAATAATATTACTAAGTAATAACCAAAATTAAATCCTACTACTTGTATATTAATCAGTAGTTCAGTATAATGGAACAAAATCGGCTTTTCTCTTAGACAAACACTCAGCCCTGTGTTCTAGTTGTTCTAGAAGTAAATCTAAATTCTGCAGTGTCACCGCTAACCGCAGTTAAACTACCGCCGTGAAGCGGTTTGCTATTTGTATAAATTGGTTCGCTTTGAATTTAAACAGTATAGAAGTAAATATTAATTTAACTATAAATATAGTTTAAATTTTAAATATTAAAAAAAGTTATAAAGTTAAAATAAAATATGAATATTTTAAACGTTTTAATTGGCACATTTAAGCAATTTAGTTAGAGTGTATTATTCTGGAAGGCCAGTCGTGTAGCACGCTCGTGTCGAGGCAAAGTGCGGCGTTGAGTTCCGCCACTCAACACGCAATACCTCCAGAATTTGACCTTGGTGGAAATCGAGGAACGGAGTGTAGATTCCCTACCTTGGTATGTATGAAATACGTAGAAACAGTCACAGGTTTGTGCCCCAGTGCCAAGATGGCCTTAAATTTTCAAGCAAGCAAAGTGAAAGGAAAAGCGAAGAAATAAAAATATTGAATATTTCATATTCCCGGGTGGGAATCAAACCCGCAAGCTGTCGCGTTTACAATCACACTGAACTGAAAAACAAATAATTGACATATAATTGGTGCCTCCTTTTAATGGAACCCTCTCGATATATTTATCATATTTGCATTAGGCAATATATAATTTGTTAAGGAAATTAGTACTTCCCTTCCCGTAAGGATACTTGTATAAGTAATTTAGGGGCCGTTAATCGCAGTGGGTGCGTGAAATACGGTTAACCCATTTTTGTTTTATCCTTTTATCCTTTACGGCAATGGTACAGTTATTTAGGTAGGTTAATGAGTTCTTTTTTCTAACTTTTTCGTTTTAATGGCGGAATTCAACGCTGTACTTTTTCTTGTGTTTAATCGAACCCACATTTGTAGGCTGCTGAAAACTTAGAAATAGGAAAATCACTTTCAACTATATTTAAATAAAGAAATATTATAAAATACTATATACCTTTATAATATTTACAAGCTTTTATAAATACTGAAAGAAAAATGTTGTTCCATTAGGCATGTATGTATATTTTGACATCAACTTTGGTATTAAAAAAGTTTTGAACTGCTGTTCTGTAAAGTTTGACAAATGGCGGATCCGTAATATACTGGTTTGTATACTAGCAAAGTACCCTGGCTCTTCTTCTAAACATAGCTGTCTTATCAATGTATACCAATATTATTATTTTTTATAGCGTCACGGAATCTATTGTTAAGACAATCAGTTGAAAATTTGCTGTCGAATTCTGCAGACATTGCGTGTGCGGCGGAACTCAACGCCGCGCTTTGCCTCGACATCAGGCTGAAGAAAATGGAAACATTAAAATATTTCATTTTAGTGGGAATCGAACCCACAAGCAGTCACATTTCCAGTCACACTTTATCCCCTACGCCACGACTGGTCTCAGACCTATATTCTGGAGTTGTTTGGATGGACGTGCCTATCTCTGAAACTACAAGTTCAAATTAAGGAATCCTTTTGTGTTAGATAGTCCTTTTAATTAGTAGGCTTTAAGCTACGTCACTCTAGTCTCTTCAAAGTGAATCCACCGTAGCTGAACTCCGAGTCACCTCCCACACCAAGAATGTGTGATATGAATCATACAAAATGAGTAAATATTTCCATTTAGTCACGTGTATACTGCCACAGGTGAGGCAAAGCGTGGCGCTTAGTTCCGCCACCCAATACGCAATGCCTCCAGAATTCGGCGCCAAATCTCGATTGCGAATTAGGAAATAGAGTGTCTTAACACTAGATTCCCTCTGCGTACCCTGCTGCGTGCAGGATACAATGTAAAATCTAGTTTTATATAACTCGGCTTGTATACGAACTTAACAATACAGTTCGTTGAAAGCCACATCAAAATTTGATCATCAATTTTGGGCGTTTGCCAAAGAAAAGGAAAAATATGGTAATTATTCTATACTTATATAAATATTTTCATACAAATTTATATTAATGTAACTCAAGATTTTTTAGACAGCGTTGAAAGCCTAACAGCCTCTAAAAAAAGTAAAAATATTTTTCATTTTAATTTAATTATTATGAAATTCGTACGGTAATGACAATTGTAAACAACAAAAAAAAGAAAGAAAAAGTTCAAACGTTATTGTGAAAATTAAAAAAGTTGTTTTTCTGTTAAGTTATTGCTTTTATAACTTGGTTACGAGTTTTTGAAATGTGTTTTTAGTGAAAATTTTAATATTATTTATCTTAGCTTCACGCTGTATTTTATACATACAAAGCAAGGTATTGGGAACCTGGAGACACAGTGTTAAGACACTCCGCTCCTATAAAAACAAATCCCCTCTTTCCACCGAATTTCCGAGGATGTGTGTGTAGGGTGGAAGTCAACGCCGTGTTTTTTTTTTTATTTATTCCCTTCAGTGGGAATCGATGCCACAACCGTCGCGCTTACAGTCACTTACATCCTTATGCTACCGTGCTATGTTTCTTCATTATTCTTGTTATTCATTATTTAAATAGTATACCAAAAAATATGTAGGCTAAACAAGTATTATTTTCCCTTTTGTAAACGAAAGAAATCGAGCGTTGCTGCCAAATTTTTTGTACATAATTGAAGTGGGTACTCAATATTTTGTTTTACTTTTTCCGTAGTTCCAGTCCGCTGTGAGCCGGCGAAGTCATCGTACAAGTGTCACTCGACCGTGTTTTAAAAATATTTGAAATTTAAATGTTAAAATGATTTGTAAAAGTTTTAAAATACAAATTTCTATGAAAAGTTATAATTGTTATCGTTAAGAATACTCAATAGCGACAAAGAATAAGTGAGTTTAAGTATTTTGCTGCAAAGTTTGATTTATGATGTAATAACCTGATGAATAAGAGGTCTCGGTTGAGAACTCTGAGGACATGTAAGAAGAGGTTAATGATAGTAGACGAGGCGATAAAGGTGGGCAAAGATCGTAGCATCTAAAACTACAATTTCTCTGATTATTCCGAAAGTGATAATGCAAACTGAGGAAATAAAATAATCCATTTTAGTGATTAAAACTGAACCTGCAACCATCGCGACTCTAGTCCTTATTTTAAGTTCAAAATTTAATCTATTGTTTCAATTTCTGCTGGAATCCTTTATACAAAAAAAACTAGGCGACCCTTTTCAGCAAAGAATAGAACCTGTATACCTACTTCAATAGAAAAATACCACCCAAACGAATACATACAAACATAAATGAAATAAAACTTTATAGTAATTTGACAGTGTCGTGTTCCGTCGCTCTTCGTGTCAGCTAAACTTTATTGGTACTTCTGTACTTTTCATTTAGCTGTCTGACTAAAATGCAATGCCAATCTCCATTACGTTTTCATGTCCAGAACAAGTGAATTCTAAACGAACTTTCGTTCTCTTTGACATTAAGATTTGGAAAGCTTTTTAGTTTCCTTTTTGTTTTTTGTATATTGATGTGAAATAAATGTGCGTGAAATGTATGTGGGTCCTTTTATAATAAATTAGAATATTTATGTTAAAAGAAATCAATATTTATTGTCATTTTTAGGGTTCTGTGCTTGAAAGGAAAAAAAACCGGACAAGCTCAAGTCGGGCTCGCCCACCGAGGGTTCCGTTTCGAGCTTTTTCTGGAATTCAAGCTTAGCTTAGCCAGAGCCCTTTCATCTGATATCACTTAAAGTAGCGCCTTATAATATACACCCGGATGGAGATCAAACAACCAACTCGTTCACAATCCTACGTTCTTCTTTATAATATACATTATATTTATAGTTTATGTATATAAAATCTATTAATATAAATGGAAAAAAAATCCTGATTAAATCCGATTTTCAAATATAAACAACACCTACTAAAATAAATTCCCTTAAATACAAAACTTATAAAGTTCCTTATAAATTTTGACCTGTTCCCAGAAATGCTTGGTAAAGTTGGAAGTGTGGAAGTTAAACTATTTGGAGAACTGAAGCTTGTTCAAGGCCGAAATATGTTGCAAGGTCAGGTTTGATAACGTTTTAGTTATTTAAATATATTGTTTCCATTTGTTTTTTGAATTCACATTTTATTCCGCATAAAAAAGGAATGGCAGAGAAAACCTAGTGTCAAAACACTCTGTCTCTCACTAAAATTGGGGTGGCGAAACTTAAAGCTTTGCTTAAATAGAAGATTTATTATTCGACAACAGTTCTAGATTAAAATGTCAAAATGTTTTATTTCAAAGCATACTTTTAGCAACTACAAAATGATAGCTGATTCCACCCTATCATAAAAATAAATATACAATCCTCAAGTGGAAATCGAACCCACAATCTTCACTTATAGTCAAACGCTGTTCCTCTGCGCCTCGTAGCAGTCACTTAGTATACGTAATGTAATTTTCCTGAAGCATAAAATAAATCTAGATTATAAGGTTGTTGGAAAAATTTCATCTAAATGTTAATGACTGAGATAGTCATATTTTTAATTTTCTGTAATAAATGTCTTTTACATGTGCAAAAAATTATACATTAAACATTAAATAATCTTAAAGTTACGACGCCTGTCGTGGCGTATGGTTACGGGTGTGACAGTAAGGTCGACAGCATATCGGTTCGATTCCTACTCATGGAAAGAAATATTTAATATTTTCATTTCTTTGCTCTGGTAATAATGCAAAAAGCTCGGCGTTGAGTTCCGCCACTCAACGCGCAATGCCTCGAAAAATTCGGCGGAAAATGGGGAATGTTGTGTCTTAACACTAGGCTCTCTCTCCTTCCCCTGCTGTGAGTGGTTTGAAACTGATTTATTTTTTAAAAAATATTGTAAATCTAAATTTTATACCTAAAGTATAGGAAAGCGTACATTTTACATTTAATTACAATATTTCTTGTATAATTTTAATTACTGCTTTGAGTTCTGAACTCACCACTCAACTTGCAATATAATTTTAATTATATTGAAAAATATTTTATTTGATTAAAGAGATGAACATTTCTTGTATTTATTTACCACAATAAATAAATGTATAGCTTCATGCTATATATATATAGCAGGGTAGACAGAGAGTACCTGCTTGTAAAATACTCGGTTCACCATTTTCCTTCGAATTCAGGAGGTATTATTCACTTTAATACTGCAGTAAGAAAATGAAAAATGGAATATTTTTCTCTTCTAAGTGGGAATCGTACCCACAACCATCACAGTCGCCCCTTGTGCGGCAGCGCCGCGACGGCCTATACAACTGCTTAGGCCTAATAAATAGATATTTTAGCAAATTCTAGAGAGATTTCTTATTATACTTAAAAAAAGTTAAATTAACAATTAGTATTGTATTCGAAATTATCAATTAAAAGTAATAGTAATTTACTAAAAAATATTAAAGAAAACATGTAAAAGGAGAGAACAGAATAATTTATGTATAAAATTTTCTAAAAAAAAAATATTGTAGTAAAACCTTTCTGAGCTAAAAGCCTGAAGATTTCAACCACCGCATCTCCTGTAATCACGCGAGGCGCTCATTTCAAACCATCTAAGACACATTTGGAACATTCTAGTCATTTGGAAAATGCTTAAGTGTAGAAACACTTAGAGAAAACCTTTAGATTTTTTCTCTGTATTGTATATTGTATCCGCTTCCCGATCGAATTCCAATAATCGTCTTAATTGGTGAAATTCAACGCCACGCTGAACATGTCTTTCGAGTTTTTCAGCTTTACGCTGTATTCCGCACGTAGAAGGATAAGCAGAGGGAATCTAGTGTTACCAGAGCGAGAAAATAAATATATTAAATATTAAATTGCCCCAGTGAGAGTCGAACCCACAACTGTCACGTTTACACTTAAAAAAAAACAACATTTAAGAAAAATAATAAATAAATAATACATTTTTATTACGTTACTTCGTGATACAAAACCTAAACTATTTACAGATTTGGATCACGTACACACAGCGATTAGACCCCCATTACGTTAAAATGGTCGGTTGAACTTAATACTTCCTATATTGATATATCCCTTAAATTGACTGGCAAACTTGGGGTTCAACGGTGAACGAAATAAATAGTAATACTGTTTTTGAGTATATAATATAATTTAATATGGCTATTTCATTTTATTATGTAAAAACGATTGCTTGTGTGTTTTTTTTTTAATATGAAATGAAGATTTTTCATTTCTCTGAGAGGGAATCGTACCTACAACCATTATGACTATAGTTAGATATACGCTGTAACACTGAGTTTCGATCCCTAGATGAACTTCAGAGAAATTATTTTTTTATCATTACAGCGGGCGAAGCGAGTAAAGATTGATGAGGCAAGCTAGTGAAGATTGATGGGTGAAGCGAGTAGAATGCAAAGCAAATCGTTTTAATATATTGTTGCTTTTTATTAAAAAAATGAGTCAGCTTCACATTGGATCCCGCACACAGATTGCTTTCAGTGTAAAGACACTCAGTTCCCCACTTTCTACCCAATTCTGGAGTAGAATAGTCCCCCTTTTAACACGCAATGCCTCCAGAATTCGACGGAAAGTGGGGAATGCATTGTTTTAACCCTAGGTTCCCTCTTAGGCAGAGGGAACCCTGCTGTGTGCGGGATACAGCGAGAATAATTTTCCTGGACTATAATCTTTGGTACATAATTAAACATATACTATTATTTCCTGTCAGTCAGTTCTCGTCACTAATGAATGTAAATTAAATATAATTTTTTAATTTCTTCATGAAGACCACAATTTACTGGTATAATTGCAGAAAACTTTTTACGTAGCTCTAGTTTTTGTCAAGCACACTTAATAAGTTTCAAGGTCCATTTTAATGAAATAAGCAAATAAATTAGTGGTAAAATTCTCCATTCACTCAATGGCAAGTTTAAATGTACTATCGAAATATTTTACTTAGTTTTGTTTTTCTTTTGCTTCATAGATGTAGGGTAGATAGAGATAATCTAGTGTTAAAATTTTCCGTTCCTCATTTTCTGCCGAATTTACATTGAGTTTCGCCACTCAACACCCAATGCTGCCAGAATTCGCTGGATTGAAAACGTTAAATTGACAAGAAAATAAAATCTTCAAGGTAACATCCCTTTCTTGACACAAAGAGACCTTTCTAATCTGACGTGAGATAGGCGGGTTTAAGAGGAAATCGTTACATCCGTGTACTATAACATTTATGTACGGATATGACATGTTATTATAAGGTAGTAGTAATCATTTCGTTATGTCTTCCTTTGCTTAATACTTTGGTAAGGGTTGCGGTTCCGTTCCTAACCTTGTGCCCAATATTTAATATATTAGCGGTTTTTAACACCGCACTTCGTCTAGTTAGGGCGTTAAAATGAGAATCATTTATTTTTCTGAGTGAATACGAGCCCACAACGAGATTACTTATTTTTTTTAACTTCACGCTCTATTCTGTACATAGTAGGGTAGACAGGAGAAACATTGAAAACCAGTGTTAAGATATTCCGTTCCCATTAAGACATTTCCAATTTTTTTGTTTCAAATATACATATTTGAATGTTTAAATTAGAGTCAAGCAGTAAATCTTAATTCGGGAAGTCTGTCAACGTACTCGTATAACAATAAAACGCCTTGTCGTTCAAAGTCATCATTATTCCGAGGCATGAATCTTGATTCGCCGCCTGCTGAATTTTAAATTCGTCACCAAACACTGTGATTTTTGTTTCAGATGAAAAATAGCTTGTAATTTATTCCCTTTTGATGCTCTTTGATTTTTTTTATTTATAGGTAGGGAATATTTATTATGTTATAGGAGGCTATCATGACAGACGGTATATCACCTTGTTTTAATTGATGGTTTTAGATTTCCATTTAGGCGAAATGGTTTATTTTGATTTCATCGTTTCTTTTTCGCCACTACAATGTTTTTGAGATGAAATTCTAAAGGTAGGCGAGAAGTGGAGAACGGAGTGTCTTAACACTTATTTCCCTCTGCTTACCTAGCTACATGTAAAATTGTGTGGAACAAATAAAAATATTATGAAATAATGGACAGAAATAAAATAATAATGAAAACTCATTGAAGCCGTCAAGCGCAGGTTCAAATTGGACTCGCACACGAAGGGTTCCATACCATTATCTATAAAAAATCTTAAATATTTCTTTTTATTTTGTACTTGTTGTCTGTCTAACTATTACGGTTCATGAGATACAGCCTAGTAACAGACAGACGACATCGACAGAGTCTTAGTAATAGTCTTATTTTACCGTTTTAGTACAGAACCCTAGAAAAGAAAATAATTAAAAAATTAAATCTATTAATATATATTGGATAAAATAATCAAAATCCGACTCATAACATGCCTCAAACTAAGAAAACTAAAATATTATTCTGCAAAATCGAAATATATAACTTTATGCTTTTATAATCCAATTCCACAAGTCGTTATGGCTTGTTTGGAATTCTGTTATGTTCTCCTTGAAGGGTTGACTTTGTTTACAATTTCTTTGTCGTTAATTTGGCGTTTCAGTCCCTACGTTGAATTATTTATTTATAATAAAATTGCTAGTGCTTGTGATATTAAGCTTTGCTCGTTAAAAAAAGCTAAAACTAAAATTTCGTCATGGCTCGCTACCTTAGACTATAAAACCACTGAAAATATTTTATCACATATACAATAGTACCTATCATTATTCATTTTATTAATACTAAGTGTAATTACAATAATAAAAAAAAAAATCAAAATTTAACTATGTTTTAAAATTTAAATTTATTTTTGTTATGATTATTTTCCTCTTTACTGTTTTCTTGTTAAACGAGTGTCAACATTAGTAGTAAATTGTTAAGTCATATATTGGAACCCACGATACAGGAATACCTAGTGTGGGTACCACCAGAAGTAACAAAAATTGTGTATGTTATTTGTTAATAAATATCTTTTATTTTTTATTATTTTTTTTTTAATTATTATTATCGTTTTCTAATGGCTTCCTTTTATGGTAAATAAATAAATTATGTTTGCTTTATCTAAAAAAGTAAAATAAATTTAATATAATATTTTTTTTCATTCTACCGTCCTGCGTCTTATATTACAAGATAGTCGCATTTTTTTAAATTTATAAATTAAATTTAAAAAAATCGAATAAAAATTTAAACGTAGCGAGATATGAACCCGCATCTCTTAGCAATCGACCGAGAGCCGTGAGTTTATGTCCCGTCATGTTAAATTTTTAAAATGAGTGAAAATATTAAGGTATAGCGCGCACTAGTGATTTTTGTCACCGTGACTGTTGCGTCACTGTCACCGTGTACATTACACTTAATGAAGGTGCGCGCATTTGGATACGTGACAATTGGGTGACTTTTTGTCCGCGGAGGACGGCGACACGCCGGTGACGCGACTGTCACCGCGTCCATAGATTTGTATGCCCGTGCGCGCATTAGCAACTAAATGTCACTTCGTTCCCCCTCTCCCTTGCGGTTTCCATACTAGTCGTCTTCCGCATAAACATGAAACAGCAGCGTGTTGCAATACAACACCGAATTTTTATTTTACGAATGGCGTCAAATTCATCACCAAGGTAAAACGTGTGTTTTCATGAAGAGGAAATAGACAATGACAATACTGATTGACGAAATTGAGTTGAGGCCACGGCATTATTCAAATAGTAATTTGAAAGCCAATATTTTCTACGTTTGGTTCTTTTTCTATTTCTTAATATAAGTGCTCAGACATCCATCTCTTCGAGATCCATTTTATCAAATGTAAAAAGTTTCGTCACTGTCATCGCAAGTGCGCGCAGTCGCGAAAAGTATGGTGACACGTCAGTGACAAAAAATTTATTGTCACCGTGACAAAAGTCACCAGTGCGCGCTAAGCCTAATAGTAACAATTTTAGTTTTAAAACAAATTCAGAGAAAATATATTTGGGTTTAACGAAATACACGAATCAAAAAAATCTTTAAAACCTACAATAGACTAACGATTTTCAAATATTCAGATTGTTCTTTAGAGCTCGTGTAAAGAACAATAGTTCTATTGAAACATAGATGAATATCAACGGAATTATACTTTCGTGTTTCGAATTTCAGTTCGTGCTTACATGTAATATGACGTCATTACACTTTAAAAAAAATTAAATCTTATTTTTTTGTCGTCGTAGCGCAGTGAGGAAGCATTTAGGTTCGATTCGAGGAAACGATATTATAATTTCGATTTGTAAATAAAACAAAACGCGGCGTTAGGGTACGCCAACCGTTTCCGTAATTGGGAAGGTGGGTAATGGAGTGTTTTATAATTAGGTTCCCATTGTCTACCCTGCTATATACGGGATACAACGTGAAATAAAAAAACGAATATTTTTCAGTATAGTGTTAAAATATACCTACTTACCTATCCTACAAATATACTAAAATACAAGAAAAGCTCCACAAAACCTAATACATAAGTATAACACGAACAAATCCCAAACTTATACTCACTAATATGGATATACTTGTAACCTTGGATCTAAGATGTCACATAAAAAGTCATTTCTATGCTTATCACAGTCATATCCTTACAATGCAGTCGCCTTATGCAAGTAGGTCACTCGAAATAGGCCAGAAAGCTTGGAAACCAAAGCTCGACGGAAAATTTACCACCCCCTATGGAATTGTTGGATGTAGTGAGATTTGAAATTCTGAATGTGTTGTGTTTGTAATTCGTTGACAAGTTTTATTTCTTGTTTAGGTTTACGCTGTAGTTTCCTTTGCTTGCCTACTGTGTGCGGAAGCAGAAAGAATTTAGGAACCTAATCTTAGGATACTCTGTTCCCATTAAGACACATCAGTTCCTCCACTCAACACACAATGTCCCCGAAATTCGGCAAAAAATGGGGAAAGGATGTAACTCTAGGTTCCCTCTACCTACCCTGCTGTGTGCAAGGTAAGCGTGAAACTGATTTATTTATTAATTTTTGTATTTATATATTTTTAACTTTAATAAAAAATATTTTAGTACTTAGTTCAGAATACAATAATTTTTATTTAATCCGTTTTTGAATATCATATGTGTAGTTTGAATTTTTTATCTGCTAAAGTTTTAATTTCATGAAAAATTTTATATTCAGAACACGAGTGAAGCTTATATTAAAGTAATCAGCCTTATACAAGAATTCACCGTTTTTAAATGTTGCCAAGCCAAAAAATATACTTCATTTAAATGTAAATATATTATTTAAATATTAATTTATCGTCTACTCGTGATACGAATATTCTTTCATTATAATTTTAAGATTAATTTAGTACAATAGACTACTTATATAATATGTATTTAGTATTTTAAATTAGTAATTCAAATATGAATTAAAAATATTCTTAATTCAAATTGACTTAAAAGAACACAAAGTATAGCTGCTTAGTATGGTTTGAAATTTATGTGATGGTTGTGGATTAGGTTCCCACTTAAGGAAATGGATTATTAATATGTTTATTACCACGCTTTGGTAACAAGACAAACCACGGCGTTGAGTTCCGCCACTCGACAGGTAATGTCTTATAACTTCGTCTCCGTGCTACCCCTGCAAGTGAACTATAAAAAAAATAAAAAATCTAACAACCTGCAATAAACTAGAACAAACTATTTCAAATATAAAACAAAGTTCTATATACTAGAGCGAGAAAACTCATTTGTTCCAGTAATAGCAGTTTTTCATATTTAGCCTCCATATAAGGAGCTATAAGTCTTGATTTAAGTTAAGTCCTTTCAGCAAGAAATCGTTGAAAAGGTGAGAATATTAGGAATATCCTTTGAAAAATACTTGTTGGAACGAAGTTTTAGTAGTAGTTTTATATATTATATAAAACGTTTGAAATGACATGTTTTTAGGGTTCTGTACCTCAAAATGTAAGAACGTAACCCTTATAGGATCACTTTGTTGTTCATCTGTTAAGACCATTTATCTCGAGACCGAGTGGAAGTGCCTATATAGTATAGCTATATAGTGTCTAGCACAAGCTTCTAAATCAATGCAATAAAAAATACGAGCATTTACGCATCGATTTTAATGCATTTATAGTTATAAGATTTGGCACGAAGTCAGAAAATGCTATACAAAAATGAAAAGTTAAAAATTATACATTAGTTCGTTTCATATAAAGGGAAGAACCCGCAACGCTCAGACTTTGACAAAAAGTGGGGAACGGAAGTGTTTTAATGGGAACAGAGTTTCTTAACACTAAGTTACATATGCCCACCCTTTTACGTACGGGTCACAGCGTTAAGCTAAACAAACGTTAGTTCCTGAGGTTAGCGCGTTCAACCAACCCAATTAATAATCTTTGTCATATAAGTACAGAAATAGATAATAACCTTGCTAGTCTGGTTTATCTACCACTGGGTTACGGTTCAAAGAAGCTGTACGTGACGCGTGTTATATCTCATTGTTATAGCACGAGACACTCGTACTGAACATAAGATGTTCAGTATATTGTATTAAAACACTGACATTTAAAATAACTAATTACGCTTTTCTATATAATTACTAGATTTTTATCTAAAATAAATATCTCTAGAGTAGCCGGTGCCTGCATACGATGGTTGTCGGTTCGATTTCTTCGAGGGTACGAATTATTTTCTAGTAATAGGACAAAGCGTTGATTTGAGTTCAGCCAGTTAATACGAAAAGTTTCCTCTGCCTACTTTGTTGGATTTTGCATAACTAGATCAAAAATAATCAATATTATAAATATGAAACTTGGATCGCATTTAAAATTTAATGTAAAAGAGTAACATTCAATGCTATCACCAAGCTCGCCATTTCCCAAAATAAAGCGTCTGGAATAGCACCCATCCATGTGAAATAATACCTGACTCAAGCCCCACGAGAAAAGTATGTACAAACATTTATTTTATTTTTTTACCTTCACGCTGTATCACGCACATAGCAGGATACGCAGAGGGAATATGGGAATCTACTAATGAGATACTTCGCCAAATTTTTAAGATATTGCGTGTTGAGTAGCTGAACTTAACGCCACCTTTTGCCTCGTCACCAGAGCGAGGAAAATAGAAATATTAAAAATATAATTTCCTCGACTAAGAATCGAACCTATAACCTGTCGCATTTGCAGCGGACCAGCCTCAAATAAATATTTGAGCCCATATAAATAACCTTGTCTCATCGATCCTCTCATCCATAAATAAAGGAAGACGCAGTACGAAGGTAAAGCAGCGTCCGACAAATTTATGTGCAAACGACTAAACTCCCCAGGTCATGCTCTGTCATATTAGGATCCGTGAAATAGAAACGATGGGAGATAGAACACGTATTTTGAATAATAATATTCTTTCGGTCCTTATACTGTGTGTGATACTGGTGGCCCAGGGGCACAAGGGTTTGACTGTAAGGCGACGGTTGCGGCTTCCAACCCTACTCGAGGATTAATTATACAGGGTGGAAGAGGCAGCGCTTCTTTTATTGAAACTGCATATAGGGTAATATATTTCAAACCCACACGTAAGAAATTAATCAAGGTACCTCAACAGTTTGGACGTAGGATTTTTTTTTCATTTCACGATTTTTATCCATACCTGTATTTCGTGTGACGCACACATACGTAAGCGACGTTTCCGATTTGACAGGTAAGTGTGTGCGTGCCTATGTTATACTTTACAAATGGCGTTTTATTTTAAAACGATAATTTTATTATTTATTTTGTTTGAAAAAATAACTTTTTCATTTTTGGGAATTATTTTTTTTCCGAATTATATTAGGCTTTTATAGAGTAGTTAAAACTGTGGTTTCATTTAAAGTGGTGCTGACAATTCCACCCTGTATAAGCATGAATCTTTTCATGTCTTCGCTCTGTAACCAAGAACAATAGCCCACAGTTGAGTTCCGAAACTCAACACGCAATGCAATGAAAAATTCGGCGGAAATTGGGGAGCGGAGTGTCGTAACACTAGGTTCCTTCTGCCTACCCTAGTATGTGCGGGATACAGCGTGAAGCTGATTTTTTTATATGAAATACAAACAATTGGAGATAGAGCATGTACTTTGAATAATAATATATTATTTCGGTCCTTATATTATCTGTGGTGTCTTACTTATGTTACTCACGTATGACGTTTATAATCAACAAGGCATTTTGGGGACCGTGTAGGAAGATACATAATTTTCTTGATAAAGTTAATGTTATATTTTATTTGGAGCATATATACCTAACTGCGCCTATTGCTTTTTATTTCCTCAAATTTACACAGGCACAGCATGAAGATAATATTTAACATTCCTTTACTTGTTTTCTGCATTTTAAGATATGAAATCATTCTTGACGCAGTGACACTACGACTGTAAACGCAACAGGTTGTGGGTTCGCTTCCCTTTTAGAAAAATTAAATATTTAATATTTTCATTTCTTCACTTTGTCTGTCAGTCTGTCTTCGTTTCGTCTCAGCACTGGGCTCTCCTTTCTGTTACATGTGGTATAGTGCTAATACGATAAAGCTGAAAAAAAAAAGAAAAAGACACTTAACACAAAATGGCAACATATTCCAATTCGAACCAGTAGTTCCTGATAACCAAACTAAAACTTCAACTTTATAATATTAGTATAGATATACATATAAACACAATGCAACCTTGAAAATATTTCCGCTAAAAGTTTCCGTCTCTACGTTTGAATAGTCGATTTCCCTTGACACGAATGATTAATTTTGTTGGCACCCCTGGGGAAATTATATATATATATATCACTTGCCTTTGTTTTGTCAAAGTGGAATTGTTTTTTTATTACGACAGGTGATCCTTTTATTGACTGTCGATTGTGTTTACGATTTCCGCTCATAATATGATTGTTTGTTCCCAAAATTCCCCTGCGGATGGGGAATTGAATTTGTTTGTAAAAAACGGTGTATACATCCTTTCCCCGCAGGGTTCGTGGAGGGAACCTAGTGCTAGGACAATTAGTAAGCTACTTTCCGTCTAATTTTAGAGACATTGCGAGTTAAATGACTTAACTCAATTTTTATCGATATCGCAGAATAGGCAGAGAAAAGTTAGTTTCAAAACACACTGTACCCCGCTATCCATGTTTTAAGAGATATTAAATAACTAGACATAACGAGTTCCGCGATTTAACACGCAATGCTTCGAAAATTGACAGGAAGTTTCAGAAACTGGTAGACGGAAGTGTCTTAATGGGAACCCAGTGTCATAAAACTGGGTTCCCAGGTTTCCTCTACCCACTCTTCTGTACATGATATAGCAAAAATGCCTAGTTATTTATCCTGAAATTATTAACTACAAAACTTTCATATACCGACATACTATAGCAAAGTAACTTTGTTTCCCAACTCATAGTAAATTCCTCACATTCAATAGGTACATGAACTTCCCACGCGGAAGCCCCAGCTATTTTCGTGACGTCTTAATCCAAAATTCCAACTTGACTGACATTATAATCGCGCCTAGAGCACTGTTATCCTATAAAGGATATGTTTTCTAAGAAATACAATCAATAATAAGAAGCGTTTATAGCATAAGCGTGTCGCTATAATTCGACGGTTGTGGGTTCGATTCCCAGTCAAATAAACAATATTTTTTTTTATTTCTTTGTTCTGGTGTCGAGGCAAAGCGCGGCGTTGAGTTTCGCCAATCAACACGTAATGTATACAGAATTCCCTTTGAATTCCCTACCCTGCTACATAGGGGATATAGCGTGAAGTTGAAAAAAAGGGAATGTTAGAAAATAACTTCATATAAAGGTTCACATGAAAATATTTTCTAACTTTCCCGTATTAATATTTTGTAATTCTCTTATATTACCTTATATGGTATAAGGAGGTAATTAAACTTTGATAGTTATTCTTTAACGCCGCCTTTATGTATACTTTACGGGCTATTATTACTTTTATGTGTTATAAGAGTTTTATATACTACATTTATTATGATGAAAAGAGTTATTAAGGTTTTGTAGTTTGAAGTATTATAGAGTTACGGTGAACTTAGTAAGGTTATATGATTTTAAGGAAAATGAAATAAAAAAGCAGCTTTACGCTTTTTCCCGCTTGTTCCCGCTTGTGCCCTAATTTTCTCGCTCAATTTTCGAGGAATTTCGTATTGTGTGATAGAATTTAACGCTGCGATTTATTTACCAGAACGTGAAAACTAAATAAAAATCTTATCTTATCTTTCTTTAAATTTTTGTCCTAAAATATTTTTCTTTTCATTATATTCAATAATATTTTAAAAATTGCTAAAAATACAAACATTTAAAATGACACCCAGCCTTAAATGAAATGTGCCATAATATCTTCCACTGTCAGTCTATCTTTTCTTATATATAACGTATCCAATAAATCACAACTCAATTAATATTGTAAACTAATAAAACACAAAAACAGACATCATAAAAGCATATTCTCATACTTTAAGTGGATTTTTTCTGCGTGACGCGATCAAAATCGTATGATTTACGAGCATATGAACTGTGCCTGGTACAAAGGCATACGAACTTAGTCTACAAGACTTAGGATAGTGCGTGTAAGAAAGTTGAATAACCGGGTTGTATATTATTTATATAGATATATATAATATATAGC
>JAEBDU010012935.1:0-23372 GCA_016802625.1 Heliconius numata
AAATAATATAGCTATGACTATAAGAGATATAATATAAAGCGTATATTTTATGTGTTCTTTTATACAATACAATATGTTATTATTTTCTTTTTTTTAGATTTTTGATTAATTTTAGATTTCATTTGTTTTTTTTTTATTGAATATATGAGAATTCTCATATATGAAAATTCATTTCAACAGATTTTCGGCACATTCTGATGTTATACATATACAATTTTTAAAAACATGTAAAAATTTTATTTAACATACAATGTTAAAAATAGCATTTTCTCTTGCCAAATGATAGAGAAAAAATTGGGTAGAGAAAATTTAAAAAAATCTCCCTACAAAGATGCTATCAACATAAATAAGTTGTAACAAGCACATAAGGTTTTCGACGTAGCTTGATGAGAACGTATGGCTTAGTGCTCATAGCGCTTGGACGGTTTCCATGAGGCGCGGGTTCTAATCTAGCTACGTTCAACCATTCTGTATTTCTAACATAAGAATTTAATTTATTTACATTTGTTATAAATTAACAGTTTTAGTACGTGTTATTATTATTATTATTAATCTTGCTAACAACAATGAAAACTCCTTATAGTATGTTTATTATGCATTTTGCCCAGTCTCTAAAGCATAATGCAATTTTACAACCAAAGCGCTACAATGACTTTTAAATCTTTTAATTCTTTTTCCTTAAACATCCTAGACGCTGCATAAGTCTCGCAATAGCGGTAAAAACGTCAAAGTTCTGTCGCTTTTTGATGTGAGCATATAAATGTTTTTGTACGTACATACATCAACAGTTCATGCAATTGTTATATTTATATACGCAGTGTACAAGGATGCTTTTTCTGTGACAGCAAGTTTCGATTTTTGAAAAGCGTTTGTTTTGTGCACTAGAGTGCGCCGACGTTTTTTAATACAAGCCATTGTTAGTTTTTTACAATCACTACGCTATACTATAGAGGCCGTGAGAGAGTGTGACTGGAAAAATCGACAGGTTGTGGGTTCGATTCCCACTCGGAGAAATACCTAATATTTTCTTTTTCTCGCTGTGGAAACCAGGTAAAGAGCGGCGTTGAATACCCCAACACGTAATGCCTCCATAAATCTGCGGAAAGTGAGAACGGAAGTGTCTTAATAGGAACAGAGTGTCCAGGCGCCGTCTGCCTACGTGCGAAAAACAGCGTGAAGCTAAAATAAATAAAATAACGCTTTGCTCATATAAATATTATTGGTATAAAAAGAAAATTATATTTTTTTAATATTATCTATTTTAAAAGAGTTAGTAGAGGCTACAATTTGTATGAGATTGGCAACATACCAACTCCAATAAAATTTCTTTTGTTTATTCATATAAATTATATTTTATGCTCAATGCAATGACAGAGCAACCATTAAAGTTATTTAATGTACTAAAAGTCCATTTCTCACAATAAATAGGTGTTACTTTCTTCTTCAAATTGAAATTGTATTTATTTTCTAATTATTTTGTCTAAACGTTTGAAAATGTTAATAAATTAGTATATAGGAAAATACTATTCCCACGAAATATATATTAAGTAGAGTCAATAAGAGATGTACACTGTATGTCTCTTATAGATAGAGATGGAGCTGATATGAAAAAAGTATACATATATATTTTAAAGTTACTTATATTCTAGTAGTAGTTTATTTGCACCATTTTTTCTTTGTATATTATAGATTTCCTCTTTATGGATTTTTTATTGATATAAATTTTTATTCTTTACTTATGTCTTATTAATCTGTGGAAACATTATTGGGTCGTGTCAAACATGTGTCAGTTTTAGGCTTTTATTTACTCTCCTTTATGTATACCTAAAAATAAATAAATAAATAAATGTGAATACACTCTTCCTACTATGTTTAGGAGTAAATAACACTAGCAGGTAATACCAAAACCTTTCAGCAATATCAATATATATGTACCGAAGACCATCTAAAACAGAAATCCCTCAAAGAAGACATTACAAAGGAAAAATTTAATATTACATCACACTAAAGAGTTCACAAAATTCATTTTAAACATAATGTAGTGTGCATTGAAATCGCCCTTCGTCCAATCCAAGTACCTCTTTACGCTGTATTCATCTCTAATAACATGTACACAAAGACCATAATTGAGGGAAACATAGTTAAGTATAGCACACCGAGTTACCCTCGACAAATTGCGAAGGGACGATCAAAGTGAGAATGAATGAGTGAATTACTTGCGCTTGCGACTTGTAATTGTGACAGTTGATTTCTTTATTCAGCTCTCGTCTTCATCAGCTCCAGTTCAGCTGCCCGCTGCGTTTGATTATAACATAATGAAAGATCACCCACAATAATGTTAAGTAATTTGGCAATTTCTTCGCCGGCCAGGCCCATGTGAGACCTGTTTCGTATGAGCGTTGTTTCTTTTTAATTCATTAATATGCTTGTCTTGTATTGTGGCTTAACTTTAATATTGTAATTTTAAATATATGGAATGCCTTCAGAATTCCGCGGAAAGTGGGGAACGGAGGTGACTTAATGGGAACGGATTGTCTTAATATTGGGTTTTAAATTTCCTTTCCTTACTATGTGAGGGATTTCCTACATACTGGCAGTTATATGCTAATGACTTACAATGTTTACAAAATGGCAATTATAAATAGTTTAAATTGGATAGCGTTGCATTTATCTACTTTGTCGTTTGGTTATTCAATTGCTTTTTTTTTCTCTGCCGCATCTGGCAGGGTAGACAGAGAGTGCTCTCCTACTATTTTAATGTCTATTTATTTATTTTTTCGCCACTTCAGTATTTAGTTCATCATAACATTCAATCTTGCTTCAAAACATATCCAACGCTACACCGAAGTAATAAATATCGATTATTATTAATAACCAATCAAAAGAATCCGAGAAACAGCCAATTTTTCCGGAATCCAATATTGGCAAACAAAGCAAGTGCGGGCGAATGAATCGACGCAATTAAGTAACCGCCGGCACCGGCTCGCGCAACCGGTCGCGATCAACGTCCACTGAATGTATGAAGCGGGAATATCGCGATAAATAAGCGTGTTGTTTGAGCTATTATCATAGTCATCATAATAAATTAAATTAGATTCACGCTGTATTCCGCACACAGTATTTTTCGACGAATTCTTGAGGCATTGCGTGTTGAGTGGCGGAACTCAACGCCGCGCTTTGCCTCGACATCAGAGCGAAGAAATAGACAATTAAAATTAAATAAATATTTCATTTCTTCTACTGGGGATCGAACCCACAACCAGTCGCGTTTGCATTCACACTTTGTGCCCCCGCGCCACGGTTGGCCTCAACGAAATAATAAAATATATTTTTTTTATGTAGCTTATAATTTTGTTCTAAGTTAAACGTTTATAAATAAATATCCCAAAAAGAAATTTTTAGATTATATCGTCGCTTTATACATATCTTTGACGCTTTATACATATCTTTATACATATCTTTGACGCTTACGTCAAAGATATGTATATCCCTTTGACTTTCATCCATATTTTACGCAGTAAACTACCTACTATCTACAATAGTTTTTAGCTTATAAAATATTTTACCAAATAAAATAATCGAATAAAAATACTAACCTACATTTCAATTCGTATTTGAAAATATACAAAAGTAAAATACCTATATGTCAAAAAATATATATATTAAAAAAAAAAAGAAATGAGTGGTGTTCCACATACGATGGAGAATTACCCTTACGTTAGTGACGCGACCGCACACAACGCTGCAATTATTGGAGAAACTGAAATGTATAATAATTTTATTTCACACAAACATTAATAAATAATCGGAATCGATGTTAAAGTATGATAGCGACGCTTTCAATTGAATTGGCTTCCATTGGTAGGGGATTGACTGAAATATTTATGGAGTTTTTAAATAATGAGGAAGCGAAATCTCTTTTTTCTCTTTCGTTTCTTCGAAATAAAAAAGTATGGAGTATTAATGTTTTTTTTTAATATATATTTTTTTGAACGTCAAGTAGTTATTTTTAATTTTACTATAAATTAAGAGGAATGTTAATTTAAACTTTGTCCAATATAAAAACAGAAAACTTTTCAGAACTTATGTAATTCTAATTTCTTGATTTGAATTCGGCCAGAAATATTCATTTACAAATACATACTTTAAGTAATCTTGTCAATAAAGAATTCAACTATGATGTAATAAAGGCACAGTAATCCTGAGGAATGTAGCTTTTACACAAAACAAAAAAAAATGTAAATCCAACCGAACCGAGTGTAGTTCCGAAGATTTTAGCGCTTACACAAACAACGAAACATAATCTTCCGCTTCAATATATTACTATACATTTTTTAATGAAAAGTCCTATTTAATTAACATTATTAGATTATAATAAATATGTATTTACTTAGCTAAACGTATATCAACCCTTGTTATACAATTTAATTGACAAATAGCTGGAGGCTGGAACATCCATCTCTCTTGTATTAGGGAAGCTGATTATGTGTGAATAATGTGTATAATGTCATAATTATAGTTCTGATTGTATAAAAGTAATAATTACTTATGAGATGATATCAATTTTATTAACTTTCTTTAATAGAATTACTTTCGTATGTTAAAGTTTATTCATAAAAAGAAAGAGATAAAATTAAAAAAAACAATTCTTTGCAACTTTGATTATTGAAAAAAAACTAAATTATTTTTTAATATTAAATAATTTATATTTCTGCAATGCGACGTAAAAGTTTTTAACATTAATTATATGTTTAATATAACAAAATGAATACAATAGAAATATTTTTTTAGAAAAAAATAAATTAGTAAAAAAGCAAATACCTCATGTCTATGTCAAAAATATTATAAAAATTTTCATCTAATTTGAACTCGTGTGCAAATAAGACAAGCAAATATTTTGCACTTACTAAAACGTGTCCGTCGTGACGCTATAGCAAAGATGTAACTGTAAAGCGATGGTTATGAGTTCAAACCCGAATCGAGGGAATGAATTATTATTTATTAATATTTTCTCTCTCTGGCACCAAGACAAAAGCCCGGCGTTGAGTCCCGCCACTCAGCTCGCAATGCCTCGAAAAATTTCTCAAAAAATGAGGAAGAAGAAGCTATATACGGGATACAGCCTGAAACTGTTATTTTTACTAAACAACCATATTATAATAATATAATTATATAATATATATTATATAGAATAACGTACATGAGAATCTCATTGTTCATGAGTTAGTCACTGTCATAACTACATACAGTTACGATAGTGGTAGATCTACGTGGGTGGTTGCCTTTATGATGCTATTAGAGTACATGTGGTGTCAATTAGCGTTCGGCATTAAAGGTCTAGAATTGAATATTGTTGTGGTGACCGCGGTAAGGAGAATTAGACTAGAGTTTATTATGAATAATTAAAATAATACTTCTTTTGTATTTAACTATGTTATAAGGAAAAACTGTGTTATGTATAATATAATAGTTTCTATATAATTTATGGTAGATATATGCTGGTAAGGTGTTTCTTTATGTATGTAAAAATGTATATAATTTGTTTTGAAAAATACTGGAAATGGATGGATTTAAATTCTATTTTAGTAGCTTTTGACACGTATCTGTTATCAAAATTGTTTTATTCCTTTATACAAAAATTAGAAAAAAGAATTAAACAATGTCACATACAGAATAAAAAATATATAGCTCCGATTTGAGCTAACCTTCCTCAGCTTATCTATTAACTGATGTCACTCGACGTCGCGATGACATATGACAGTGACGTTTTAATGTTCTCTGCGGGATCCAGAACTTCAATTTTACATTCTATTTCGCACTGCCGAAATATAACTGAATTGTACAGAGATAAATCATGTTACGACTCGGTGAATGTACATGCAAGTTAATTTATCAATTAGCTTCACGCTGTATCCCGCACATGGCGAAATAACCAGAGGGAAGCTGAGAACCTAGTGTTAAAACATTACATTACAATTAAGATAGTTCAGTTGTCCATTTTACCCCTAATTTTGGAGGCATTGCGTGTTGAGAGGCGAGGAAGTGGAAATATTTCTTCGATTGGGAATCGACCCCCCAACCTGTGTGCATTTACAATCACGCGCTTGTGCCCTGCCCCACGCCTGGCCTCGAGTTAATTTACATGCAGCTTTAATTGCTCATAGTAAACTACGAAACGCGAGTAGATGAACAAGATTATGTAATAGGAAAATAATGAACGTATTTTCCCGTGTAAAATTTCCAGCTTTAAATTTTCATATAACGTAAATAGGAGCGACTTAAATAACATCTTTATAAATGTGAATTTTATAAAAAAGGAATAAAATAGAAAAGTAATATTGACTAAGATTTACTTGCATTAGCAATAGAGACTTATATGACAGTTATTATTTATTTTTGCTGGGTATTAAAGGATAGTAATTATATTATTGTTTAATTGACCCCGAGAGAGTGTTGAAGATTAATTGAGAAATCTAATAAATTACTCGCTTTTGAGTGAGTAAGTAATAAAATGGGTAGATAGTGATAGCTGTTTGGCAATAACAATGATATATTTAACAGGATAGCTTTGGCTTATGATTATTCTCCTTTCTCGTCTTTCTTCTTCTTCGTTTTTCTTCATTAATAAAGGTAGCATATTTGAAAATCTTGAATTGCGTAGGTTGTTCTTTCTTACCCTTTAACATACTTTGAATTCGTTATTCGTGAAAGTTACGACAATATAGTAAGTGTTATATGGAGAAACACGACTTTTATATGTTTTAAAAGAGCCTTTTCTTCAAAAATAACGTAGAACATATAGTTTAGAATGATAAAACGTTTTTAAAAGGTTTTTTCTCAAAAGACCAAACCGATACAATAAAAGTTTTAAGTCTAGAAATAGTTCGTAAGTTGGCTGAATAAAAAAGTTCTTTAATGAAAGGATATAAGTACGATAAAATTTATTTATTAGTTTCGCAAAGCACTATTAACAATTGCTACCAATATATTTATTGAGGCCAGCCGTGGCGCAGAGGCACAAACTGTGACTGTAAAACCGACTGGTTGTGGATTCAATCCCCACTCGAGGAGATGAAATATTTATTTAAATTTATATTTTCTATTTCTTCGCTCTGGTGTCGAGGTAAAGCGCGGCGTTGAGTTCCGCCACTCGGCACGCAGTGCCTCCAGAAGCGGCGGAAAGTGGGGAAATGGTTCCCTCTGCCTACCCTGCTGTGTGCAGGATACAGCGTGAAACTGGAACAAAAAGAAAAAATAAATAAATAATCTAATCTCATGTTATTATAGTTATTTAATATTTTTTAAAATACAACAAGTACGAGTATATATTAAAATTATAGTTACTGCTATAGCGGAATGAATCTGTCTATAGACTTATGTGAAAGGGAACCTACAAAGTCTTTGACACGAGATCGATACCTAAAGCTTCCCCACAAGAGGCCTTTTCTCAAAGTTAAGAAGCTCAGCTCTATTTTAGGCTTAAAATTGTTGAATGCCAAAGTCTGTCTCGGCTTATACTGAAAATTTTGTTCACGTGAAACAGCATTTGTGCTGAAATACGAGCTCTATTATTAAAATTTCTGAGTACCGTATATTATTATATAAACATAATATGTCAATATCGAAAGGCTATGCATAAACATATACTTTTGTTGTCCATAATATATATAGTTAAGTATAATTTTTAAATTACTCAATAGTATTACCTCATAATGTCATCTAGATTTTTGAATTACTACTTTGCACCATATTCTCGAGGTAATGCGTATTGATTGGCAAAGTTCAACGCCGCGCTTTTTTTTAGAGAGAAAATAAAATTATTAAATATTTTATAATTATTATTAAGTGGTAGAGCTTAACGCCGCTCTTTGTCCTATTCCAAAGCCATTAAGAATCCAACTCACTGCGTTGATTTATTATTTTTTATTGCTTTACAATTACGATTTACAATTAACCTAAATATCCCACTCCACATTTCTAAAATAAAAGCACTTTTCTAAGTATTTTCAGCGTTATGTTTTCTTTGTTACAGAACGTGAACAGCTCTACCGGTCATTCGATGACAAACTACATATGACCACAGCGGACAATGCGGTCACAAGCTACAAAATCTTTACCGAAGAAGGGAGCTTTAGGAAAAACATCATTTAAAGCAAGTTCAGCTGCTAAGGAATTAAAGAAAAAAACAGCTGCATCTAAAAAAGCTAAGCCGCCTCAAAAATCTTCAATTAAAGGATCTAAAAAGAAATCTGGCGATGACGTTACTACAAGTAAAAACGAAGATTGCCCAGTTAAAGATAAAAATGAATCGTCAACATCAGAAGTATCGAAAATGGAGTCTCCTAAGCCAAGTGCATCTAAAGAGGATTCGCCAGCGAAAAATTCTAAGAAAGACAGAAAAGAGACCAAAGATAAGGCTAAAGTATTAGCTAAAAAAGTTGTTGCGAAAAAATCTATAAAAGTTACGAAAAAAAGTAAATCGAACCAAAAGTCAAAGAAGGAAGATAATGAAGACATAAAGTACAAATTAAATTTAGATGCAGTCAAAAAAGTTTCAGCCAAATCGCCTAAAACAACCATAAAGTCTAATATTAAAAAAGGGAATTTACAGAATCAAAAGAAAATTATCGCAAATACTTCTAAAGAACCTGAGCAATTGAAGAAAGATAAAGCCAACTCAGAAGAAAAAATAGATAATAATAGTGTACAAAATCAACATGGTGTCGATAAAACTGATATAAAAGACATTAAAAAGAATGAATTACAAAGTGAAACTATTGGTTTGAAAGTAGATACTCAATATGAGTCATCGAACCAACTAAATAAAACTACACCTGAAAATTCCACAGATGTGAACGCTCGAACAGAAACACCTAAAACTGAAACTGAGCGACCACTTAAATTTTTTACATCTACCAGATCGCCGAGAACCGTCGACATTGATGTTAAATGTTGTAAAAATTCGAAGGGAAACTTAAGCGTCTCTGAACGATTTTTATCTACGAAAAATGATGATAATAATAAAGAAAAAAATTCTACTAATAATCTTGTATCACAAGGTTCAGAAATCGATGTCTACACATTTACAGAAAAAGTTGATTCTCCTAAAAGCATTCTTTCAGATTTTAGGTCTCCAGTAAATAAAAATGTAGGCCGTGTGAGACCAATCGCCAGAGTAAAAGGAACAGTAATTGATAAAAAGGCTGATGCGGAACGCAAAAAATATTCCCCACATCGACCTATTGAAGAAGTGGTAAAACAACTCAAAGCCAATAAGCGTTCAGAAGATTTAAATACAAGTCAAAATATTACAAACTATGAATCTTCCGGACTGGACTTCGGGGCGTTTACAGGAGAAAATGAAGTTGAAGATAAACCACCAATAGTAAGCAAGTCATATAAAATGGTCGCCAGAAAATCTAGTATCACCGGAAAGCCTTTCAGCCCTATAAAGTTTCTTGATCAAGAATCTAGTCAGAAAACTGAAGCAAAGCCTCTTACTAAATCTGGTAGTACCAAGAAAAATGTAAATAAAAAGAAACAATCAAAAAAGGGTTGCTTATCTGACGAAGAAATTGATACATCAACGTTTTCACTTAATACCAAAGTAAGCTATACTTCTTCCGAAGAAAGTGTTAGTGAATCAAATGACGATAATGACAGTAAAGAGTCTTCTGAATCAGATTCTTCTAAATGTAAAAAGGTCAAAACTAAAAAATACAAAAAAATTACTGACGGAGCAAAAAAATGTATTTCAAAAGAATTAAAAGAACTGTCAAAGGACTCTTTAATTGATTTAAAAGACACCTCCTTATTAGGCAATGAAAAGCCCACCAAAAGACGTCTTAAATTACTATCAATGTGGAATGGTCCCAAGAAGCACAGGATGGCATCCCTGAACGCTTTAGCAAAAGTACATTGCCTGTATGAAAATGAAAGCAGAACTCATATGGAATTAGGTCTTATGAAAACTATTGATAGGCAAGTTCTACCCAGTACGTCTAAAGCTTCAGCACCTAAAAAGAAAGATAATAAGTTAAAAGAAGTTGAGAAACAAGAAAGCAGTAGTACATCAGAATCTGAATATGAAAATAAAGCTGAGAAGGATAAAGAAAGTTCAGAAAGTTCTGATGAAAATCCACCTCAAAGGACCTTACGAGGTGTACCGGGAATTAGAAGTGCCGGCAAGTATTGGGATCCCAAATCATCGACGTCATCTAGTGAAGATAGCGAACTGGAATCACGTCCAAAAATGGATAAAAAGAAAGCAGCACAGAAAACGACATCTGCTGCGAAATCTGATTCTGATAAATCACCCCCCAAAATGAAAAAAATATCTGGAGTTCCAGTTAAGAAAAAGCGTAATAGAAATGAAGTGGTAATGGATTTAAAAGATATGGTTGTTCAAAAGCGAATGGCTAGTTTGAATGCTACTGCTATTCTAGCGGCAAGTTATGAAAAGCGTTCTCCGAAGTCTAGCAAAGAGGACACAACGTCAGATTCCTGCAGTGATGAATCTTTCTCTCAAAAGCCAAAAAACGTAATAAATTCCGGCGTAAAGTCGGAATTAAAAAATGAGGATACTAAAAAGGAAAACGACGAAGCTGCAATGACTGATAGGAAGCAAAAAGTTGAAGTTATTGTAAATCAGGATACAGATGTAACAATCACAGGTGTATATTCAACTCATCATCATGAAGGCTTCTGTACCGTTTCAGGAATGCAATATCGTATTTCGTCGACAAGCCACACTCAAACTACTGCAACAGCTAACTGTGAAAAGGTAAGATTTGACGACTTCTTACCAACTATTTTATCGATGAGGAATATATGGCTTAGCAGGATTAGCAAATGAAATTGCACTGGCTTCTAATGGAGTATTTTTACCGTGGTACACATAAATATATGTTTATGAAGGTTAAATAACGTATCATTGTACCAGAAATTATAAGGTAGTAAAAACAATTGAAGTTTATTTTTTGATGTGCTTTTATGTCCAGTAAATAGCCAACTACCTACCTTACCTAGATACAATGAAAATTTATTAAGGGATTCTCTTATTATAAGGGTTAGGGAAATAATAGTTCGTTATTATTTTGGCTGAAAAGCAACATTACCATTTTAAGAACCATTTATAAGAACCCAGTACAGTTTTCATAATCCTCATCCTGCTAGACGCTTTATTTTGTAATGTTCATAAATTATTGAAAATCTTAGAAATATTAAAGACGAAGAAAACTTTTCAAAAAACTTTAAAATAAACCAAAATGGACAATTTCATTCCAATAATTTAAAATTTATCAAACTGTATAATATCCATAGATAGCATAAACTATATAAAATTCTTTAAACTATAACTAAAAAAGTATTTCAATCAATTTAATGAAAACAACATGTTAATTTATCATTAAAAAATTAACATAACCAACAATCTGGTATTTCAACAGCTCAATACAACAATAATAACTGTAAACGTTTCGAATCTCATTAATACCCGGCAATGAAGTAAGTTGTACTTAAACACGCTTCGGGACCTTATCTGGTGTAATTCATAAACTCAACAGCTACGGAGAGCATAAATGGAGAACTTCACTTTATTTTATTCTCATAAAGCTCATATTTCAATCCACCTGGATAAACAATTTAAGCGTGAAAAGAATAATTGTTGTGTTATTCGAGATGCAGGTAATAAGAAAATTACGGGAAAGTTTATATTCATTAACGAAACTCAATTATGTAATTTGGTATATCTAAAACAAACTTAGGCAAACTTTATATTTAGTTATAAGTTTTTGGATAGAGGAGAAATATGTCTATTTATTTAAGCTATTATTTTAGGAGGGCTGTTCTCGAGAAGATGGGTCTCGTTATACACCTCTCTCGGCTTTATCATCAATGCAGCCTCCAGCAGAGCACGCGCATAACCATCCGCATCCAGGTAAATATAAATATTATTATATGGAAGTACAATAAGCAAGAATTCAGGATTCCGCGGAAAATGGGGAACGGAGTGTTTTGACACTGAGTTCTCTGTGGATACCCTGCATTTTTCGAATGCAGCGTGAAGGTGTTTTTATTACAATAAGCAAAAAGCGAAAAATAACGTTTTAATATTTTCACAAAACAGGATATTCAGATTAATTAATGAATTCGCTGAATATTAATGATTAATTATAACATGAGTAAAAATTATATTCTAACGGTAAGCTCATATAGGCCCTGGCTTCGTGCCAAGCGTGCAGATGTCGATGCAGGGTCTTACCCTCTATGGAACTTCCTTCGAATATCATAATATATATTTACATTATTCTCATATCTCTACAAGAAATACATAATTATTATCTAAAAGCTAAATTTTAGTTATTAACGTTAAAAGATACTTTTCTAGACACGATTAAACTTTTCATCGGCCCTGAACTAATTTATTAACATATCCTAACCTACTCTGAAAATATTTTACAACTGATTTGACCTAAATACTCGTATATAAAATCAGACATGCTGAAGCGTTAAAATTCTTAATATACCGAAATAGTCAAAATCTCCTAAATTACTCTAAATTAGTTTGTTTATAGACAACGACGAAGTGAATAGCTTGGGAATTTTTAATGACGCAATAGACGACAAAATAGCTTTTTAAAAGACTCTATTTTATGCGTATTTATTTAAAAATCAATAAAAACGTTTGCTAGACACATTTACAAAGTTATACGACCACTAAAAGTAATCCCAATGACGTTATTGATATAAGAGCCAATACGCTTCACCAATTTCTTTGAGAATTAATAACACTATAT
Organism: Heliconius numata; assembly: GCA_016802625.1. NCBI lineage: Eukaryota > Metazoa > Arthropoda > Insecta > Lepidoptera > Nymphalidae > Heliconius > Heliconius numata. The sequence continues at coordinate 12,798 of JAEBDU010012935.1, forward strand.
TTTTAGTGTCGCGTTCTATTTATTCAAAAATTAGTGTTCTTTTATTATTTAAAATAGTACCCTAACCAGCAAGTCTTTTAGTCAGTGCTAAACTCTATGTCAGTATGTCTGTATTTGTTTTTGTTATCTTATCTTATTTTCATTATATATAAGAAAATAAAAACAAATACAACAAGAATGTTACATGTCTACAATTTCACTGTTTAAATCTTATAATACGAGCTAAAATGAACTTCTTTTTATACATAATTGGTAAAAATTTTGGATATCATGACGCAGTGGAGGCTTTAGTCTTCCCATTAAGACAATAATTTTACCTAAAATATTATCTTTTTATGCTCCAGTAGAAACAACACCGGTCTTCAGTCCCAATACCCAACAAAAATTCTCGAGTAGTGTTTTGACCCTCCGCACTTCGCACTGTCTGTATATATATTTTTAGTTACAAAATAAAGAAAACCATATACATATATATCACAATTTTAACTTACTATGGTCATTCACCATTAGCTGTACGATTACGACGATATTTCGTACTGGCGCAGCTCTGGCAGTGGCAGGCTGCCAAGATAACCAATATCTATTTATTAAATACAGTCAACTTCAATCTTAGCTGAAAATCAGCTTTATTAAACATATAATGTAAATATATAAGGCAATATACGACTGTCTGTAAAGACGATAGTTGTGGGTTCGATCCCCAGTCGGGATAAAGAATGATTTCCTTTTGCTCGTTCTGGCAAGACAAAACGCGTTTAGTTTCGCAACTCTGTAGAGTGGATTGGTGAATAGCGAAAAGTGGAGAAAGGAGTGTCTCGACACACTTTTTGCAAAATTTAAATGTTTAAACTAAACAAGACCGATTTTAATGTAAATAAAATAAATTTAGAATGAAAACCAATGAAAAAAGATGTTTGCAATTCTACAGTAGGTCTCAAATAATTTATTTACATTTTTAAGTTCTAAAATATAGATAGTTAATTTATATTATCATTTATTATTATAAAAAATAACGTAATAAATTTAACTGATCACAAGAACTGCTTAAGTAACACGTGAAGAGATTTATTACAAACGTAGAAAGCTAGGGACCGAACGATTTTCCACTCACGTATTACCCACACTTAAAATACCAGTGTAGGGGGCGGCTGCTGGAAAGCCATTTATCGAGTGTATGAATAAATTTGCGCAAACGAGCTCGAGCTAACATTATTTTAAGCAAGTTATGATTTGACAATTTATTGTTTTTACATTTTTTAAGTTATTTTATGTTTTTTTTTAATATTTAACAACTAATATAGATTTCTGTAAAAAAACGATTTTTTTTCCTCCGCTGAATCCTGGCATTGCGTGTTTAGTGACGGAACTTAACGCCGCGCTTCGTCTTTAGACCACCAGAGCGAAGAAATGAAAATATTAATTTAAAATAAATACTTCATTTCCTCGAGTGGAAATCGAACCCACAATTATGGCGTTTACTGTCACACACTTGTGCCCCTGTACTACGACTGACCTCATAATAATATAATCATCATCATCATCAACAGCCATCTTTTGTCCACTGTTGGACATAGGCCTTCCCCAATTCTCGCCACCACACTCGATCCTCAGCTTTTCGGACCCATCCGATCCCATAATAATATAATACGTTTTAATAATTAAATTGGGAACCCATTTCATAAATACCGGCTTTGTCCATGTGCTAAATAAGTTTAACGCTCAGCCGACCGCGTCTAATGTGTACGATTAAAAATGTAACCCACACTGGAACCGTCTATTGTTGGTTCAACAAAAATATAATGGATTTGCACAAAGGATATGAATCGTAGTAATTTCTACTATGAAGACATTTAATTGTTATTAAAATAATATAAACTATATAAGACTCGTTTAAAGTGTTTATTAAAGCTTTTTTATAAAAAAATTGAACCGACCAAAATATAAAGAAAAAATAATCATTAATCCTAATAACTAAATTCTCAAATTATTGTAATATATCATAACAAAAGTGCCACAGGTTGTAGTTCACATCCAATTTCCACTGGAGGAACGAACGGAGTGTCTCAACATTATTTTCTCGAAAATATGATAACAGCAAAAGTATGAATAGTTAGTATAGTAATATACTCACAAACGCCCTCAAAGTCTTGAAGTTGATTAAACAAGCCGTTGTATGCTACCTCCCCTTAAAATCTAAGCAGCGTGGCCTATTTGTTATCTCGAGGGAAACCATTCCGACATTTTCAACTTTAACAGACACAAAGCAACGAAATATAAGGGAAATGAAAACGCGGCAAAGACAGAAGCTGTTGAGTTAATCATGAAAGCTGAAGAGCGAGGCTCTCTCGCTCGGTCTTGTGTTGCCAGACTTAGGGGCAAATGTGTGACAATTTGGAAATATGTAAATGTATATTCAGTTTTATTGGTATGCTACTCGTTTTACATGTGACACATGTCTGTGTTTATATTGGAATCTTTTTTGAGTTTCACAGTGTATATTGTATAAAGCGGGGTAAGCGTGATTAGAAGGAACTTAGTGTTAAAACACTCCGTTCCCAATTTTCCGTTGAATGTTAGAGCTTCGAAAATTCAAAGACGCGCCCAGCTGTCTTGGCACCAGAGTAAAAAAAATATTAATAAATAATAATTCATTTTCCCAAGTGGGAATCGAACCCGCAGCCGTCGCGTTTGTCAGACACTTGTGCCCTTGCGCCATGACGGCATGTAGAGATATTGGAATCGTTCAGCTATTTATCACGTATGCTTGAAATTACATCAACTGACGGACTTCGGTTACGTCAGCTATTGAATATTGGTTTGAAATTGTGTAATATGCTTCACATCCTGGTCAAATTTAAATATACATACACTTATTTTACTGTCTTAGTAATATTTTAAATGGGAATGTAAGTTTGTTTGTTACGCTTTCACGCCAAAACTGGGGAGAACATACAGTCACTCAAAGACATATAATGAAATATCTAAAAATTGTCAACGATTAACCAAAAAGCTGTTTCAATTATTCAAAGAATAAATTTAAACGCGATAGTTTGTGCCCGTTCGATAGCTCTCTTGCAAAATTCAAGCTTTTCATCACGTATTCCCGTAGTTTTTCAAACTACGCTGGGATCATTTATGAGAGAGAGATAACCAACAAAAATATCTTTAGCAAGCCCGGAATTTTAAATCTAACATTGCGATACTTCGTTTTCCATTATTTATTACTAACATAACAATACAATAAGGTCATTGTGGTGCAGCGGCAAATAGGGGTAACTATAACGTGACGGTTGTGGGTTCGATTCCCACTCAAGGGAATGAATTATTATTTATTAATATTTTAATTTTCCCGCTCTGGCATTCCGTCACTGAACACGTAATGCCTCGAAAAATTCGCAGAAAGTATGGAATGGAGTGTTTTAATACTAAGTTCCCTCTGCCTACCCTGCTGTATTCGGGATACAGCGTGAAGCTGATTTTTAAACAATACAATAAAATATGTAAATATAGTGTAAAATATACTCCTTTTTTATATTACAAAATACTAAACACTACATTTCAAATATAAACTTATATTTTTGTTCTAGTGCCAGAATTGGGCGGTCTCGCCCGTCGAGCTGCAGGTTGTTCCAGTGCATTCTCAGCGCCGTCACCAGCTGCACATCATGATCCAGGTAAATTTAAATTAAATCTATTTTATAAATATATAAACGCGATAGATTGTGGGTTCGATTCCCACGCAAGGAAATGTTTTTTTTTCGTTATTTTCGCTTTTTTGAGTTCCGCCACTCAACATGCAATGCCTTCAGAATTCGGCAGAAAGTGGAGAACGGAATGAATTGTCTTAACAAATAATAAAAAATATATGATAGCATACATACATATACCTACGTATATACCTACGCCCTGTACGCATATGTATACGATAAATGCATAGGTATATTTATATAAAAAGCTATAATAATAATAATACATAAATGCAATAATTAAAAAATCTATGTCTGGACAGTTATAAGCCAACCCATTTAAATTCTACCGACATACACCATAGCTTTTTTGAAACAAAGATGACAATTCGCTTGCAAACAAAGAAAACGCCGACAAACTGAGAGATAAAACGGTCAAGCAAAAGGGAAAAGAAAGTAATGAAGCTCCCAGACATACATTTTCCATGTGACCCTCGTAGATTTCAGAGCAAATTATCGTCAATGGACACCAATTTTTGCCGTAATCGGATATCCTAACACGAGGAAATCTAATAGACTGGTTCCCGGTTAAAACTGAGAACCTTACCAATTTATACTTTGAAAGTTTGATAGTTCTATTTTCTTTTCGTTAGATTTCTAATTGTGTTAGTGTTTTTATGGATTAGTTTATTATATGTCTATCTCTTTCTTCTATTACTATTTATAAAAAAAACTGAAAGACACTTCTAAATAAAACACTTCTAAATAAGACACTTTTAGAATAAAATCATATTACTTATATAAGCGCGGCGTTGAGCTTCGCCTCTAAACAAGCAATGTTTCGAAAAATTCTGCGAAAAGTGGGGAACGGAGTGCCCACTAGGTTCCGTATACGCCCAAATATTGGCACTATACTCTTTAAAACCAAAACCGAACTACCTATAAGTTTCTCTAAACCATATTACACAGTTCCTTACACTAATGATTTTAAAATATTTTTCTATAATTGGAGTATAAAATAAAAACTGCCGAATTATGGTTAAATGAATAAAACAAACGTAAAGTTACAACATTTTTAATACAGTTTTAGTTCTATATTGAATTTTAAAATCTTTAACAGCATTTTAATGCGGTAACGCTGCGGTTTCACATATAACGAAGTTGATATTGGAAATTTATTGATATCCACGTAAAATAAACTAACTGACTGACTAAATGTTTTTCCCAAAAGCTGATAATAAATATATCGGGTTTGATTTAGGTCAGGCTATATTATAGGCAAGGCTTTTTTAATTTAAACACATTTTGTTTATTAAATTCACTCTTATTTAATTGGTAATATCAATTGTTTAATAGATTCAGATTTATTTTATCAGATTCAGATTTCTCCAGGATCTCATCATCAGATCTTGACATGGAGCCTTTGAAACAAATAAACAATATCCAAATATTCAGGTTCAGGCGTTTACGAATAATCGGTAAACATACTCAAAAAAAAAAGATTCCAACGAACTGAGAACCTCCTCCTTTTTTGAAAGTCGGTTAAAAAGTAGTGCAGAATAAAGTCATAGTAATAATGTCTGAAGAAAGATCTTTTAAATATCAAAGTTATAAGTTCTTTCCACCCTCAGCCGACAGTCGGTTAAGTAATTAATTCTTTTGCCGTCCCCTTTGAATAAATCACTTCACAGCCAACTTGAACATTATAAAAGTTGTCTTTTAAATTTTAAATACTGTATTCAATGATTCAAGATATCTTTTCGAAATTTCATTTTCTATTTTATGATGGCACCCGAGGCTTTTGATAGTTATTACTTTGTTATACAAGAGTCTTAAACTATCGAGCAATTTTTGTTGTTATAATAAAATAACGCCTGGCGCAGGGTGTGACTGCAAACGCGAAATGTGATGAGTTCGATTCCTACTCCAGGAAATGAAATATTTAACGTTTTAATTTTCTTCGCTCTGGTTTCGAGGCGAAGTGCGGCGTTGAGTTCCGCCATTCAACACGCCTGCCTGCAGAATTCGGCAGAAAGTGTGGAACGAAGTGTCCTAACACTAGGCTGCTAAATACGGGTTACACTGTTAAGAAGATATAAAATAAAATTAAACAATAACACGAATAAAAATAATATAAAGCTGTTAAATTCTGCTATAAATGTAAACGTCAAATCTCAGAGTACTTTCCTTTACTTTATCCCTGGTCATTCGCAGTAAGCACGTCCCGGCGGTCTTCTAAAGAACTACTTTTGGACTTGTTCAACTCTTGGAATAGTGGAACCACTTATATTTATAGATGTTAACCTTTCCTTTAAAAAAACAATAAATAAATCCGCACGCAGCTGGGTAGGCAGAGGGAATCTAGTGTTAATATATTCCGTTCCCCACTTTCCGCCGAATTTTTCGAGGTATTGCATATTGAATGGCGGAACACAACGCCGGAATTTTGCCTTGGTGTCAGAGCGAAGAAATGAAAATATTGAACGGGGTCGTCAATATTTTCATTTCTTCGCTCGGGGTCGAACCTACAGTCTTTTTATTATCGTAAATTGATATTTAAGATCTTTTAAATAATCATTTGTTCCTTATATCTATCTACTTATTTATACAAAATTTATTTAAGTAATTGAAAATTGTAATAAAGTTTTGGAATTAATTCTAATTTTATTAATATTAATACGAACTTAGGTTATTAGTACCTTTTGACGTTTTAACGCCTCATATAATTGTAATTAGAACGACAATTTGAATGTAGGAACGTTCAATGATCCATGTAAGTAACTTTGTAATGCTTACCTTAGCTTGAGAAAACATTACAAATATATAAATTAATATAATAAATGAAGATAATCAATAAAGAAAAACATCAAATATAAATATTTTTCTAATAGTTGATACTAATTTACATTTTAGACATTCGAAGAGAAATGGAAAAAATAAACAGTAATAAAAAAAATTGTAAGAAAATTGCTTGAATATCGTTAAGTAGTATACCTTCATTCAGTTTTGAACTATGGCATCTAATACAGCAATTTGTAAAATCCGACCAAAGTAAAAGCTCGTGAGAAATTTGACCACAACCATGGCATTCCACGAGTTAAGACTAGAATAGACGGAATACTGCGACAGGAACAGAGTATTTTTTTTTAGTTCACGCTGTATCCTGCACTTAGCAGGTCAGACAGAGGAAACCTAGTGTTAAGAAACTCCGTTCCACAATTTCTGCTTATTCTAGAAGTATTGCTTGTTAAGTGGTGGAACTCAACGCCACGCTTTGCCTCTACACCAGAGAGAAGAAAATGAAAATAATAAAATATTTCATTTCCTCAAGTAGGGATCGAACCCACAACCTGTGCCGATGCGCTACGACTGATCTCAGTGGACTAAATATAAAATTCTTTAATAAAGCTAATTCTAATATCCTTAAGTTGAGGATAAGAAGATGCCATGATATCATAAATAAGTATAAGTATATAAATAAGTGTAGAAAACGCTTCTATTGCAAATGCTTGAACCACGAGAGATTTACATATAAAATGAACGTAATTTAGTTTATACAACTTGAAATTACTAACATTTATATAACGTTTATAGTTTTGGAACAACAAAAATAAAATTTTCCATAGTATTTATCCACTCAACTTTTATAAAATCTGAACCTATAAATTTACATTGTTAGAAAACGAATCGAGTAAAATGGTGACGATTCGATATGCATGGGTTTGTCTAAAAATAAAAGTAACGCACGAGGCCCGAATAAAAATAGCCTAGAGGGCTATTATTAAGGCAATATTCTGTTACGCGACCAGAATTCATATTCATCTGCTCAAATGTCATTCCTCTGTCGAGCTTTGCTTTGGTTAAACAAGTTCGTATTTCGTATTTTTACGACCAAGAATATCTTAGTATTATAATTGTAAATGTTAGAGAGGGGTGGATTTTATGTAATATTTAATACGCTTTTTTAGGTTTATGTGTTTTTCTTTAACGAATGAATAATTTTTATATACTGACAATATTTTTGTTGTTCAATATTTTAAGTAGGTATATTATCAACAGCATAAATAACGATATTGTTAAAACTTTTAACTTAATATTTCTTTATCTTGGTGTTCCTTCCCGCTTCTTCATTTGCTGTAGGAAAGACAATAAGATCTTAATGAAAGATCATTTTGTCCGTCATTTGTTTCATTCCTCTGGTAATTAGGCAAAGTGAGCAGTTGAGTTCCATCACTCAACACGCAATGCCTCCAGAATTCTGCAAAAAGTGGAGAGAACGAGAGAACCGAAATGTCTTAAGGAGACCGAGGTGTCTTAACACTAGATTACTAAAATTCTCTGTGCCTATTACGCTACGTTCGGGATGCAAGGTGAACCTAAAAAAAATAACGTTAGTTATTACAATATCTGTATAAATAAGTATTTTAATATTTAACCTACCCCATCCAACAATGAAGGTCTCTACAGAAGGTGGACTTATATATGGCTCTGATTATTATTACACGAAATAATTTAAACAACTATCGTATAAAATACACATACAATCCATACCTATATTATAAATTCGAAAATAACTCTGTCTGTCTGTCTGTCTTTTACGCAATCAGGGCCAAACCGCTAATTCTATTGTGATAAAATACACATATAGAGATACTTGAGGGTATCGGGATGAACATAGGATACTTTTTTCTCATATTTGTAATATTTTCGATATATACCAATATATTAAAATACTTTTAATTTGACATGCAATTTATTCCACCATGTTAATAACAACCGTCGTTGCTAAGCAACGATTTGCAAAGTTTGTTGTTAGAAAACGTCACCCAAAATGAGCTTGCTTAACGCATCTCTCTATTGAAAACTGAAAATAACTTTATAAATATATTTAATAAATATTCGCGGACGTAGCCGCGTACGGGTCCACTAATTATTCAATAAAATAAATTATTCAATGTTAAAGTATTAGACAACAACATACAAAACAACATATATATATATTCCAAAAACAAATATCCAATATGTTCGTATCAATTGATTTAAAGCAGATTTACAGTTATCGATATAAGCGGTCGCCATTCGAATGTTATTTTTCCGTGGAAATATTATTTGTTGGCGTATAACACGGTTTGTGCTATTTCGACGCTATTGCGAGTGTGTAAATATTTGATATGAATGCCAGTCTAAACTCTATGTTAAATTTACTTCTGTATGAGGATAACGTATCTTAGTTTTGTTAAATTATGGTTCTAAGCTGATAAATGTACTTGTATGTACTAAAAGTACAAAAAAAATGTACACTATTATACATTTTTTTTGAGTTTCATTATTTGCAGGGTTGGTTCCCCACTTTCAGCTGAAATTTCGAGACATTTCGTGTTGAGTGGCGGAACTTAACGTCGCGCTTTGTTTTGTTACCAGAGTAAGATAATGAAAAAATAAATAATTCATTCCCCTGAGTGGGAATCGAACCTATGAACTTCGCGTTTAAAGTCACAGGCACGTTTATAAACACACCACATTTCGAAAATTAAATAGAAAATAGTTAGCGTTAGTAAAAATAATATGAAAGTGATAATTAATTCTTCTATAACTTCCAGTACTGTCAAAGGTTCAATAACTGACTACTGCGATAGAATTAAACATTAAACTTATAATACTTTTCAGCTTAACTAAAACAAAGCTGTTTTTATACTGCTAATCTAGCAAATAATATCTTAGTACAAAATTACTAGTTCCATATGTTACTGTCTTCTTTCAATTTCATTTTCTTATTTTTATTGAGCTTTCGAAGCACTTCTGTTTGATAAAAAGTTTTATGGCAAGAGCAATATGTTATTGATAGTTTATTTTGTTTAAAATATACAACTCTAAGTATTTTTTTATAAACAATATATTTTGTTATTCTTATTTTTATTTATCCACTTATTTGTATCCCGCTTTTGGTAGATAAAGGCAATTTAGTGTTCAGACACTCTGTTTTCCCATTTTCCGAGGATTTTTTAAGATATTGCGTGTCGAATGACAGAACATAACGCCGCCCTTCGTCTCATTACATATTATGGTTACTAAATATTTTTTTATAATCTATAATATCTATGAATAAACAAGTTTATTATTTTATACTTAAATTACATTATTCTAAACAACGCAGTATCAATGTTGCCATTTAAAACTAAAATATTCTAACGAATCCGTTCCTAAACTACTATAATATTGCAGGTGGCTCTTTCAAAACCTGACTCCTTCATGCCACTTCTCCCACACAAAGTTATCTATTTAATTCTATTCATGTTTTAGTTTCATCGAGTGCAATAAAATTTTAAATGCAACTACTACTTTATTAGCTTCATCTATAATAAAAATGTTTGAAAAACGTTAATTTGTATTACAACAATGTTTGTTTAATTAAAAACCCTTTGTAAAGAATACACTTGTTAGCTCGTAAAATACTCGTATTTTTTTCCTTAAACAGGTGAAAAAAGTACTTAACCTGTCTTGTTGCAAATTGCTTAGATATAGTTTTACAAAAAGGTCAATATTTCCCATTACATTGTTTAAGTTATGCTTAATTAATATTTAATGGGTTTATAAATTAATTATTATATTGAGGCTCTCGTAGTGCAGAGGCACAAGGGTGTGACTGTAACGCGACGGTTGTGGGTTCGATCCCCACTCGAAGAAATGAAATATTTCTTCGCTCTGGTGTCGAGGCAAAAAATCGGTCTAGTGTTATGATACTCATCTTCCCACTTTCTGACGAATTAACTTTAAAATTTTACATTAAATTTCTAATCTTTTTATCGATTATTATTTTTCCCGATCATCGATAAATATTCCTCTATAGATGCTAAGATTTGAATCAGTAACTATCACATGATCTTCCTCT
>JAEBDU010012935.1:23382-56990 GCA_016802625.1 Heliconius numata
TATAGATGCTAAGATTTGAATCAGTAACTATCACATGATCTTCCTCTAAACCTTATGCCATTAACATACTACTTTCTTAATTCTTAACGTTAAAAGTCATTCTGTCGTGTTGTCACAGCCAGTCAAGAGGGAGGCTCTTACGCCCTCACGGCACTCTGCCTCCGAAGACATTACACAGAACCATTTACATAAGTACTTGTTCAACTACGTAATCCTTCACGGTATGAAGCCAAAGTAAGAATTCCCTCCCTTTACTAAGGAGACTTTACAAGTTTTATTAAAACGCGAGCGAGCGAATTATATATATATATATATATATATATATACATATATGTACGTACGTCCCTACATCTTTATATGAACAATGTGAGATTGGTAGTGTTTTTTTTTTTTACTTTTAAATAATTAATTAAATTATTATAAACGACCTCTAAACATTATTTGTGGTGAAGACTAATATTTCTCCAAGATTCGTTGTTTTTAGTGTTCTGTAATGTCTCAAAAAAAAACGAAATCTAGATTATCCCTCAGCGGCGAGCTTCTAGCTTTAACTCTAAATAAAAGTTTATTCACTTCTTCATGAACGCCAAGAAAGTTAAGATAAAAAAAGAACTGACTACTATCTCTGTATACATATTTAACAGAGTAACTTTGTTGGCTGGTCGACACTGAATGCTTTTTAGCGTTAAACCCGCCTATTGTAATTTTTTTTTATGTATTAAATTATGTGCAAATAAAGAATAAAAAATAACATAAATACATATATTACAAAACAAATATAACTGCGACCGTCGTGGCATAGGGGTGTGATTGTAAAGCGACGGTTATGGGTTATGGGTTCGATCCCCATTTGAGGGAATGAATTATTATTTATTAATATTTTAATTTCTTTGCTCTAGCACCAAAGCTTAAGCCCGAATTTGAGTTCCGCCACTCAATACGCAATACGTTGAAAAATTCGGCGGAAATTGGAGAACGGGGTGTCTTAACACTACCATGGGCAATATATAGCATGAAGCTGATTTTTTTTAAAATATAAATAAACAAGAATTTGTACAAACATTGACCACGGAACCACAGATATTACTAAGGCTTAAATCCATTCATAATATCAAATAATATTTTGCAAAAACAACGAATTACATATTCATAATAAAGCACAAAAATAAAGTAATTTTAAAGTAAGAGTTACCGTCAACGAATTGCGATTTCAGTTTGCGAAATAACTTCCGTGAAATTCAAAACTACGTGTTTTAAAAAACAAGGTGCATTGCGAGCGAACTCTTTTACGAGATATGTACTTTAAATAACAATGTAATGAAAGCTTTACTTCTAAATGTTGGTATATTTATTAGAAAGAGGAAGCAAAACGAAACACTGACTAAAGAAACACACAACATGATGTGGGTTCGAACAGTTCGAAAGCGGAGTGTTTTAACACTAGATTTCCTCCTTCTAAAATAGTGGGAGCTGAAAAAATATATAAGAAATATGTTATTAGAATATATTATTTAACATATTATATTACTATGTTTCCGTTATAGGATTTACAGATGAGCAGTTAACTCGAGCCTACCCCCTTATAATATACTCACTGTATTTCTTGCATGTGTAACAATGCTTTGATTATTTTAGCCTGAACTAAACTTAAACCACTTAAGTTCACTATATTAGGTACAACTTGCCGTACTAATTGATATTTAACTTAAAACTATTCTAGTAACTAGTAAAAATAACAAAAAAATATAAATTGGCAACTTATAAAATTACTTTTTCAAACATGTTAATATTACATATCATAAATTCATATGTAAACTCAAACTTTACACGCTAAACTACTTTGAACATTTAACTCGTGTATGTTTTTTCTAAGTTTGCAATTTTGAATAGGTGCTTTGTTGTTCACAGTCAGCACGTGAGTACAATGAATTCGTTTACAGTACCTAACTTTTGCTAAGCCGAAGTATTTCGCAGAAATGAAACAAGCACAGAATAATCCTTATTTCTAAAGCTATATTTTTACATGTGCTAGATTTTAGTTTAATTTTGTTTTTTAGCTTCACGCTGTATCCCGTCATGGCTGAGGGAACCTGGGGACCTAGTGTTAAGATCTAGAGTCTATTTCCACAGAATTCTGGAGACATTGCGTATTGAATGACGGAACTCAACGCTGCTCTACCCTTTGTTACCAAATCAAAGAAATTAAAATATTATATATTTTATTTTCTCGAGTGGAAATCGAACCTGACTGACTAACCTCAAAATAATAATTATTTAAATTAATTGGATGTTAATAATAATACGTTTAATTATTTATATACTAAATATTATTTAATAAGAGGCAATGAGAATAGGGGTACATGCTCCTATATTCTATATACCAAAATTAGGTAATATGTGTTCAAAATGTCGATTCAGCAAATCTTTGAACAGGTGTTAGATTACATTTAATTGTATGGATCTTACGCTTCGTAAGTTTCTGTAAGACCGTCTCCTTTTCCCCAGTTAATTGGACTCCGTTATTTATTTTCTCCTCCTTGTTTTCATTTCTACACTTTAGATGAGAAAAGGAAAAGCTTTTTTGGAGTTTCATTACTTTGTGAGCTTTATCAGGTTATTTGACTTTATAATTAACCGAAAAGTATTAGTTTGTACACTATCTAATTTGCTTGGGCTTCTTTGATTTACAGATTTTAGTATTAAAGCCATATCAGTATATTAATTTTGGTTTAATAGCAAAAATAGCTCAAAATTTTAATCTAACTAATATTATAAATGTGAAACTTTGTGTTTGTTCCTTTTTCATGCAAAAAATACTGAACAGATTTAGGTAAAACTTTACAGTAATATAGCTTATACAGAATAACACATAGTTTACAATTTATATAAAGTTTTTTGATAATATAACAATAATTTTGAACGGGCGAAGTCGTCCGGAGACTAGTGCCTATTCTTATTACAAATGTTATTAAAGACAATATTAGTTTAAGTCACTAAATTATAACAGACATACTAAAAAGTATAAAATTTATATTAACAGGTAAATAGAAATAGAAATACAAAATAATATATATATATATGTGTAACATATAATACATAAGAATGAAAGACATGCTTTTAATTACGGAAAACATTCCGGATTCAATGCGAGTATATTTTTCCGCAAGCTTAAACATTTTCATCTTATCAAAGCATATGTGTGTGTTAAAGCATATTTACTTGTATAATAAAATTGGACGTTCACGGAATGCCGTCGTAACCGTTCCGTTCACCAGCAAAATTTATTTTTGACATCTCATTTAAAATATTTTTAAGCTTGCATGATTTTCAATGAATTGATATGCAATGCTCATTTTCCGTCGTTTTATCACGGAAAGTTGCAGTTTTTAAGAAGAAGTAACGGTTTCTGCTCTTTCAATGTTTTTTTTATATTTCATTGAAATAGATGTTTTTTTTTAAGAATTCAACTTCTATGAAAGACTTTTATTTTTAATCGGTAGCAATAATGAATTCGATTTATAACATAATAAAAGTTTTTAACATATTGTTGTATATAACACACACTAGCGACTTGAACGCAACTTCGCCTGCTAATAATAATATTAATTGTGATATATATTCTACATTACTATAAAGTTTCATCCAAATCCGTTCAGCAGTTTTTATGTGAAAATAGAACAAACATCCATTCTCACAATCTTTCACATTAATAACATTACTAAATAAGTAATTATATCTTTCTTTTCACAATATCACACAAACAGAACAAAAACAGCGATAAACACCACCAAATTACATAAAGATTCAAATAAATTCACACCTCGCTCACAAATACCTGCTGTTTTACAAAGCCAATGTCTAAAAATAGGCTGAAGCACCTCTTCCAATAGGCGCCATATCCATTTAACCCAGTATGTACACGTGGTCAATTTGCCGTTATGAATAAATCCAGTCACCTCCACTGGAAACCAGCAATTTGCATCCAAGCTGGCCGTTTCAGCTTTATTATTCTCCCACTTCATATTTCGGGCGTTTATTAATGATTTTGTAATTGGGTTGTCGTTCGCATTCGTATCATCCGGTCTATTACTTTTTACCAAAAATGATGAATTAAATTGTAATTAAATTTGCAATGTGCGATGTGAAATTACTTTGATGCTTTCAAAGTTGTTTAATCGACGTTTGTGAGTGGTTTTGTTCAATTAAATTAAGTTTTAAGCTTTTAAAAATGTTATATGAATATGTACCTATATATTAATATAATGTTGTTGGCTCGAATCCTATGCGGAAAATTTAATCATTTCCAGTTCCTTAGTCTAGCGAGATAAATCACGTCGTTGAGTTACGGCGCTCACATGTAGCTCTCTCTCTCTTTACTTTGTTTGTCATACGGGATAAAGTGTAAACCTACATTAATTGGGCCTACACAATATATATATATATTTTAAATTTTATAAATTGAAATAAAAATATATAGGTTTCTTTAATCTATCAAACATTTAGGAAATAGTGTTTAAAAAAATAATGCCAACAAACCACCTATTTAAGATAAGTTTTTCTCAATGACCAGTTCATAAACTAAAATATAAAAAAAAACAAACTGTTTCTATATCGGGAAAAAGATTTCCATAGAAAAAGAAGCTAGAATATAATAAGAACTAAATAAAATGCCTATTCATTGAACTCACAACTATGAACTAGGTTACGTAATAAACCAATGCTCCTTTGAAACTGGGTTATCTTAAATTAAAGTTATAAGATATTAAAGAGAGTTCCATGTTTCAAATAAACTAGCATTTGTACTGATTTTACAATTAATAATAAGCACTGTTTAGTAATGGTTTTCACATAGCGGATCATACGTTCCCCATTTTCTGCCAAATTTTGGACTCATCACATGTTGATTGGCGGAATTCAACGCTCCGCTTTGCCTCGACACCAGAGCAAAGAAATGAAAATATCGAATATTTCATTTCCTCAAGTGGGAATCGAATCTACAATATTTACATACATTTACAGTCAAACTCCACAGCTGGCCTCAAATTAAAGCCTTGAAAGTACTTTAATTTCAAATAAGCTCTCTCAGATTTCTCAACCTTTCTGGCTTATACTAACTCGTATATAAATACTTTATAATTTAGAACAGCGAACATCGCAAAGAAAAAGGTTTTTATAATTTACTTAAGGTTTATGTGAAAATAACTACAAATTAGTTTAGTCTATGCATTACATTTATATACGAGTACGCATTCTAAATCTTCTAAGCTTTGTAATTTTATTTACACCTACACCGCTTTGTACTGCTTAATACAAATATAATATTTTTTTCACGTTCTTTCTTTAAGCAAATTTCTTAAAGTATGTAGAAATATAGACTTACTTGTGATATACAAGTAAATATAAGCATTTATCAAGTAAACAAGATGGCTTGTAGGAAAATATACAGCAAAGAGTTATTTTCTTCTTGGTACACCTTTTAGAAATGCAACCTCTGACCTAAATTGCCTTATTACATTGAATATTACTGGAATAGCACTTTACATTTCGTTTCAGCTTAAACTTTATACACCCACAAGTTTTATCTTAATTTATTTGTATTTTTTACTTTAGCTTGTTGCTTTATCCCGCATATAGCAGGGTAGGCAGAGGGAGAGTTAGGACACTTCGATCCCATTAAGACATTTCCGTTTCCCACTTTTCGCTGAATTTTTGAAATATTGCATATTGAGCGGTGGAACTCTGAAATTTATTATATTAATTCCTGTTTCCTTCTTTAGTAAACTATAGTAAAATTCATATTTAGAAAAGCTTACAACGTCAACTACGGCTTAATTTTGTTAAAATAATAACTATAATTTGTATTAACTTTAAATAAATTAAAATATTTTATGTAATGTTCTGATAGCACTATAATAATAATTATTTTTATACAATCTTCTGATACCGATATAATAATAATTATCATAAATTAAGAAATAACTGATAATGTTGTTAAAGATGCTGTAATCATTTTCTATAGTTTCAAGTTTATTAAAACAAATTAACATAAATAAGCAAAGCAACGACTCTAGGGTACGTATTTATAAATCTCAAGTCTGAGATCGATCTTGAGATACCGTTTTCATGCATTTATATTAATTTATAAATGAAAACGGCATCCCAAGATCGATCTCAGACTTGAGAGCGACATATAAATACAGGCCTAGGTGTACAAAATGGTACAGCTAAGTAAATTAAAATATCACCAACAGTTTTATCTAACAAAAGTGTCCGATGATTTTTCAATTAAATATTCTGTATCCCGACATTTCACTGTCTGATGAAACCAAACATTTTGGAACCGGCTTCATCGCCCAGTCCAACTGAAAACTGACTGGATTTTTTTGTGCACCGATTTATTTTATGGACATCCTCCTTTTCGGTTCGTTAACGACGACAAAATATATTATTAAGCATATTTAATTTTTATTTACAGGTAAGTTCACTGACAACGCTGTTTTCATTAAGTTCAAGGTAAGTATGTTTTTTTTATTTCACACTTAGTTCTAAATTTGCTATATACATGGGCGTATATAGAGATATTTTTTGGGGCGACGCTGGACTTCGAACAGATATGTTTGCGTAAAAGCTGTTCTTTTTTTATTTTTCGGGGTAACTTTTTTATAATTAGAATTTGTGGGTTGGGCACGGACCATTCGAACCCCCTATTCCTACACCCATGGCTATATACGTATATAAAAATATCAGATAACGATTACGGTTAAAATCAGGAAGCCCTCAATAGCTCTAGACTGGTACTACTATTAATTGTAATAAAGTGTAAGTTACATATTATAACAAAATATGAATTTAAGCGTAAATATATAGATATGTTTATATCAGATTGGCTGATAGAACTTCACATACAGTAAAGAGCTTCAATAATAATTTTTAATCAAATTATTTCTCCACTTTATTTTTCCATTTTCGTTCTGATTTTGTATATAAAATGTTTTATATCAGATTGCAATTATTATTAAAATTTTAATTTAACAAAAAAATCACAATTTTCTTTTAAAAATTGCAAAATAAAATAGCATTTTTTATTTATGAACCTTTCCAATTGATAAATAACCTGTCAACGCAAAAAGAGGACCCTCTTTATATAATTGACATACGCGTACTGTCAAACCGGTGTCCCAGTGGAACCTAAATGAAACCAGAACTGACGATAACATCAGTGGAAGTTCACATCGCGGTCAACAGCTGACAAAATGATATAAGGACGTCAACGACAATAGGCCCCTTGGTACTGGGATGTCAGCTTTATTACAATAGTATTTGGTACTATTATCTACATATATAAAATCGAAAGGTCACTCACTCATCACGAAATCTCAGAAACTACATGTGCTAAGAATCTGAAATTTTGCATACGAGTTATTTATAGGACGTAGGTGCTTGCTAAGACGGGTATTTGCAATATTCGACTTCTAAGGGGTTGTTTTGGGGTTGAAAGTTTGTATGGAACTTCGTTACTACAAATGCTGGGAATCTCAAATTTTGCATGGACGTCACATATAGGACGTAGGTACTCATAGAGACAGAAATTAATAATAACGTAGTTCACGCAGGCGAAGCCGCGGACGGGCCGCTAGTATACTTATAATATTAACATTTATTTGGTCGTAACCGTAATCGCCATTTACATTGCTGGAATAGCAGAATGGGTCAAATTGGTAACCTTTTACCTGGCTATCGATATAATTCTGATAGGATCTCACCCTGAAATATATATGTCTTGTTGAAATCTCATAAAATATTTCATATATTTTAGTTAGTATTGTATATTTAACGTAATATATATATTCTCGTGATGAAAATAATGGACAATAAGCGATAGGTGACCTAATTTATTTAATGTGTTTTCATGCTTTTATAATCAAATTTTATAATAGCATTAAAGTGTATGTGTATAATCAAAATAATATTAAGAGGCCACTCGTGGCGTACGGGCACAGTGTGAGACTTTATACGCGACGGTTGTGGGTTCGATTCCTACTCGAAATTATATATTTATTTTCATTTCTTCGCTCTGGTGTAGAGGCACAGCGTTAAGTTCCGTCAGTCAACACGTAATGCGTCCAGAATTCGGTAGAAAATGGGGTGCGTGTTAACAATAAGCTCCCTCTGTCTACCCTGCTGTGTGCAGGATACAGCCTGAAGCTGAAAATAATTTTAATAAAATGATTTAACACAGAACTTTTCTTAAAAAATTTTTGGTAGAGAAGCTTTAAACATAAACAGTCTAATGTCTAGTGGTCTAATAGGAATTAAAAAGTACAATTGTTAACAGGCCTGCCCTACTTTTGTACATAATCAGTGTAAAATCCTTTAAGGTTAAGCTCTTTAACCTTATTGTCTTGTCTCTGTTAATCTTTAACTCTGAACAAAACGATAAAAATAACTTTAATATAAATTTCTATCTCTATCATTTATGTCTCTGGACGCCTCAACAGGCGGAAAGTGGAGAGCGGAGTGTCTTCTAACCAGACTCTCTCTGCCGTTCCCGTTAAATGCGGGATACAGCGTGAAACAGTCATAAAAAATAATATAACATTACTCTGGCATGACATTTACTGCTCATTAAAATGGATAAAGTATTCATTGACTAAGAATGCCTCATTACAATTGTTATCTGGACATTTTTGAATTTAATATCCATTTACATATAAACGAATCAAAAGCAGAACAACATTTAATTAATTGTTTATAAAGTGGGGAAGAGTATGTACTTAACGTCATTTCAATAAGATCATTTCGATTTAATCGTCACTTTTTATTATGCTTGAGAATTTTTGTTACTTAATTAAAGAGAATTATGTATAACATAAATAATTTTATAGTAAAAATGCTTTGTTTAAAGGTTAATTTATACAAAATGTGAAAAGTTCTTAGATAAGTTACAAAATAAATAGTTCATTTTTAACTTTTAAAATAGTAAAATAGAGATAGATAGATATATGAAAATTTACATATTTAGTGTACTATATGAGTGTTTGAATGTCTCTAGCAAAGGTAGAGTTTAAACAAAACTTTCCAATATTGGATCTTTTTGAAATCGAAAAAAATCAATAGAATCGGTGACTAGTAGAGTTCATAACACTGATATATAGGGGTACTGGAAAGATGGGCAACGAAGTGTCTTAATTCTAGGTTCCCTCTGCCCACCTTATAGTGTGCGGGATATATAGTGACTTATAGGGCACGTCTACTAATATATAATATATAAAAGGGCCTACAAGTAAACCTAACTTGAAAAAATCTATATATAGACGTCAAAAGTAAATATATCTTTCAGTTTATGAGAATTTATACGACATGGACTCGAGTTACTTTGCGCTACTTCTCAAAAAAGAACTGTCTCTATTTTATTTTTGATGATCTATTAGATAGAGAGAAGTATATTACATATTCTATTATCGACAGTTGTAGGTTCAATTCCTACTCGAGGGAAGGAATTATTATTTATTAATATTTTCATTTCTTCGTTCGAGTAACAAGGCAAAACGCGGCGTATCTTAACATTTATCCCTCTGCCTACCCTGCTATATGCAGTATACAGCGTGGAACTAAAAAAATACTGTAAAAAATATATTTTTTAATTTAATCACTATATGATTTTTTTTTCTTAAATTTAAAAAACTTATAACTTTCCCACTACGAATAATAGAAGCACCTAGAATCCATTTAATCCTCTAGTCTATTAAGCATACCAGAAATTAATTATGGATTTAGGCAAGAAATACAACGAAAACAAACAAATTATAATGAACTCATGAAAATAATACCCTGCTTTGGTAAACGGATTCCGTCTTAGAAAACATCCTTGACCCCGTGGCCTACTTCGCCCCCTATTTACGGAGGCACCCCCCCTTCGCACTAACTATAATCAATTACGCGGTTTTCACCCTCACTGGATTATTTAACAGCCAATATCGGGATGATTATAATTATTAATGTGGATTTGTAATAATATTTTTGATGAAAATCTTTAATATTTTATATAAATGTATATCTAATAAAATGATTAGTAAATATTATTTTCGTATAGGAAGGGAAAAACAAACTGTTGTTTAACCCTATATTGTATATAATAATAATAGTAATAAGCGTATCACATAACACTAGGGTGACGCTACCTTTTCGCAACATCTGGTGGATATGTAAAAAAACAAATAGTGTGTTGAGTAAATGTGACAGGTTTTAGGTTCGATTCCGACCTGAGAAATTAAACTATTTAAGATTTTCATTTCTTTGTGCTAGTCTTCTTCTTCCTGGCATTAATCCCGGCTATTACCAGGGCCTGCCTTCCTACTCAACCTACTCCACTTTGCACGGTCTTTTGCGTCCTCGGTGGTTAGACTATTGGCTCTCATGTCCTGCATCACGACATCCAACCAGCGCTTCCTTGGACGTCCGGGAGGTCGCGCTCCAGGAACTGGTATAGCAAGGCACTTGCATCCGACATAGTTCTTAGGCCGGCGCGTAACGTGGCCAAACCATCTTAGGCGCCGCTCTTGGAGCTAGTGTCGAGGCAAAACACGGCGTTGAGTTCCTCTAGTCAACATAAAATAAATATTTCATTTCCTCGATAATCGAACCCACAACCAGTCGCGTTTACAGTCACACACTTGTGCCCCTGTGCCAAAAATACATATAGATACTACTACTATAGTTCAAATATATGGTTAAAATATATAATATATATTATATTTATTTTCTAAATCCCATTCCAAATCATTTAAAATAACTTGGATTGCCAACATTAATCTGCCATTAGAAGTGTCTATTTAAATTACTCAATTACGTACGTGTTAGGGTGGTTAATGCTTTCCGCTTTCTATTAAATCATAAATTATAACTGCCTTGTCGCTTGTGGCTGTGTACTTGAATTTATTAAATACTAGCGGCCCGCCCGCGGCTTCGCCTGCGTGAACTACGTTATTATTAATTTCTGTATCCATGAGTACCTACGTCCTATAAGTGACGTCCATGTAAAATTTGAGACTCCTAGCATTTGTAGTAACGAAGTTTCATACAAACTTTCGACCCCAAAAACAACCCTTTAGAAGTCGAATATTGCAAATTCCCGTCTTAGCGAGCACCTACGTCCTATAAATAACGCCTATGCAAAATTTGAGATTCCTAGCACATGTAGTTTCTGAGATTTCGTGATGAGTGAGTGACCTTTCGATTTTATATATATAGATGTGATGATAATACTAGCTATAGACTACGAGTACTATACTACTACTACGACTACTATACTAGCTATATGGAGGAGGTTATACTATTATAGTGTTTTCAGATTTTGCTTGCTTTTATTATATATTTTTTTAATATATTAAAGCTGTATCCCTCACATTTGCGGGGTAGGCAGAGGGAATCTTGGACCCTAGTGTTAAGACACCTTCCCACTTTCAGCCGAATTCTGGAGATATTGAGCGTTGAGCAGCGGAATTTATCACCTGAATGAAGAAATGAAAATATATTTTTTTATTTTTTGGGAATGGAACCCACACTTGTCACGTTTATAGCCGCACGTTTGTGCTACTGGACCACGACTGACCTCCAATGTTACTTAAATAATAAAATAATGCAAAAAATACAAAATGAAAACATTAGAGATATTCTATTCCATTCTACCCAATTGTCTAACCCTAACTTTTATTTTTACTTACTCAAGATTTTTTTTCCATTTCTTAAAATTTTAAAATTATCTGAATAAGAATATAAAAATGGCCATCATTGGATCAAATCGTAAGCACTTTACTATAGATGGACCTGTTAGAAAATATCTCAACCATATTAAATTGTGTGTAGGGGAAGTAATAGAGGAAGATTTGTTTACCTTTTATAGGTATGCGTGGTCGGGAACGTGGGCGTTTATCCTGTTCATTAATATTGAACCTTATTTATTTAATAATAAAGCTCCTTTTTCAATATTATATTGAAAACTAAACAGATAAGAATATCACGTAACGACTGGAATTGATAGGCTTAAACACTTAAATTATTGTAATATTAATTCTGATTACTTTAAGCAAGATTAAATTTATGTTTTGCATTTTATTGGTTTTATTGGAAACAGGTTTATTTATATACATAAACTCGATACCGATTATCGAATACAAGTCTTATATATACACAAAAAAAGCTAATAACACAAACAAATTTTTAAATATTAAAATATCAAAAGATTTGATGCACGTTGAAGTCCATATTTCTTAATCAAATGTGTTTACCATTTGTATATATTTACCTAATATGGTATCTTAAACATATAAGCTTATATAAAAATTGTCACAAGATTCATTAGAGAACTTTACAAAATAAAAAAAAATATATACAACTTTATCGAAATAACAAATTCCTTTATTTAGAACTGTTGGTGGTGGTTGATATGTTAACACTGAAATCTCTTTGTTGTTGTTACAAACACGCAGTTATCAAATTTCTTTTTTTCTTTCTTTATACCATGATTGTTACTTGTATATCTTTTTTATCTTTTTTTCGGCTTCACGCCGTACAGCATGAAGCTTAAAAGAAATTACAACAATTACCAGTTAAAAGTTTACAAAGGTTAAAATGTTATTCCAGTATATAAATTACGTCTTTACAAAAATCATTTAAGTTTGTTTAGTCGTTTGTTTGCTAGCGTATGGCGCATGAATTTTATTTAATTGTAATTCTTCGTTTTTTTTATACAAGCTTAATGTTAATTTCATAAATTTGTACGGCTAGAATTTAAGAATTTAATTTTAATTTTCATTTTAAAATTTCTAGAATTTAAGAATAGAAAAAGAATTTAAGAATTAAAAGTGTAAAAGTATGAATTTGGAATGCAAAACATATAAATATATATCAATACACATACATTTTTATCCAATTCCATAAAAACCTACAAACCGGATATCACATACTGCCAAACAAAAGAATATAACCGACTTCCGGCGCGTCCAGTGCCATAGCCAGTACAGTACATGAGTACACTACAGTAAGTACAGTTCACCCGAAACACGACGTAACCTTTCTAGAACGTACTTCCCGCGTTTTACGAGCGCATGCGCCATCCGTGCCCATTGCCCACCCCACTCTGGCGAATTGCGCGGCAGTCTCTACTGCGCGTTGAATCGTGTAACGCGTTATCGCGATACCATCAAAACAAATAACGAAATGATCGCCGACTTAACCCTGATGAAACATCACGTCTACATAGACTTCCACTTCCACCATGGGCAAGAGACTACAAATGGTACAAGTCCAAGCGTATGACGTAGTAAGCCCACGCTTATGTATTATATATACATTTTGTTTGTCAATATTTGTTATGTAAACAAACCTTTTAAAACTATAATAGTATATAATATATTTTTATTATAATCGTCAAACCAGAACTCTATGCCCAAATATCAACAAAGACTATTCTATATTAATAAATAATGAAATTACTACGTCATACGTTCATGTCTCCATAATAAACAACAATATTATTATTAGCTATAACAGATAGAGAATGAAGGAAGAATAAGCTCGTAAAGGGTCGAAGGTATGACGCCAGATCCCCTATGACGACTTGTTGCTCCAGAACCGTATTTACTGTTCTGGGTGAAGGATTGTTGATATCGGTTTCTGGTGACGCGTTCACGAGATGACTCATGCTATACGTATATACATATACATATAAGCGATTCTAATAACGTGGCCTTACGATAATCTTTCTATTATTAGGATATGAGTAATTATTTGGTCGTAGTTTTGCATATTGGTTAGGTACTTGTTTTTTTTTACTAAGTTAGTAATTGTGAATTTGAATTGCTATGCGAATGTAATTTAGTGTGTATTGGAGTTTATAGTGTTTTTTTATAATATTTTGATATATTTTTATTTTAGTTATGAAACTCAGTGAAAGTTCGCTGCTTTTTTTCGCTGAAACTGAGACGCCATAAAAAAAGTTTAATCGATATATTATTTTTTTATTTTAAAAACTAATTAACTGAAATAACGTATTCTTATTAAATTAAAAGCTTATTACCGATAGAGTTATTATAACATTGAAATCATTATACGATGGATAATGGCAAACAGAGTGTTTTAACACTAGGTTCCCTATACCTACCCTGGGTGAAATTTAAATTCTAAATAAGGAAATGCAATGTTTAGGGTAGGGAAATATAAAAAATGAAGGGTCACTCCAATGTTGGCTTGCAGGTGAGTAACACCAGAAAGGTCGGATAGGTCGCGGCGACCTCCAGGCGTCCGTTGCAGCGTCACAGTCTACTCGGTACGCACTCGTAGCCTGTGACCATTTTCGGTAATAGCAGACATTTTTTTATATAAGTATGTATATTAATTTGATAATGAATTATAACGTATTAAAGTAATTGTATTCTAGATTTTTATACAATTTTCTAAGTTTATATTATTAGCTTCACACTGTATCCTACATACAGGAGGGTAGGCTGAGGGAACCTATGGTTAAGACACTACTTTTTCCGATTTCCGCCGAATTCTTGAGGCACTGCATGTTGACTAACGGAACTCAACGCCGTGCGAGGCAAACCTCATTAACAATGCGAGGACGTGAAAATATTAAATATTTCATTTCCCTGAGTGGGAATAAAACCCCCAAACGTCGCGTTGCACGCATGTGTCCACCAGCGTTCTCTCATTTAAAAGAAAATTTAAAACAGAAACACGTTTCACCATTTTCCAGCTGCAAAACAAAAATGGAAGAGTACAGATACAAAAATAAAAGTAACTAGGATATTCCTAACTCCAAATATCACAAAGCTAATAATAAAGTTGTAGCTTGTGTTTGTTTATGGTAACTGTAGACAATATTCAATTTAAAACGCTTGGTTAATGTAATGAAACTACATAAGAAACAATATAGATTAATACTTAAGTAGTATTACAGTAATAACAATTTTATTATCTTGTTTCCTTTTAGTTAATTAGTTAATTATACCACCTTGCATTTTATAGTTTTCTTTTAATTTTATAGTACAAATTGTAAAGTTTGTTTATAATATAACACTTTATTTAATTATTTATTTTAAAATTTAACACATAAGCGTATTTTATATGAGTTCCTGAAGTAATTTCCGTAGCTTAGTACGACGTTATATAATTGACTTTAGATGACATTGTTTGTACCAGTCTTTATCAAAGAGTAAAGGAGATGTCAAAATTTTTTTTTTTTCATATGATATTAAATTGCATATGGTGATGATTATTGTTAATGAAGAATTATATTTAAAAATAAATATATATATTTTAATAAATAAATATTTTTTAATAAAGAATTATATTTAAAAATAATATAGTTGTACAAAATATTTTTCTTTCACTAAAACATTTTTGATTTGTCTATGAAAAATGGTAACAAAAGCAGATGATGTCTGTAAAAATGTTTTATGCAAAAAAAATAAAAATAAAATTTATCATTTTTAATTTCTGAAAAGTTTATTTAAACTATTTTTTTTGATTCCGCGAAAAGATAAAAAAACAAAAGTTGAATTTAACACTACGCGCACAAAACTAAGACCAAAGGCACAATAACAAAATACCTGTACTTTCATTTAATATTTCTTATTCGAAAGTATACTAAGGAAAGATGAAATAATTATCGTGAAATTTAAAGACCTTTTAAGGCAACTAGACACCTTACTTGAAAATTTGAAAAAATGAAACCAGCACCACAATCTCTAGAAGCAGATTAAATTGAGATTAAAATAAATTACTCATTTCTAATACTAGAAGAAAAACATTCGAAAATGTCAGTTGGAAAACTTTTATGGCCGAGAAATGGACTAACAGAGGCGAAGTAATTCAACGAGTGTCGTAAAACACTCTAGCTGGCCTAAATCTCCCGAAACATCGGGTTTTTTTCCTCATATTTGAAACAAAAGGTTTCATAGACCGTATAGTGTAGAAATAATTATTTAACACTTATAATTGCTCGCGCTTTCGCTGCCGACAGTATTGTTTTTTTCTCGTAATGTAACTAAATTTTTATTTCTTATATTACTAACACGAATGTATTTTTCTGAATTGTTAAGACCTTTTTTTAATCCTTCAATATTTATTCTACTTTTCTTTTTTTTTTAATTCACGCTGTATCCCACCATTTTCCGGCCACTTTGTGCTCAATTTTCGGAGCATTATGTGTCGAGTGGCGGAACTCAACGCAGCGTTCTGCCTTGCTACCATATATAAAAAAAAATTAAACCAAGTGGAAATCGAACCCACAACCGTCGCGCTTACATTCACACCAATGTATCACTACGCCCGGCGGCTTCAATAATATTTATTTTACATATTGTTAAATAAATAACTTTTCCAAATATACCTTAGGGAAAACTAACATTTATTTTACAGTATATATTATATTTGTTTTAAACAATAGTAAAAAAACAACTATTTACCATATTGTAAATTATTTACTAAGGAAACATTCGTTCACTCATTTCATATAAATTTTATTGCGGGCGTAACAATGAGTTATATTATAGAGCCTGATAATAAGTGTGTTGCATCGTATGAAAATAATAATAAATAATAACTTAGCTATAAACATTTTTATAATGTGTTAAACGAAGGCAGGTGGTAATTCAAATGGTTTTACTTAAATAGAGGAGTCATTACATTCGTTCTTTAAGTTCTGTATATTTGAAGATAAAAATAAAAAAAGTAATAAGGCAACTTAATAATCATTAGTGATTAAAGAATAACAAGTGAATCATAAAGAAATAAAAAACCCGACGGTTAAATTAAACTAATATATCCAGTAACACTTGCACCATTAAGATAAACCCAACGACGTGTCATTTATTAAAATTAGTAAATTGGTTTAACAATTAAAGGGGAACAAAGAAACGGAATCCTCTTGGACTTCACCATACTATGGTAAAAATATCAGATAATCTTAATATATAATCTACTTATATTCTTACAAGCCGTCGTGACTCAGGGGCACAAACGTGTGTTGGAACGCGACGGTTGTGGGTTCCATTCTCACTCGGGGGAGTAAAATATTTCATTCATATCATTCATTTCATTTTCTCGCTATGATAAGAAGGCAACTGCGCCTTGCAAACGCTTTTTTCAAACAAGGCGCGACGTCGAGTTCTGCTACTCATCACAACGCAGAAAGCCCCTCTGCGGAGCATCTTAACGTTAAAGGTTCCGAACGTTTTAACGAAGGTTCCTTCTGCCTACTCTGCTACGTGAATACAATGGAAAGCTAAAAATAAATAACATTCTTAGTAGAAGTACTGAATCGGAAGACGCCTTAGTACCTTATAAGAAATTACTGCTAGTGGTGAAGAAAATAGTATATTTCCATATATTTCCTTACCTTAGACAAGCAAGATCTTAATATCCAGCATAAAATTATTTTTACAACAGTCTTCGAAAATCTGTATACATTTTCGGGAGTTGAAATTTTATTACCTCATCATAAAAAGCTATTTCTAAATTTGTAAGCTTTTTGCTTGTACTTTATAAAGGTTAAAGTGTTATTCGTCGTTTTTCATTCTTAATTTAAATTACCTTTTTTATTAGCTTCACTCTATCTAGCATAGTAGCAGGGTAAGCGGAGGGAGTCTAGTGTTAGGACACTCTACTCTCCATTTTCCGCCGAATTATGGAGGCATTACGTATTGAATGGCTGATCTCAACAAACGAACTTTGCCTCAAACGAGTGTAAATAAAAGAAAATATTAAATATTTTATTTCCCCAAATGGGAATCGAACCACAACCTGTCGTTTAGAGTCACACGCTTGTGCCTGCCCTACGACTGGCCTCATAGATATTTCAACTTCTATTATTACTTTTATATCTGATCACTCCGTCTATAATACCTTTGTGTTAAGAAATTTAACTAGATTCAATATCAATGATTAAAGCCAATCTATTCTATCAATTAAATAATCTCTTTGACATTTACCTACTGGAAATGGAAGTTACTGCACTGTTAAATCACAACTGATAAATCGTGATATATATAATTAACTAAAGGCCGTCAACGCGACGGTTTTAGGTTCGATCCCCACTCGTGGGAATGAATTATTATAATAATATTCTACCCTTCCCGCTTACCCTTCTATGCTGGAATAAGCGTAGAGCTACTTTATGTAGGTACCATGTAAGTACCTACATAAAGTAGCTCTAACGTATGTGTTCGCACTAAGTATGTGACTTTAAACAGGCTTAAATGCCTTATAAACACACTTTAATTAATAATACATAAAATAAATAAAAAACCATTAATATTTTCATTTCATTTGACTTCTTTTTAACCTACCTTTATATTTCTTCTTTATTTAAACTTTTACAGGATAGTATATTTACTAACTCTATTAAAAATAAAACAAAAATGTAAACTTGTATTATAATATCTAAAAAACATATGCGACGTGAGTAATACTCCATAATAAATATCCTAATAAACGAATAAATAACTTTTATAACATATTCGATTCAACCTCTTTATCTATACACATGAAAAAAAAGGTTTACTTAAATATATTGAATCGCTACACTCCAAAACAAATAAAATATCTAAAAATAATCCAATTGGCTACATTCCAAGCGATTTTCATACATTCATACAACTTTTAGATTGTTACAATGTTTCCTTTGTTCACAAAAATATTATGTGTTTTTTTTCTTTGGTTCATTCATTAAGAGATTCGTTGAATAATCTAAATAAAATTTTTGCTTGACACTTAACTCACTTTACATCTCACTTTTGATTTTCCTTTTAAACTAGCGTTAACACACTCCGTTCTCCACTCTTTCATTTACACAATTTTCATTGCATATACTGTCGGAACTCTACGCTTTATCTTATTACTAAAGCAAAGAAATGAAAAAAAAACCACTTCCAAAGTAAAAATCGAACTCACAACCATCGCTTATACACTCTAAGGCTTTGCCACAAGAGCATCTACACAAAACCTAGTATTATTAATATTTTTCTTTTACTTCTATATAATAAACCATGCCACATGACACACACGCTTCACACTCATGACACACGCGCGTCACACGTATTGCATAATCACATCCTCTCATTACCAGTAATTGTGCCACCAATTATACCGGTGATGAGTGCAGTACATTTAGACTTTCAACGACGGCCGACTCAACGACGCTTGCCGTGCTTCTTTTTGTTTTGTTTTTCTATGCAACTGGAAAGAATTTTATATAAATTAAGGTTATTTTACAAAATTTTGGAAGCTTTTTAAGGTTTTTGTTTGTTAAAGTTATTTTGTAAATGAGGTTGTTGAATTATAATCTAGTAGTTTGTGCATAAAGTTGACTGGTGGGTCAAAGACTAATGAATACTGTTACCATTGTAATAGGTTGCCTATAGAGATACTGTTTTTCTTTTGTTGAAGTTAATTACGTAAATATACTATGAATTCATATATACATATACATGTGCACTATTTATTAAATTATTTAGAAAAAATGTTCCTATAGGATTTTGTCTGTTATTTTAATAAATTTTTGATATAATATCGCTAAAAATACATTATAGCTTTCATTAATATTTTGAATAGTTTTCTTATTAATATAAGATAGAGTAAATAGTGTGTCTATGAAACCGATAAAGTGAATTTGGAAACTGACAAATATATAAAGAACTTTCTTTCCAGTTTTCTATTAAGTACACTCTTCAAATTGTTTTTCAATTTACTTTTCCTATCTTTCTATATATATAAAATCGAAAGGTCACTCACTCATCACGAAATCTCAGAAACTACATGTGCTAGGAATCTCAAATTTTGCATAGGAGTTATTTATAGAACGTAGGTGCTCGCTAAGACGAGAATTTGCAATATTCGACTTCTAAGGGGTTGTTTTTGGGATCGAAAGTTTGTATGAAACTTCGTTACTACAAATGATTGAAGTCTCAAATGTTGCATAGACGTCACTAGGACGTAGCCATAGAGACAGAAATTAATAATAACATAGTTCACGCGGGTGAAACCGCGAGCGGGCCGCTAGTTATCTATATTTCTAACGAAACAAAAATATCTTAAATTCAAGTAAATAAATAATAAATGTATCTAAGTAAAAGTTTACATTAATAGAATTGACATTTAAAGGAATTTTAATTTCCAAGTGTTACATTGTAAGAGACTCCCGTCTCCCGTACCGAGAAGTGGTGGGCGTTTCAGAATAGCGATGAAAGCGTTAGCGTGTGGGAGCACACCTACGGTACTCGGTATATTTATCTCGCATAATAGAGAACTACCGTCATTTCTTGATATCTGATCACATCTTAGATTAACTATATCGATATGTTTTTATGATATTATAGTCTTTTACAATGTTTACATTATACATGTTAAATCGATTCGTAGAGCAAGATCATTGTGCGACTATAAATGCAACAGATTGTCGGTTCGATTTCCAGTAGAGCTAACGAGACAAAGGACAGCGTTGGGTTCAGACACTCAATACGCAGTTCCTATAAAATTCGGCGGAAAGTGGAAAATAGAAGTGACTTAACGGGAACAGAGTGTCTTATCACTGGATACTCAGGTACCCTCTGCCTAGAGCAGGCTATGGCCCGGATTTAATATGAAATTGAATGAAAAATATTATATTTGTAGCAAATAAAAATCATTTATTAAATATAACATTTTTAACCTTGTTATCCAGTGTATTGATAAGGTCGTACAATATTACAAATTAGCATACGCGTGTGCTTATGTACATGTAACGATGCCATATGAACATTAATCAACTTGATACATATCGAACAAATGTGCTATTTTTTACTGTCTTAATGGCAAAATACAAGTTAATTAATGTTTTTAATATATAATAGTTAAAACTTTAACTTCCTATACCATATACCTATCTATATCCGCACCAGAAACATTAAATAGTAAATTTCCTAATAATTTAAATGCCTATTTTAATTGTAAACATTATTTATTGCATTGCAAAAAATATTCATTTGTCGAATAAATAAGTAATAATAACCTATGCATGTGATTGTAAACGCGACAGGTTGTAAGTTCGATTCCCACTCGACGAAATGAAATATTTATTATTGTTTTTTAATTCACTCAAAACACAATCTCCAGAATTTTGCGGGAATTGCAGAGCGGGATGTTTTAACTATAAGTTCCCTCTGCGTACCCATGCGGGATAAAGCGTGAAAGTGTAAAAAAATCAATGTAGCTTAATTTGAAGTCAAGCATAAACCTGCCGCTCTCTCTTTAGAAACACAAATACTTACGTCTCTTTAGAAACACAGATACGATAAACTACAGAAGTGAAAGTGATGTGAACTTTATGAGTTGGCCACGTTACGAGAAGCTTGCAACAGCCAAAGGTTCTTCTCTACTTTCTCCTAATATAATTTCCAGTTTAAAAAACTAAATTTAAAAAACTTTTCCACTGGAAACGTCCAGAAATTTTCATAGAAACCTTACACAGATTCCAATTACAAAGATTTCCATGAAGTTTTCCTTTATAATATAGCAAATATAGTAGCTGCAAAGTTTACCTAGAAACATTTTAAAAGTCCAAGACTTGTTAGTGTTATTAGCAAGAAAATTTTAATAATAAGAAAAAAAATTTTATTCTTTCATTTATCACGTTTTTCGTACTTTCTTGCATGCGTACTAAATAATTAAAATTTAAGTCTAGTCGTTTAAGTCAGTCGCGGTGCTTTGGCAGGAGTGTGTTATAAACATATTTTCATTTCCTTCTCTCTGGTCTAGCGCGGCGTTAGGTTCCGCTACTTACTAAGGAATTGGGCGGAAAATAGGGAATGGGAGTATCTTAATGGGATCGAAGTCTTTTTCCTAGGTTCCTAGATTCCATCTGCCTACAACGAGCGTGATTCAGCCTGAAATTAAAAAAAGTCTAAAAGTCGTTTTACAAACAAACTAGCTCTTTATTTCATCTGTACGGTAAATAAACAGCAACTATGAATGTTAATGAGATACAAGAATATATTAAAGTATAATTAGTATATATTTTATACAGCTATCGGCGTTTACTTGTTTTTAGTATACAAATGTATAAAAAAATTCTGATCAATAATTATACACATTAAATAGTATCGTAGTAGGCCATCGTAGCGCAGCGGCAGCGTCTAACTGTAAAAACGACGGTTGTAGGTTCGATTACCACTCGGAGGACGAAATCGTATTGCACGTCCTCTCTAAGATAACAAGACAAATGTCTCGAAAATTTGGGCAGAAAATGGGGAACGAAATGTCTCTAGGTATCCTCTGCCTATTTGCCAAATATACCGTAAATCTAAAAAAAGAAAACAATACCTAATAGTAAATAATAAAATAACAAAAAACACTAAAACAACAATAATATAATATAATAATAATAACAATTATTAATAAAGTCCTAAACAACACGCTCAGAGGCCCCGTACAAGCGCGGTGGGCGTCGGACGTCACTCGCCCCGCGCCCCGCCCCCGCCTACTAAAGCCATTCACACGTCGCGAGCCGCTTCGTACTTGTATTATATCAAATCTTTGTTTTATTATTATTTTTATTTATTATTATGTTGTTTTCTTTTAAATAACAGAATTTACATAAAATATTATTAGTTAAGTTCATTATATTGTATTTCCGTATACTATATTTAGTATAATCATTATAAAGAATGTTGTATTAAGGGTATAAGCATACAGTTGTAAACGAGACAGATTGTGGGTTCGATTTCCACTCGAAGAAATAGATAATTCACGTGACAAAGCGTGGCATTGAGTTCCACTCAATATAAGTGGGAAATGGAAGTGTCTTAATGGAAATTGAACTCTTAACAACTAGGTTCCCAGGTTTCCTGCTAACCCTACTATGTACGTCACGAATTTAAAATAAAAATATAAGAAAAAAAGAAATGAGATATTATGATATTAATTATACCTACAATTAGAAATAAAAAAATATATTCGTAAACAAATTGACGCCTACGTGTACATACCAAATCGTCTTAATTATTAAGATCGCTAATTGATTGGTTATTCAAACAAATTTTCTCAAATATTTTAAATGGGAATTTCAATATGAATTAACTACTTAATTGTTTTACATTCTTCTATACCTACCTAAGAATTAACTAGCTTCTCAAACTCTATATTTTGCTCTGGTGACGAGTCAAAGCCCGCTGTTGATATCCGCCATTCAACACGCAATACTTCTAGAATTGGGTGGAATCTCTCTCTCTGCCTATCGTGCTTGACTTCCTGATTGATTATATGCGGAATACATCGTGAAACTGAAAAAAAAGTCTACGAAACTTTAAATAATCACCAGTATACCTAATAATCTTACAATTAGAGAAGCGGAACGAAAACACTGGAATTTCTATTACGTTAGAAATCATGATCAATAGCTTTAAACTGTTTAGAGAGTGGATTAGAATGTTAGAATGTATTTTTTCTATGGTTGATATTTTTGTTCATAGCTTTCGTTACGGATCGTTACACGCTGTTTGCTCACTGAATGAGTACTCGCTTACAAATATGTTTCACTTTTATGAACATATTTTATGCTGTATATAGAAGGGAAGGCAGAAGGAAACTTGTCTTAAAACATTCCGTTCGGAACTCAAGCCCGCAATGTGTCTACCATAACGGGGATGAAAATAATTAATTCCTCCGAGTGGAACCGAACCCATGACCTTTATATTTGCAATCAGAAAATTCTATTCTAAGTATAATATTTTAAGCGTGCCTAGATGATCGTCCGTTTCGTCAAAGAAAATTTATGAGTGAAAAAACACTGTTATCTATAATATTATCATTTTTAATTAAAACAGCTTTAGACTCAGCAAAGATATGGCAATGCTCTTTGAAATTTTAGAGAACAATGGATGAAAAATATTAAAAGGAAGCCTCAATTTCCAGTACTTCTTGAGGACCTAACAGAAATGTCAAGTCAATCAGTTCAAGTTGCCAAAAGGCAAAGCTCCCCTCTTTATGTAAATTGTAATAAGAAAAATATTTTGTATCTTATTACAGCATTCATTATAAGTTTTAAACCTGAAAACTGAAAGAAGTTTCAATTGAAAGTTTTTAGAATTTTAATTAATAGAAAGTTCTAAGATCTTATTAAAGTAAATTTAAGTAATTGTTTAATGCATACCGTGATGGAGGCGGTTATAAAAAGTAAACTGGGTAACAAAGGGAACTTCCCGCCCATTTTCCGCCTCAATTTAAACTTCCGTTACTTTAAAAATAAGCTTTCCCAAATCGTATCAGCCATAAAATTACATGATGACAAAGATAAACCTACTTAAAATGAATTTATTTTAACAAAATTCGATTAATCTTAATTTTTTTTAATACTTCAAATAAAACAAGCACATATTCAATGTTTCTAAGTTATAATGTAGGAAGAGACAAGAGAATTACTTCAAAACGGAAACGGAATGATCTATCTCTAAGTTTTTCATGGCCACCCAGTAGATTATAATATACCTTTGTATTCAAAAACATTCTTTTGTATCTCTAACAGAAAATAACATTTATTCGTACAACAATTACATTAAAATCAGAAATAATAATAAAATCCCACATTTACTCATATTATAGTCGGGATATTTGAAGCTGGTTGCTTGCTCGCTAAAACAGGTGAAATTCTATTCGAACTATCCTGAATAAACACAGAGAGCTCACTACACGCTTGCATATGAGAAATTTCATTTGCGAAATAATTATACTTGGATAAGATTATTTTAAATTTGTCTGTCCTAATGTATATTAGGGAGAGGCGTGCCATTGGAGAGGCGTATGTTCAGCAGTAGCCGAGAACAGGCTGATGATGATGATGATGATGATGAATGTATATTATGTAGAATTCTTTTTATTTCACCCTGTATCACAGGATAGGCAGAGGGGACTTTGAGTTAAGACATTCCGTTCTCTATTTTCCGCCAAATTTTCGAGGCACTACGTATTAAGTGGCGTAATTTAACGCCGCGCTTTACGTCGTCTCCAAAGCGAATATAAATAGATCCTCAATTGCTCTTTCCTATTTATTTGGAAATAACTTTTGGTTGTGATCTTTAGATTTATAGTAGCTCCAATTAAGACAAATTTATTTCTGTTTATTTTTACTATTAAAGCACTTTATTTTTCAATAGACTAGACACAACACTGCCTACATTTTATATCGATTAAAATAAACACTCAGTAAATATACAGATATGTATTCATTTATACGGTAATAAAATGTACATTATAGATTCTTCTCATATTAAATCGAGCAACTCGATAATATGGCTATAACAATTTTATTGAATTGAAATACTAATTAAATTAAGTAGGCTGTCGTGCGTGACGTTTTAAATATTAAAATAAAAAAATATTTTCATGGTAAAAAGGCAACGCGGCGTTCAGTTCCACTCGATAGTGACTCAATGACTCAAAAGTCGTCAGAAAGTGAACAGAGTGTCTTAACACCTGCTATAAAAAAAAGAAAAATAAATCAAATTGCATTGACCTATTAGCATTTAAACAAAATCCAAATCACGATTCTACAATATACAAAAGACATAAAACACAAACAATCTCGCATTTACACGGGAGAGTTGAGTTACGTAAGTATTCGTAACGACGTAACGTAACGATATTACCGGCGCGGCGTCGACGAACAGACGTACACATGCATAATTCAAACGTTTCATTTCTTTAAACTGTTCCCGATGAAGTGAAGACTGGTTGATTTATTTATGAAATTTGATGTATTTTCGATTGCATATCGATCGTTGTTAAGATATAAAGCTGAGATTGAAATAGAGAGTGTATCGATATTCTTTTTTTTTTATGTTTTAAATAAGTTCAATTTAGATAGGTGTTCTCTGAGCCAATATTTGCACTTATTCTGCTAATATTTCCAAAGTTTTTTACGAGCTATACAAATTGAAAAGAATTTAAGTAATTTTAACTATAAAATAAATTTATTTTTGATTGGCACCCAAAAAAAATATATAAAATATAAAAAGCGGGGCGTGAGTTCCGCCGCTCAAAATGCAATGCCTCCA
Source organism: Heliconius numata (assembly GCA_016802625.1). Lineage (NCBI taxonomy): Eukaryota > Metazoa > Arthropoda > Insecta > Lepidoptera > Nymphalidae > Heliconius > Heliconius numata. The sequence continues at coordinate 49,473 of JAEBDU010012935.1, forward strand.
AACACTAGCGGAATCTCTTAACACTATGCCTATCCTGCTACATGCGGGATGCAGCGTGAAGCTGGAAAAATTAATAAAGTGAAACAGGTACGTATTTAGTAAAGCAATCGCTTATTCGTTTTAGTAATATCGATTACACTGTTATATAAGTTATTATATATTCGATTACATCAACAGTCGGTCGAAAGAAAGAAAAGTAATGAATTAGATAAAAGGCCACAATTGAATTGCGCTTTTGCAATTAAGTAACGTAAAAAGAACTTCGCTTTTAATTATGTACTGTTTGATTTTAGCTTTTGTTCATTTGTATTATAATTAAATGTTTGTTTAAAGGTCACATACGTTAAAAATTGTGTTGAAATTTTATATTCTGAGGTTAGTTATATCATTTTATACGTAATCTAGGTATATATAAAAGTTACAAATAATAATATTAATCGATTCAGTTAATATATCGATATTATAAATGAAAAGGTAGCAGAATTAAACATTCTTTGTTTCATTGTGAAAATAACTACATTTCTTAATAGCAATATACAAAAAAAACTGAAAATAAATATTTAATTTAAATCTTATTACATTTATCACAGCTAAAAGCATTACAAAAGTATCGATAAAAAAAACCAAGATGGCCCTCGATGCCTCTCGATATCAATCTCTTAAATCAACTCAGACTACATTTCAATTGAATAAAATCCTTATCGGTTACGAGCAATTAGTGCGGAAGCTCTTTTGATAAACGATAATAACGAAAACAACGATCTACGAGACAAGCCATGCGAATTTTGTATCTTCATCATCATCATCATCACCTGGACCTGTCCTCGTCCACTCCTGGACATAGGCCTCTCCAATGGCACTCCATTGTGGTCGATCTTCAGAATATTATAAAGCTATCTGTTATCATTCTCCCATAGTAAAACGTTTCTGGGTCAATCTGGTAGGTAATTTATTTGGTGATCGCGTACTCGATAGCAAAACAATGGCTGTGATACACTCTCGCGTTAGACTCCAGTAAATAGTAAAAGGCCTACGTGTTCCACTGTTTATTTAGAACGTAGTAAAACAGGATCAATAAAGTCCGGTGCTCGTGTTTCGTGATGTACCGGCGAGAGTGTGAACTGAGAATGGATGAATGGGTATATGATATGAGTTGGGAAATATTATTTAATGGTATGGTAACTTGGTGAGGTTATTTCGTTTGGAAGGCTTAACAAATGAATAGGAAATAGTATATTGTTATTATTTATATTGTTTACATATATGTACGAGTATATATGCCAATCGTCCTAAATCGAGGAAATGAAATATTTAATATTTCACTCTGGTTTCGAGGTAAAGTGCGGCGTTAAGTTCCGCCAATCAACATGCAAAGCTATCAGAATTCAGCGGACAGAATAAAGCGAAGTGCCTTTACACTAGGCTCCTTCTGCTTACCCTGCATGCGGGACACGTGAAGCTGAAAATATATTTTTTTGTGTCAAAATGAAAAAGCTTAAACTGCCTGGTAATTTAGTTTATTTTTGTTAAATCAGAAAATTCTTTCCCAATAAAACAACAAAAAGAAGCGTTCAATCTAAAACCACTAAAATAGTACCAAACTTTCTTACAGAGTAGCTTAGTCTGTAAAAATGTAACAGTACTAAAAATGAAGATTTTACTAAAATTAAAATATACAGATGTCCAAGAAAAATGCATCTGCTATTTTAACCTCATGTTATAAAGTGTAAATATTTCAAAGTATAAACGAATTAAGGAACAGCTGAGTCAATGAGTCTTGAAAAGTTTTCTTGTTCCCAAGTTTATATTGTTGTTTGAAATCCTTCACCTTTGTTGTGCAAATATGTAAGTATCTATACTTACAGAATAATTTTTGACGTTCAGAGATAAGGTAATTTTTTCCGGATAATATTCTTTTTCCTTACAAACATGTGTTAAAACATCATTAAGATCTCATTATTAAATATTTGGCATTTATTTTCCATAGTTATTTCATCCTCCATTTATTATCCTTTTACTGTCATTTATCTGATTTCACTGATAACGGAAAATCTTGAACTTCTTCTTCTTCTACTTTTTTGATCGACTTCTTTAGTGGAAAAAGAATGTCAATCAGTCATTTCCTATTTTCATTATTATTTAGAAAAAATTCTTACTTAAATTCAACTTAAGAATTATTATACTTTGCACTCTTTTTTATACTCTAATATTATTTAATTAAACAACGCAGTCATAATTACACTGACATTACCAAAAATACAACCCACCACCGCTAGTCAATTTTTTCTTAAGCAGAAAAACCGATATAAATCTAAATTATAAACCCAAAATGTAGAACAACCAGAACATACAAAGAGGGCTTGTGAACAAAATAACAGTTATTTGTACGATATCTGCAAGATCTTCCCTTTCACATTTGGAAACTGTAACTTATGCAGTGGTAATAAAAACCAAATATTTTATGTATGCAGTATGCCTAATGTGACCAGACTTCCCGCTTTGAACGGGACCGTCCCGTTTTTCGGAATGGCACGGAAATTTGCTCGGTCACTCTGCATAAATAGTAAAATTTTACTTTTTGTATTTCGAGTTTTTCTTAACAGCTTCACGCTGTATCCCGCACAGCAGGGTAGGCAGAGGGAACCTAGTGTTGAGACACTTCGTTCCCCAATTTTCGCCGAATTCCGGATGCATTGCGTGTTGAGTGGCGGAACTCATCGTCGCGCTTTGCCTTAACACCAGAGCGAAGAAATGAAAATATAAATTTAATTAAATATTGTATTTAATATAATGTAAAAATTAAATCTGATTTGAGTTAAAAAAATAAATAAAACTTCTAACTAACGACAAATATCCCTATCCCTCTGTATATCCCTTTTTGAGCCTAAAAGAATGGTCATCATCAGGTATGCTTCGTCACGTCTCAATTAATAGTGAACGATACGTTGGCTGTGATGCTACCACGTAAGATGTTCCGTTCTACGGCCAAACATTAATTAGTGTTATGCCCATTGAATACATAAGCAATACGGTGTATGCAATTCAATAGAATTAGTATGTCTAACTAATTACTACAAGTTAATTTCACATTCAAAACGTCGCTCCATTGATAGTGTGACAATTTTTTTGAGCTTCACGCTGTATCCCACATGTAGTGGAGTATGCAGAATAAGCCTAGTGTTAAGACTCTACGCTTTCCATTTCCCCCCGAATTCAGAAGGTATTGCGTGTTGAGTGACAGATTCACCGTGAAGTTTCGTCTCGAAACCGAGGCTTCCGTCTTGATTTCAGAATTATAGGTCAACGAAAAGTACAGTTTATAAAAGTTGACAAACTTAAGTTGAACTACAAATATGTCTTGTTGTTTTTTGCATAAATGCTTGTGTCTTTTCATTGGGTTGGCTTAAAAGCTTGATTTTTTCTGTGCTTCCAGTTTAATAAAACGCGATCTTGCGATAAATGGTATTACCAGACGAACAGACAACAAAGTGATCCTATAAGGGTTCCGTTTTTGCCTTTCGAGGTACAGAACCCTAAAAATTAACCCATGCTTATCGTTTATTAACAAAAAATACATAATTTTAGTTACCACCACACTCACAACATTGCACTGCCAATAAAAATAACATATAAAAGTTCATGTCGTTTTTCTTACTTCGATATATTGGCTGTCGCATACGTTTGTTGTAAAAACCGGTCGCACCGAAGTGGAAATAGTTTTTAAACGACTCTGAGATAAAAAGTATCCTATGTTAATTTGAAATCATTCAACCGAAACAACGTAACAGACACTTTAAATGGTAAAACTATTAAAGATTATTGCATTTAATATTTTAATTTATAATATACTAGTGGACCCGAACGCGGCTACGCCCGCTTGAACTATACGAATATTTATTAAATATATTTATGAAATTATTTTCAGTTTTCAATAGAGAGATGCGTTAAGCAAGCTCATTTTGGGTGACGTTTTCTAACAACAAAAGTTGCAAATCGTTGCCTAGTAACGATCGCATAGCGACGGTTGTTGTCAACATGGCGGAATAAATTGCATGTCAAATTAATTAGTATTTTAATATATTGCAAATATGAGAAAAAAAAAGTATCCTATCTTCATCCCGAGACCCTCAAGTATCTCTATATGAGTATTTTATCGCGATTAAATTAGCGGTTTGGCCTTGATTGCGCACAAAAAGAAAAAAAAAACTTGATTTCAGTAGTAAAATATTTTTTATTTATCAGTCCAATCATACGTCAAATTTTTATTAGCAATGAAAGTGGGAAGCGGAGTGTCTTAACACCAGACTCTCTGCCTACTCTTACATGCGGGAACAACAGCGTGAAGCTGAAAAAAAATTATTTAAATTAAAATATAGATACGAATGGCAACGAAGAATACAATTGAAGAAAGTTAGAGGAAATAATACGAACACGCCTGGTGTACTCGCAATAATGGTATGGTTACCGAAGTTTAACTGTAATTACTTAACCGAATACAAATGTTAAATGCACAGTATAAATTTTACACATATATCTAGTAATGTAATATTTTACTTGTCCTCTAATTTTACTGACATATAATTTTTATCTTAAATACAATTTTAAAGTATTATTCTATTGAATTAAAAAAGTATTATTCTATAAGATTGATTATTATCATTTAATAATATATTAAATAATTTATTTAAGTACATATATACCTATTATATATTAACAAAAATATTGAAAGTAATTAAACTAGTTACATATTACATTTTACAACGGATGTTCTTTTACATATTTTTATTCTATAAAAAAATCTAAAATTCCCAACTAATAACAAACAAACAATAACAAACAATTTAAAAGTATATAAAAAATTGACGTTTCCCCAAATATCGCCTAAAACATGTCTAAAAAGTCCGCAAGTTTGCCAAATCACTTCGATATCTTCAGACTTCAAAGTTCGCAAATCTCCGATAAGTTTCTTGGAGTTGTGCCGAAATTTCGGCTAAAACAACTTTATTCTCGTACCTCGCAGCTTTAATAACTTATTTCGCATTGTATGGATATAATTGAAAGATGGTAAAGGTAAGCTTTGGATGTGGCTTATTGCCTCAACCGCTGATTGCATCATTAGTTATATATTTATATAAGATACTGGATAAATATTTAGTAACTTGTAGAAACAAGCACAATATTATATTCTTATTATATACGGTCGTGACAAATAAGAATAGAAATGAAATGAAAAGGTTACGTAACTTAATTTACTATGTATAGCTTGCGACTTCGCCCGCTTGAACTACACAATTATTAATTTACTAATCTGCATTACTTTCGTTTTCTAATAATATAATTTTAAAATAATATGTATACCTATATTGAAAAGTAAAGTTTCAGCGAAATCAATGAAACATTTATTTATAACAATTTTTGTCAAATAATATTCTTTAAAATGGTATGATAAAATAACTTTCTAATTTATAAGCCTATTGAAATAAAACAAACCCTAAATGTTAAGGGAAGCTTGCCAAAATATGTTAGTATAAAACTGCAGTCAAATCGGTTTCAATTTTATTATAAGTATAGATACAGTATATATCTTTTAAATCAGCTTCACGCTGTATCCCGCACACAGCAAGGAAGGCAGAGGGAACCCAGTGCTAAGACACTCCGTTCTGCCGAATTAGAATTTCTTTGAAATATAACTTGCCTTATAATATGAAAAAATTACAGAAGAAATATTTTTGCTCAGCTTACATATTGAAAAATGTTAGGTCATCTTTATGTAAATATTTTTTTAATCACATTTTATTATTTGCTTGGTGTATCCGAGCCGAGCAGTAAGATAAGGCTTATCTTATCAGCTAATACAAAAGGCAATACATGTTATAGATCATTCGTATATACGAGTATGTTATACTTTGTCGGGATGCAATAACATGTTAATAACTTATTACAAAATTTATTTAAAGAATTTAATAATATTTAAATAAAAAATAGCGAGAGAGTCTAGTGATAAGACTCTCTATTTTCCGCCTAATTCTGGTGGCATTGCGCATTGAGTGGCGAAAATCAATGCCGCGCTTTGCCTCGACATCAGAGTGAAGATATATAAATAATAAATATTTAATTTCCTCGAGTGGGAATCAAATCCAAAACCTGTCACGTTTACAGTCAAGCCCTTAGGCCGCTGAGCCATGACTGGCCTCAATATGTTTAAAATGTTCATTAATGAAGCTCTAAAGGCAGAATAAGAATTTGAGATTGAAGAGAACAAGTAGTAGTAGTAGTAAGTAGTAGTAGTAGTAATATATTAGAGAGACGTATAAACAAAAAATATTAAATATAACATATTTTACCAACATATTATTGTTAGGAATTATCATTTACACGCTCAGTATAGTACTTTAGACAGTTCAAATTACGTATGTTGATGAAATATGAACTTCAATCTTGAATGTTTTAAACCTACATAGATTGTTTTGCATTTCGTATATAGAATGCCATTATAACTATAAATAAATATTGAATTATAATTGTAAAAGGTATTAAACAGATCTTAAAATAGATTTTACTTTATATCCATAAGATTTTCTATATTTATAATAATTCCTAAAGCATGTATTTTTTTTTTTATTTAAATCACCTGCAGCTAGCCATGTTACGATAATTCGAGAGCACTTTCTCGATCCTTTAAAAGCAACCAGTTTATTTCATTATCGGCCTATAAAATTTTACAATCTGTTTCCCTTGCTAATTTTCTTGTTGTTGTTTTCCTTACGTTTACATTTTTGTTAACTACCTACCTCGTTTTTTGGAGCGAATGTTTTTTTTTAGTAAGATGATTATATTTAAATACTTCACGATATTGAAAATGTGTTTTATTCGCACTAAATATTTATATTTTCATTTCATCGCTCTGCTAACGAGGCAAAGCCCGGCGTTGAGCTCCGCCATTTAACATGCAATGCCTCTAGAATTCCACTAAAAGTGGGTAATAGAATTGTTTTAATGGGAACAGAGTGTCTTAACACTAGGTCCCGCCTACTCTACTCAACTTGGGACAATGACACAACGTGTGACAATTAATGCGACGGTTGTAGATTCGATTCCCAATAGATAAACGAATTATTTTAACATTATCAAAATAAATAGAACTAAGAAGCTTAATAACCTAATTAATATAAAATAATACAAATTATAAAATCTACAAGAAGAAACGAATTAAATGATTATAACAATCAACAAGCAACGGCGATACATATGAAAATATTCCTCGCATCATCCGTTTTCCAATAACAAATCACATAAAAATAAACGTCTCCGTTCTCAATTGTCTGTAAAGGAGTCCAGAATGGGGGGAGAAAGGGGGAATGAAGCAGCAACAAACAAAACATTAGGTGGAATGGGAGGGGTAAAAAAGGGGGGGTGGAGCTGGCTTTATTATGGCGATTGCTCCGCGCGGATGCTTTTTAATTTACCTTTCTCTGTATAATTAAAACTTGTGGCTACGTTTTTGAGAGCCAACAATGG
>JAEBDU010012936.1:0-15336 GCA_016802625.1 Heliconius numata
TACTTCTGGTTAACCTAGAATTATAAAATTTGGCAGCTAGCATCTACAAGTACTTAGTACGTACTTGTTCAGAAAACAATTTGAAAACTATACATTTGTAGTTAAATCTCAAAATCTTAATTTAATTTGGTATTAAAGCCGCTAGTTCAAGTGAAATATCAGATGACCTTGCATCAGCTCTGGCTAAGCTAAGCCTGAATTTCAGAAAAAACTCGAGACTTCCAATTTTTGCACGGAACCCTCGGTGGGCGAGCCTGACTAGCGCTTGTCCGGTTTTTTTTTATTGAAAAGAGTAGGTACACATCAAGGGTACTTTGATGAAAGTTTAGTTAAGTTTAGATTATGGGATCCGGTGGAAGTCGGTTTTCTTTGTTAATAATTATTATTACAACTATACATAGGTATATAGTTATCACTAAATATGCTCACGACCTTAATATAAAAATAATAAATTTTATTTGTTTGACTTTTTCTCTAATTTAGTTATTAATAACACGAATCTTCTGGGATCAATTGGAAGTAGGTAGGTAAGTAACGTAATCTTTCATAACATGTTACATTGTTACCTACATGTTACGTATAAGATATAGCTAATCACCTAATTAATTAAATTTATTCAAAGCGAACATATTATGTAACTTTAATGAAAATTTAAGACCTTTGCAAAGGTTCTTGGAGTGTCCATTATTGATTCTCTATATTTTTCATACAAATGGAAGTTTTTCATAGAAAATGTATTCTAATGTAGGTAGGTAATGTATAATCAAAATCCAATAATTAAATGATATTTTTTGTAGATGGTTCCCTCTGTTCTGAAGCCTAGACTCCGAAGAAAATATATCTATACATATAATACTCTTCGAAGTAGGTAGGTGGGTATAAACCCAAACGAGAAAAGTTCAAATCCATGACCTACGCGAGATAATTTTTAACTATTCTCACGTCAGTTTCGAAATTAAGTATTATAATTATCTCTAGACACGTACGCCAAACGCCAACACTAAACTCTATCTCTATATACTATAAAAAAATATTTTGTCTGTACATTTTGTATTTTTGACTGATATGGATAGAGGGACACTTAAAAAGAGTAATAGAAAGCAAAAATATTGTTTTCAAATTTCTTGTCTGTCTGTCTGTCCGTCTGTTTGTCTGCATGTATGGTCAAGCTCATCTCTGAAAATACTGAACCGATTTACGTAAAACTTTCACCAATTTCTTTGTTTTAACCCAACTTAACATCTAAAGTTCATGTTTCATCAAAATCAGTTCATTAAAAAAAAAGTTATAATAATTTGAATGAACTCAAGGCATGAGTTTGCCTGTAAATAAATATACATATAGCAATCTATATCTATACCTATATTTATAATAAATCTGTATTTGTTTGTAATAAATCTGTATTTTTAACTGACTTTCAAAACAAGGAGGGGTTCTCAATTAAATATTTTCGATTCGATGGTAGATTCATTTATACGATTAATTTTTTTGGATTCGATTTCGACATTGGATTATTCGATTCGATTTTTGTAATATGCAATCATTACAGTTATTTTACAAATTATATTATAAATCCTTACCCAAATCAATAATTGAACATTTAAGGCTGTTTCTGAACGAGTAAATTAATTATACATTGATATCAACACATTTGACTGTCAATTCTGTTTATTAAATGAATAATCATGTGGTTCAAGCGGGCGAAGCCGCGGGGGGCCGCTAGTCAGTTATAAGAATGGTATTAACTGTGTATGAATATGCCTATTAATATTATTTTCTTAACAACAGTTCAAATAAACAAATCTAATGACCTATCCTATCCTATATCTTATAAAACAAAGTCGCTTTTCGTGTCTGTCTGAACTTTCTAACTCTTCTTCTTCTAAACCACCCAACGGATTTTTATGCGGTTTTCACCATTAGGTCGAGTATTTCTTAGGGAAGGTTTATATATAGTTTATTATTTGTACATTCTTATGTAAATTAACATAAATACGATAAATGTGTCTAAAGTCCTACCCGTTGAGACACTTTCGCGCATGCGCTGCTCTAATGGTAAATACTACATGAAAATAATGTACTGGAGTATTGTTCCTCTTAAAAAGATCTACAAAAAAGTCCGCGAGAGCATATTTTTATCTTTTAAGAATAACGTGTAGTGATCATATTTCTGTCTAAAAATAGTAATTTCAATATATTTTTTATTGTGAGGGATATTTTTCCATAATGATATTAATCCTTATCCTTTAAAATACTTTATTAATTTTCTACGTTAAACGAAGATAAAATTTGCTTTTTACACTATTTCGAAATTGCGAATAGCATTAGAGAAAAACGCATTTAATTGTTGACACATCCCGCCGTTGGCTCATCATCTGTGCCGACTCAAGTTTTACTTATCCCTTACTCTCAGCATATAAATAAGTATATTAGTTACATTGGCCATTTAATGTAGATCAAAACTGTCTTTTACTGTTTTTCATTTTAATAAGTACTTTAGAAGTTGTTACAATATCAAAAAATCCTTGCTGCGAAACGCGTCCCGCGACGTTTTGCTTTTACAAGCGCGTCATGAGCAATCATCGGTGGTTCAGTGGTAGAATGCTCGCCTGCCACGCGGGCGGCTCGGGTTCGATTCCCGGCCAATGCATTCTATTTAGTTTTCCTCACAGGCAGCCACGTAGTGCTTGCTTTTCATCTTCTTTCTATCTCACAAGCTTCTTTCTATTTCACAAGCTAGAAAAAAAACCCGCCCGCTATAGAGGCATAGCAACGAGGATTTAGATGCGTTTGCACGTATTGGATATATATATTTTGTTTCATATTAGTATATTTGGTTTCATATTTTTTGTAGTAGTTATTAGTAGGTAGGCTTTTGTTTATAATTTCTTCCGTTTAAAAATAGTCATTTAACTATCTAAAAATAGTCATTTAAAAATATTTCAATAAGTACTTGAAAAGATTAGTAGCACAGATTTAAAATTACGGTACCTACTAAAAAATCCTTGCTGTGTAAAACAATTGGAAAATCCTTATTGAAACTACGAAAATGCGGGTTGCATTAGGGTTTAATTAATTTTCACATTATCTTAAGTGCTTTACAAACATACATTATATGAATAATCCAGTAGTAAAAGCGGGCGAAGCCGCAAGGGGGTCGCTAGTTAAACATATTTAAATGAATTTAGAAATCAATTAAGTCATTACTGGAACAAACAATGTCATGTACCTAGCCCCCCTCCCCCCTATGTAGGTAAACCAATCTCAACGTTTTATATACCTAAGCTTTAATTTTATTGTAGGTACATACCTATGGAATATAATAATGACGATGGTAAAGAAAGATCTAGAATAGACACTAACCAGCGAGTTTGTTCTATTCCTACATCGCACGTATCACAGTGTATTAAAGTAAATATTTTACCATAAATAATATTCGGTTTCACGATGTATCCCCCTGTAGCGGTGTAGGAAGAAGTATTTGGATAGCTGTCCCTTAGGAGTAAAACAGAAAGAAAAAGAAAGGCAATCACGCTTATATACGTTTATAATCTAATGCAGCCTAATCTAATGTAATGTACATTTTTTGCAGAAAAATCTTGCATATTCATTGTCGTCGTCAATACAGACTAAATACAAAGTGTTCATGGGTGATAAATTGGGCACTGATAAATGTATGCCCAATGGGGCACACTGCACCTACCCTTGGTTTGGCGTGCCACGACTGGCCTCTTAAAGAAAAGAGATGAGTACCTAATAAAAACATTCCATATCCTCCTCTTCTTCATCTGACAATGAAATCTTCTTCTTTACTATTTATATTAACGATGTAACGACGAAATATTGACTATAATATTATGTGTGTGCGGCAAGCCATTACTTATTTCATTGAAAGTAGTAGTACCTACGTCCGATTAATAACGTCCATACAAATTTTCAGAATCCTATCACTTGTAGTTTTGAAATGTGAGGATGAGTGAATGAGTGAGTGACCTTTTGATTTCATATATATAAATGCAGTTTATGTTTTTAAGGACTAGACAAATATTTGTTACGTTACAGTAACCGTGCATAATTTTTTACAGTACTGTAACAGCTAATGATCAATCTAAGATATAAGTAATTATAGTCTGTGCTAGTAAGTTTATTTTATCTGTATTTCTAACTCGTTCCAATGTCAAAATCGCTTTAAAAATATATTACTTATGATGGCGTCTCCGTCGACTGCGTTCATATCGTAGTGTTGACGTTAAAACTAGAATAAGTGCTACTTTCTCATTGAGATTTAGAGTAATAATTTTATTAGTTTTGAATGAATATATACAACATATCCAAAATAAATACACTTTGATTTTCCATTGAAGTTTAACGATAATATTATAAGGTAAATGATCCAAGAAAGTGCAGTATTGTGAGTATGGCCCAACGCTTTCCCACCGGAGGGCCGGGGCCGAGCCCCGCGCCTCCCACTGCCGGAATACCTCAACAGCAACGCTATCCAGGGCCAGCACAAGCACCAGGTTCACCGATGCCGCCACGGCCCTATGCTGGACCTAACTTTCCGGTATGCTTTATAGATAGATATACATACATATTTAGGATCATATAATTTATGACGTACAGTTTTGTGTGTGGAGTCTGTAATTGTTGTGTTGTTGATATTAGATTACAAAGATGCTTTCAGTTTAGATATCTCAGATATCCCCCTGTATTTAATAATCTAATCAAATAAAAGTTAGTATGACCTTAATATTTTGAAACTTTATGAAAGATCTAGTCTAGCTGTGAAATATTTCTAGATAGAGTAAAAATTAAACCCACAACTGTTGTGTTTATAGTCAGACTTTTAGAGTTAAGCAACATTATCAAGTACATAATTATGTTGGTATGTTTATGGTTTATTAACAAATTGTAGTTAAGAAGGATTAATAACGAAGTGCAAATTTCAATAAGAATTAAGAACATAAGTGAATTGGCTATAATAAATATAATGTTTTGATTGATGCCCACCTAATATGAAAACATGCTTTTGTGAACATGACGAGTAGTAGTTTTGAGTAAATCTTACTTTACTTGACCTCTTGAACAAAAGATATTTATTGAATTTAAATGCCTAACGCTTAAAAACCTTTTGGAAGATATTTGCCTAATGTAGAGAAGTACATATGTGTAATGTTTTTTAACTTTTTACAGTTATTACTTTTTACACATGCACACTTCTGCCCCTGCGCCATATTCCTATAATTATATTATTTATTAGAACTGTAAATTCATAGGTAACACTACAGAATCAAACATTAAAACCACTTACTTCATAAAATGTATGAATATATAAATAATAGTCACAATGAGGTAAAAACACATCAAAGAAAAATAACTATCTGTACTTGTTAATAGTTGCTCCTAGGGAGATGGTACATAGAAGGAACAGTAGTGCTTATATTTTTGGTATGGATATCTCCTTTATTGCAAAGTGAATAAAAATTATTCAACAAATAAAAACTATTAAATAAAACAAAAAAGAAATATGCTAGCAAGAACTTGTCCGTCTATGTTGATACTTTTGAAGGCTTTTAGGTCTAGAAGAATTGTTCTAATATTTATAATAAAGCACTATCACTCTTAACGTCCCTGACTTAGTGTAATCAAAACTATCACACTGCAATAATTATCAATTAAAAGTTATTTATGTAGAGAAAAATATGTAATATTAAACATTACAATATACTTAACGCTTGAAAATAATTAAAAGATTCTTCTGTTTTAGGACAATAAAACTTTTATAACACTGTAAGTTATAACTGTGCATTGTGTCTCTAAGAAAATGTCACTGTATTTAAAATTCATTTTCATCATCATCACATGCATCGTTAAATTCCATCATATTTTCGCTATTGCTCCTGGCCCACTAGTAACATTATAAATCTGTTTGTTAAGATGGATGTTAGTTCCGCTTGCATATAAAAACTACTCAACGGATTTACTTGATACTTTACAGTATTATAGTTTATTCATTAGAATAACACATAGTCAGAATAAATTTTTGACTAGAAAAGATAAAAATATATTTTTTTGTTCTATTTCCAGCCTCGCAGTGGGTTTACGCCGCCACCAGCCGGTGCGGGCGGCCCGCCCGGTGGTCCCCGGCCGGGGCCCGCGCCTTACGTGGGCGGGGGCGCGGCGGGGGCTCCGGGCGCTCCGGGGCCGCGACCTCCACCCGCCGCCGGCGCCCCCAAGCGACCCGCAGACACGCGCGCTCCTCTACCGCCACAGCACAAGGGGCCGCAATACGCCAATGAGGCGTATGGCGGCGGTAGCAAGCGCAAGAAGCGCCTCGCAGACAAGATCCTGCCCCAGAAGGTGCGTGACCTGGTGCCGGAGTCGCAGGCCTACATGGACCTGCTGGCATTTGAGCGCAAGTTGGACGCCACCATCATGCGCAAGCGTCTAGATATACAGGAGGCCCTCAAGCGACCCATGAAGCAGAAACGCAAGCTAAGGATATTCATCTCCAACACTTTTTACCCAGGTTATTATTTTAACTACTTACCACACCAATAAGCAAAACAAACAGGCTTCGTAATTTGATATTGTAGTAAGGTTGTCGTAGCATTAGCTACACCAACTTCAAAATTATAAAAACATTCTTTAATTATTTTTGTTTAACAAAATCAAAGTACCTTTTACTTTATTTCACGTAAATTTATTTTTTACTTAGTTTATTTTTCAAGTCGATTTTTATTGTAAAAAATATTTTTTAGTTTTTTTTACTTAACAAACGAAGATATAATCATCTCTAGTATTCTAAACATTAGATGTCTGGATTGCTATTTTTAGTGACCTAACGAAGATTCGTATTCGGCGTTGCCAAAACTAGATACTTGTCAGGCGTTATGTACAAATCAACAAATTAGGCGACTTAATTGTGTTGATACTTTCAACAAAATGTTATATTCACGTAGTTGCACCAGAAACACGAGGCCAATTCCATACTTTTCTTGCTTGCTGGCATTAAAACCGGGACTTCCTTCCTCGCGCTACACAACTGAGGAATGACCTACCTACGGCACTGTTACCGTCAGGTGACCTGTAGGTACGCCCGTTTGCCTTTTCTTATCCCATAAAAAAAATCAAGTTTATGGTGTTTCATATTGACAAAACATCTGAACACGCCTGCCAATATGTTCCAGAGCAGTTATTTGAAGAATTTACCGTTACTGATTGAGTCACACCAACAGATCAAAATCTATACTGATATGATAAAGACGTAGAGTTTGTTTGTTTGCTTGTTTACGTCTTATAATGCTAAGATCTCTGGAACTACTGGTCGAATTTACTTTTTGTTTGTTTTGTATGAAACCTGCATTCTTCAGGAGTTCTGTAGGCTATATAACATTACGGTTTATATGTAAGTTAGCCTTAAATATTGAAATAACAATAAATAGGAACGCCTTCGTATTACTTTAGCCGCGTGCGTTGCAGAAATTGTTAAATATATGTAATATATTGGAGTAAATAATACACAATTATATTTATTTAAAATAGCAAAGATTAGTATTTAAAAAAAAAACACTTTCGAATTAACTAAGAATAAGATCAAATATTTACATATCGTGAATTGTTATCTACTAAAATAGAAAAATCGACTTTTTACTTCCAATATTTTGTAAGTTCAGACAATGAGAAATAAGAATTAAATTACTTGACAAGCAGGCTTAAAATCTCCATCTTGAGTCCGCTGTCAATGTCATTCTTTAAGTGCCACATCATACATGTTAGGCAGCGCACACATACTCGTACATTAGTCCACGTACACAACATGCACTATACAAAGCTTACATATATGTAACTAGATTGTACTACAAAAGCATTCAGTTTGAGGCCAACCACATTCTAACCCTCAGTCAATTCAGCCCGGACTGGTGGTAGGGGGCGTGCTTCTTCGTGCCTGTCTTGCTGGTTTCTTTTTAGTTCTACTTGTACTTCTTAATTAGTTAATTGTTGTTTGTTATTTGGTTATTCCAGGACAGGGGGAGAACGCCGTGGCCTCATGGGAGCTGCGCGTCGAGGGGCGTCTGCTGGACGACGCCAAAAGTGATCCGAACAAGGTAAATGTGCATTTATATTTTAGCATCCCATACTATTGTAGTAGTTTAATAAACAAAGGTATTTAATTATATTTGGTATCGATATAATACAATAACGGACACAAAATAATTTGCGTTTATTTTACTTTATTCTTTCCTATTAATAAAATGTTTATTATAAATTCTTTATTGCACATAAAAACACATAAAAAATACAAAATTAAAAGTTTAGTTAGCAAAGGTAAGCAATACTTGTACTTCAGATTTGTACTAAATAACAATGAACGCACATTGAAACACTTGCATTTATGATAACAAGGTGGGCGCAGGCCCGGCACAGGTGAAGCGCAAATTCTCGTCGTTCTTCAAGTCGCTGGTAATAGAGCTGGACAAGGAGCTGTACGGGCCCGACAACCACCTGGTGGAGTGGCACCGCACGCACACTACGCAGGAGACTGACGGCTTCCAGGTAGGACAGCGGAGCATGTATATATGTTATTGGGAGTATTTATTAATATAATAATATTGATGAAATGGAACCCAAAACCATAACTTAAAAATTTTATCTGTGTGTTTGTGCATTTGTTTACGCTGATCTCAGAAATGGCACATAACAACATAATTAATTGAATTACCTAAAACTTTACTTTTCAATATAGGTATAGATATTGTTTTTAAATGATATTATTATTAGAAAAGGAAAATAATGCAGATTAGTAGTAATATAGAATTATAATTATGTAATATATTATATATAAGTATATTGAAAAGCAACTGTAAGAGGACATTGTGAAGTAATGGCATACAATTAACTATAAATGCGATGGTTGTGGGTTTTATTTTCTCTTGGGGGAAATGAATTGTTTTCATTTATTCATTCTGGTAAGAAAACAAAGCGTGGCAGTGTTGTCCCCCACTCAACACACAATGTTTGTAACATGGGTGGCGTGCAGGTGAAGCGGCCCGGCTACAAGAACGTGCGCTGCACCATCCTCCTGCTGCTGGACTACCAGCCACTGCAGTTCAAGCTGGATGCGCGCTTGGCGCGGCTGCTGGGCGTGCACACGCAGGCGCGCCCCGTCATCGTCAACGCGCTTTGGCAGTACGTGAAGACGCACCGTCTGCAGGATGCGCACGAGCGCGAGCTGGTGGCCTGCGACAAGTACCTGGAGCAGATATTCGGCACCGCGCGCATGAAACTGGCCGAAGTGCCGGCCCGGCTGGGCGCGCTGCTGCACGCGCCCGACCCCATCGTCATCAACCATCTCATCAGTGTGGAGCCGCCGCACGACGCTAAGCAGACCGCCTGCTACGATATCGACGTGGAAGTGGACGACACGCTCAAGGCGCAGATGAACAGCTTCCTGCTCAGCACCGCAAACCAGCAGGAGATCCAGGGACTCGACGCCAAAATACACGAGACCGTCGACACCATCAACCAGCTCAAGACCAACCGCGAGTTCTTCCTGAGCTTCAGCAAGGACCCGCAGCAGTTCGTGCAGAAGTGGCTCGTGAGCCAGTCGCGCGACCTGAAGACGATGGGTGCAGGCGGTGCGGGGGGTGGGGGCGCGGGCGGGAGTGGCAGTGGCAACCCCGAGGAGGAGCGGCGCGCTCAGTTCTACTCGCAGGCATGGGCGGGCGAGGGCGTGTCGCGCTATCTACACGCGCGCCTTGCCGCCAGACGACGCGACCTCGACCTAGCGCTGCAGCCGCACGCACCCCACGCGCCGCACTTGCAGCGCCTCTAGGGGGACAGGGGTACACCGAGGGGAACTGCGCGGGCGGGTGAGGCTTGTAGCGCTACCTGCTCGCCGCCGCCTGTAGACGGCTAGATACTCCACTATCAGGAAGCTACTGAAGCTCAGCAAGATCCCTAGTTGTTACGCAAGTGTATTTCTTAAGAAACTGACTCTTAGTGATAAGTAAAAGACCTCTGGTTAACACTTCACAAAACATATTCATAAACTTAACGTTTCATTTTATTTTCAACTTGTTTTCGTTTCATACAGATTATAAAATATCTGGTGTAGAAAAAATTTTTTGTTCCGGTTCAAAATTAGGTCTGGTTTTTCGCTTATTCGACCAGAGACCAGCGTGACCGTCATTTCACTGTTCTTTGACAGGAATAACTTCGATTAGATATTTTGAAATCCTACCAGTTTCAGGGAGATTTTATTTTTAATCTTCAGATTTGGGAGACTCCCAGATTCACCTGATAAGTGGTGAGCCTGTCCGTCAAACGATACGTTAGTGAGCAATAGCGAGTGCAGTCCTTGACAGTCTGTCAAGGAATGTCATGCAAACGTGTACTTTATTTGTATCAATATAATTCTATATTACTTTTAAATCATTGTTTTATTTAAATAAGTGATATACCCACAACCTTAAAAATAACTTAAATTTGAAAATTAATTTCACCTACACCATCTGGAAACATGGCACTCCACTACTGTGCGGTTTCGTAGAAATTTCCTTCCACGCGCCACCGAACTGTTAACTGAATGGCCTACCCGCGGCAGTGTTTCCGGGTCGGTGCGTTATGGGTACCTTCAAAAAGCGCGTCTATCGCCACCTCAAAGGCCGGCAACGCACCTGTAGCTCCTCTGGTGTTGCACGGGGTCGGGGGCGGCGGTGATCACCATCAGGTGACCCGAACGCTTGTTTGCCTTGTTCTTTTTCCATTAAAAAAAACATGCATGTGCCATTTCATCACGACGGCCCTAAATTAAAATTTGTGTTTCGTTATCACAATTTATATTGATTATACCTACAGAGTGGTCCCTGCTAGCAATATTGATATGAAAGTCAGTGGTCCTTGACCAAGAAAAGGTTCGGAACCCCTGATTTAGATTATAGTAAGTTAGAAAGTGGCAATTGAAATTAATAACTGGACTCTCCTAAGGAGATATTGTATATGTCGGAGAAGGGGGTTCAAATAGGTATAAAAAATAAACGAGTAGAACCTCCGACCATGTCCTGGCCTTTGGTTCCACTCGTATGTGAACACATAGCACATGTACAAATACTTTTAGCAAGGTAATTTTAACATAAATAGTGAAGTGAATAAATAAATAAATCTTGAGTAAATAAATAACTCAAATAATAACTGAAAGCATAACTGAACGATTTCAAAGTAAACCAACTATGAAAGGTTATAATTGTAAGTGTAATAAATAACAATGTAGGTAGGTAAATAAATAATGAAATGTTATCTTACTCTTTAAATGATGTGTGAAGCTCGGAGCAGTGCCGTGGACTTGTGACCACAATCGTAGGCTTCAGGGGCCCCTTTACAGTAACTAACGCTCGCCTTTCACTGCTCCAGCCCAGTATAGCTACAAATAGGTCTTAACCACATTCGTAACAATGATAATAATTGATTAACTTAATAATCAATTATCCGAATAGTCGAGGTTATGTGGCAGAGCACGAGTAGCGCATCTGACCACACCAGAGCCTCAACTCCAAGTAGATAATTATAAATAAGTCTTAACTACATTTATAATTAAGATGGTCGAGGTTAGCCAGCGGTGGAGCACAAGTAGTGCTCCGAGCCGTGGTAGAGCCTCGACCGAGCGTACAATGCCCGTGCGGCCCTTTTATAGACGTTGACTATGAGTCATTCTATGACAAGCGATGACGCGTCTAAAGTGGCGTGATCGGTAGCTGTCAAATACAAAACTATTCATTTATAATTTAATAATCACAGTATTTATTCACTCTTATTTTATTTCTAAATTCAATGTAATATTTAAAAACCATAATTAAACATTTCATAATTAAAATAAACTTATAATAATGGCATAAAATAGTAGAATTCAAAGTAACTACCTTACAATGAAATCATTGTTCGTAAAAGGAAATATAATTATGTACCCACAATAAGGGTCGCGGCGACATATATAATATATAGATCTACTCGGTCTACTTCTAAGTAATATCTAAAGAAAAAAAATAATAAAATAAAATGTATAAGGTGACAAAAGGAACGGACCATAAGTCTGTAGTGTAAGCAAGAATTAATTTAAAAAAAACCATACTAAAGTCACCATGTTTTCTTAAATACACTTAAAAATAACACTAAATAAAAAAGAAGCGAGCGAAGCCGCGAAAGGTAATTTGTAATGTCTATAGAGCTCATAATCTGCAATAAACTGTCGGGAAAATATAGAAGATAGATGTTGAAAACTTGAATTCCATTTGTGAGTTCTAAGCTCTTCAAATGATATGTAGAAGCGTTCATATGAAGACTTATAAGAAGTTTTTTATATGACTTCATTTATGAAGATTTCTTCAGAAAATCTTTATGATTTGGATGCTGACCAGGAATTTAATGAAGTGGTATATGTGGTAAGGATGTTATGTAGAAACGAAAGATACGAAATGGATGTGAAAAGGCGTAGCTATTGCTACCAGTAACGGAGTTGACGGTTGCTTAGGTGCTGATGACATCAACACACTGAAACAGCTGCATGTTTGGCCGTACAATGCAGTGTTGGTACCAAAACTGAGAATAAAAATGAAAGAAAGATGAATGCTGTGGAGATGAAATCTGTGTAGGAATCCGTTTAGCTGACCGAATCCCATCCAATCCCGACAAATATGTCACGTAAAAAGCATGAGGATCCCCGGAAGACGTATGAAAAGGTTGATGATAGTGGACGAGGCGATCAATAGCGTTTGACGTTCCTTTTTCTCAGGCTTAATAAACAAAACCGCGATCTATACTCTTAGGTAGTTAGGAGCGGATACAATGCGCCTAACAGATATGGGAAATGTGTCTAAAAACAAACGAAGTTGAAGTTCTGTCGCCTCTCGTTAATCTTCATGAAGAGAAGTTACTTTAGATACCTAACTGATATTATTCTCAGTATACTAAATACCAGCTGTCGAGCCTCGTGCTGTCGTCGGGCGACGTTGCAGGTACCTGTCTACTTACTACTTATATCAAATTAAAATCAGTGGCGCGTAACAAAACGACTTGTTTTAATCGTCCGTATTTGAATAGCTAATACTTGCTAACTATATGTACTCGTATTACACAGTGTCTATAGTTAACACATATGAATTACTCATTATAAACCAGCTTTTTTTCAAAGTCCAATAATTTTATTCAAAAAGTAATAAGTTGCATGCTTCATTTTTTGAACGTCAAATCATTTACCAGCAGTTCACTAAAGTTAATGCCTCAGACCTGAGAAGAACCGTAAGAAACTCAGCTGGACTTTTTTTAAATCAATTATATTACAAATACATATTTTTTTATTTGTGATAATGAAACCTTTGAAACAGACTCGAAGGAGCATTTCATCCTAAGGCGCGGTATCTATACTAATACTCGTACATATAATAAAGCGGAAGAGTTTATTTGTTTAGACGACGGAACTACTATAGGCTATAATATAATATTACGGTTTAACTCTTAGTTAATCTTAAATAACGAAATAATAATAAAGGAACGCCATCGTATATTAGATTACATCGTAGATTTATGATGCTTGACCTTCGAAAACACAGTATCAACGATACTGGAGGAAGGTCACGTAAAAAGCATGAGGACCCCTCGGAGGGCCTGTAAGAAGAGGTTGATGACAATGGACGAGGCGAAAGAGGTACACATAGACCGTAGAGTTTGGCGCTTCGTTCTTCCTGACTACCCCGCTAAGGATAAAGCGTGAAACGATGTATATATGTATATTTCGCTTGCCACGACCAACGTGAATGAAAGGAAAGTATTCTATCGGAGATTTTTCGTCAATCTTAATTTTTTATCAGTAAAAATTCTATTGTAAACTCTGGGGTGGGCAGCCGACCACTGTGGGATGGGCACGGCTCACCCGGCCCCTCCCCAACCAACACCCAAGCCTAAATACTTGATATTAATTTCAGCTTGATATCCCCACGCGTCTTGATCGACGGAACAAAGTGATCCTATAAGGGTTTTTTGAGATACAGAACGCTAAAAATGATTTTATATGCATCATCGCGGACGTTTTAAACACATCGGCATGATTCATTGTTTTGTTCGGACAGAGCGAACCATATAAGAGTTGCTTTGAAAATTAGCAAACAAGTGAGTGCCGTCGCGCGTTGAAGTAGACAATAGACTCGACAAATATTAGACCTTACGTTCTGCACGGAGCTAGATAAGCGCCCTCGCCTCGCCGCGCCGCCCCGCGCGCCCCGTGCCTGAACAAATATAATCAAGTTGTAATTTACACGATAGTGATTACACCTTATATATATATAGCGACACCTTCGCTACCGGCCGAACACATCGCTCGCACCCACTCTCCTGTTAACAGCCTTTAAACAGATACCATTGAATGTGACCAAAAACAATTCTAAAAATGAGAGTCGAAAAGCATTATTAAGCCACATCGTCGGTGAAAGAAGACAAATTAAGAAAAAGTATAAATCCATTCAATCCTGTGGCTCCAGCGCTCCGCGTCGACGTGATGGTGTTCTCAGAAGAACCACACTCAGTTATTACGGAGCGTAAGTTTCATTTGTTTTTTATTTATTGTAAGAGCAAATCTGCATTAAGTACATAGAGTCTAGCAAGATGAACATATGGAAACTGCACTGACGCGCCCCTACCGTCCCCCGCGAGGGTACCTACCAAACTAGTATAGTTTAATGATATATTAGTTAGCTAAGATATGGTTAGTAGAACATATTTCAGAATCATTAGCAGATGTAGGTGCTTACTCAAATTTCTATGGAGATTTATCCATTGTCTTAAAATTGACATTCGTATCGACTATGAATCGATTAAACAAAGAAATAAATTACCTTAAATTCTGAGCCTTATTTTAATTGTCTGTTCAAATTAGTTATTTATTCAAATATTATATTTTCAAGTTCAATGTTTTTGATTCAACCATGAATGTATTGTAATATGTAAGTGTTATTCAAGTGCCTAAAAATTACTGAAATGACGATATAGAACTATTAATTATATAGATATTTCATCAAATAAGATCTTGTAGTTTTTGGGGTTCCGTACCTCAAAAGGAATAAAAAAGAACCCTTATATGTGAATCACTTCCGTTCGTCTGTGTTGTGATGTCCAAAAGATAAAGCATTTCAGCATCGTATTTTGGTGCATTTTATATGAAATTCGCCGCATAATTAAAACATAAGTTAATAAATCCCGTGGACCTCCATGGGATTTATTTACCTTATGTTAGCTGAGTTATGTTACCTCAGTTATGAAATTTAGCAAGATTTGGGAACTTACATTACA
>JAEBDU010012937.1:0-175260 GCA_016802625.1 Heliconius numata
TATTTTTACGTCAAATAATATTTACACTTTACAGAGAATTGCCGTAAATCAACAGTTATGGCTTCCTCACCGTCATAAGAAATGAATCATTTCTATGTAACTAAATGAAAAGTAAAAGCTTATCATATCTCGTCAGAATTATTGTCTGTACTTTCGTTATGTATAACTACCTAAATGTATATATATATTTTTTATCTTTTTAGCTTTACGCTGTGTCCTGCACATATCAGGGTAGGCAGAGACCAACTGGGGGGCGTAGTGTCAATACGGGAAGTATTGACACTACGCCCCCCAGTTGGTCACTTCAGTTCCCCAATTCTGAAGGTATTGCGTGTTGAGTAGCGGAAGTTAGCGCCGCTTTTTGCCTCGTTACCAGAGCGAGCAAATAAAAATATTAAATATTTTATTTCCTTGAGTGGGGATCGAACCGACAACCAGCAGCGCTTACAGTTGCACGTGTGTGCACTCCGCCCCGACTGGGCTCGTTTATAGATACATAATTATACTTAGGTCTTATAAATCACGTGCTTACTACAAAAACTCTTGCATTTTAAGAACATAAGCCATGTTATATCAGTTAACACTGACTCATTAAATTACGTGAGCAATAGAACACCTTTTTCATTTGCATACTTAATTATATTATTATGTAAACTTCATATTCGCTTGTCAGTAGAGGATTATATATAATACACATATCTTCTTATTTTTTATCGACCACTCAATACGACAAGATAAATTATGTAAATTATTAAAATAAATTGTTATATTATTTTAGTTATACTTAACATTTTAATTTAATAAATATTTAAAAAGGAACTTTAGTAGATAATTTTTTTTAAGAAAATCATGATATCCCATCGGTATATCGATGTTGTCCAATTAAAAAGTAAAAAAGAAGAGTAAGAGTAACATCTGGAATTTTATGTAAGATGATGAATTGTCAATTGTTAGAAAATTGGTCTCAGACTGCCTCTGTTGCGCTTGAGTTCGTTTACCTTGGTGGTAAAATAAATTGTTTTCTATATAACAAGTTAAAACAACACAAAGTGTTCATATTTTTTAAAGCTGGTTTAAATATGAAAAACCATCAGGCTTGTAGGTGTGTGTATTTGGTCGATTTTTACTCGAGCCAATGTTTTCTTTTATATTTTATTATTATTCGATTAGACTCTAATAATAGATGTAAAATAAGGATCGAAGTGATGTGACATTATCATATCATAGAGTTATTAAGTGTATAAATGAACCAAAAACATTAAAACTTTTTTTAGTACTTTTTTCCAGAATAAAAATGTATGTCACATGACATTGACAACATCTGAGTGCCTTGTGTTGTTTTTGTAAGTAGATAATTATCATGTACGAAGGAGCTATCGCAAGCAAATATTTAATATAAACATTTATTATACATGCATAATGGAAGCTTATCTAGGCTTACTTATTATTAACTATTAATTAACTTATATCATTATTGTCACTATTAATTATTGAATTGATAACATCAATCACGTATTGACGTTTGGCTGATAGGATAATATACATATGTTTAGAAAATATTTATTTAAATCTCAATCTATTATATTATATAATGGCAATGAAAGTATCAATTTAATAACACTTTCCTATTAATTCGTAATAATTATATCATTAGGTAATTCATCATTAAATTCATCATCAATAAATTGATCATTAAAAATTCCCGACGCAAAAAGTTCTATAAAGTAAATATACTTACTACTAGAAAAATATAAATGTTCGGTTGCTATATATATATTTTTCTACTTGTTTGTTTACTTGAATAATGGCTAATAAGAATACTTTAATTAAATCACCTTTCAAACAAAAAGATTAAATCAAAATAGGAATAGAGCTACGAAGCCACTACGATATACACTTCCACAGATACGTTAAACTTATAACACCATCTCTGTTTTCGTTGGGCGTTAAAAATAACTATGGAGAGCCATTTTGACAAAACATTTAATTTTTTCCAGACGGGAGAAATGTGTATGTGTGTGTGTGTAATTTTTACCCGTGTAAAAATTATTTATATATAATAATTTTTACAATGTATAAAATTATAGAGAAACATCATAATCTATAATTTCATATATAAGAAATTATGGTCCATAGTTTTGTTTGTCTAGACTAGATTCTTAACTTTCGCAATACTTTTATAATTGTGGTTGTAATTCCTTTATATTATTGGTTTCCGCATTTTGAAAACATTAAATTTAAGATTGTAGCGTTAGATTTTCCCCATTATTTGCTCTGCGGGTAACGCAGGAGTTGCTTATTTAATTCATAATTCCCTACACATTGTCAGTGGTGGTGGTGGTGATAAACCTACTACTAAAATATAATTAACTTACTAGGATCGTGCGGTGCCTGCAGGCCACCTCCTCGCGGGTCGAGATCAGGAAGCAGCGCTGCGTACTCGCCGCACTTGCGCGCCGCCAGCTCGGTTGCACCCACACGCTTCTTTTTACCGCAAACCTGGCGTTCAACATATTGCCGTGAAAAATTAACAGGAGTTAGAATAATATGATGTTTCTTTAGGAGAGAAGCTGTCACTCTATTTCATCAAAGCATTGAACACTGTATAACTAATGGATAATTTTCTTAGCTAAACAAGGTCAGGACTTAAACATATAATAATAAAATTTGAATCCGTATTTGATGCCAAAATCTGAATTGGCTTTTATAATTGTTTCATTTAGACATGAATCTCGTCGCTAATTATCGTCGCATTTAATATAATTATGATATAAATTATAAACATATCTTGTATTTATAATTTATATTATGTTTATGATAATATATCGCATGAGGACCTGTGACCTCTGTGCAAACAGCGCCAATTAGACACATTTACGATTGCAGATATGGAAAAAACAAGTTTTTTATTGTTAAACTTTGCCATTTATACGAGATAAAACATGGCAATAAAAATATAAATAGAAGACATTGTTGTTTTTTTGTTTTATTTATTTTTCCGTAAACTAATTTTAAATTTCGAAAAAAATAAATTTCGTAATTTGTCATGTTTTTTCAAAAACTTTTTTAATTAGCTACTTAAAGATTTAAAAGAAATATTATTTAACAAAAGTAGAGTAACATTTTTCGCAAATGATGACCAAAACATACTTGTATAAAAAAGATCTGTTGTCATTTCTTTGTATAACAAATTGTAAACAATTAATGTAAAATTAAGATTATATGTATCTGTGAGCGCTAGAATATATTAGGTACACAACAGAAAATACTATTCCACATTTCATATAGATTTTAATACTTAATTTTAAAGAATACTTAATCTTATCAAAGACTAGCGGCCCGCCCGCGGCTTCGCCTGCGTGAACTACGTTATTATTAAATTCTGTCTCCATGAGTACCTACGTCATATAAGTGACGTCCATGCAATATTTGAGACTCCTAGCATTTGTAGTAACGAAGTTTCATACAAACTTTCAACCCTAAAAACAACCCCTTAGAAGTCGAATATTGCAAATTCCCATCTAAGCGAGCACCTACGTCCTATAAGTAACTCCTATGCAAAATTTGAGATTCCTAGCACTTGTAGTTACTGAGATTTCGTGATGAGTGAGTGACCTTTCGATTTTATATATATAGATTACTGACAAACAAATTACCTTAGAATCATCACAAAGTGCCACATCATATGCAGACCCTTCACAAATTGCGTTTTCCTGGCAGGACCGTCTCCGTTCTCTCGCACCTCGACTTCTGTACGTGCATCCTGAACTACAGCTACCTTCACTCCACTCACTCCAAGTGTCTCCATGTTGTCCTTGTGAAGGAGGTTTTGCACTAGATACGATTATTGTATCTGCTGTTATGCAGTCTCCGCCTTGACACCACTGAAAATGTACGTATATGGTAGAGTCATAAGTCATAGAGTTTATAAATGGCAGTTTACTTGGTGGTAGTTTAAAAGAAAGACATTATTAATATTTATAAGTAGCTATTCGTAAGTCGTTAATAACTTCGTCGTTAAAATGTATTTTCACAATTTTGTAAAATTGTGATTCAGAACATTCTCGGACTCGGTACCCTGATATAATTACGGAAACAATGCAATCGAGGTACCTAGGCTATTTCTAATATTGATATTATGTACATACGTCACCGATTTTGGTGAAATCATTAATGATAATTAGACGCAACTGTATATATTATATTTATTTCTTGAAATTTTTATCTTAAGGAATCTTCAGGGCCCTAATTATTTAGCAAAAATATATATTGCGCGAATATATCACTTATGAAAGACAACGGTTGATTTAATAGGGGCTGCATTGCCCTAAAGTTTCTTCGAATTATTAACTGTATTTAATTTTACCTTCCCCTTCCCACAAGAGGTTCCCGGCAGCGCGGGCCCGGCGTAGTAGAAGCCGGCACGGTGCGGCGTGCGGCACGCCAGCTGCAGGCACTGCGCCGCCTCGCCCACCGCGCCCGGCGCCACCGCCGGCGCCGCGTCCTTGTCCCTCAGGAGTATCTGTAATATGTCATTATACTATATATGTAATGTTAGCGGATTCGATTATTTGATTAATTAATTGTTATTTTAATAATAAATGTGGTTAACACCTATTTATAATTACACTGGGCTGGAGCAGGCAAGGCGAGTGTTAATATATCGAAAAGGGTACCCTTAAGCCTACATCTGTGGTCGCAAGTCCCAGACAGTGCTCCATGCTCCTCATCTGATGTGTTAACAGGTTTTTTGTAACTTAGTAACGTTTCTTAAATATACTTCACTTCTGATTTCTAACAGTATCATCATCATCCGTCAATAATTGAGCTGTTTACAAACAAGCCGATACTGTTGGGCGTAGAATGCAGAAATTTGTTGTGATGTACTTAGCGCTTAGATTGTACTGTAACGCAGAAACGACGAAACCTTGCGTTTGGTGCTCCGTTCTATAGAGTTTCTCTAGTTTCTTTAGACGTTTTTCTTTAGAGTTTCTTTAGTTTCTCTAGTTTGGTAGTCATAGGACTACCCCACTAGAGGAACAACGTGAGTTAAGTTAAGAAACGACGAAATCAGAGATGAATAAATAAATGTTTTTTTTTGATTACGTTGACTTAGAAGCTTAATTTTTTTCAGCCATAATATTAATTTAAATTTAAGCTTAATATACACGAGATTTCGAAATGGTTTTGACTGACAGGTAACAAAGTAATCTTATAAGGCTTCCGTTTTTACCCTTAATGAAAGGGGTATATAGACGATTTTATACCTACCTAAACATATTCTATTACGAGCGATTGTGAAGTAGTAGGTATGTACTTTAAAATCGACATTATACAAATTTAGAATTGTATGCAAATAGACTTTCTACAGTGTAAATAATTTAAAGTTGTTAATACATATACAGGGTGGAAGAGGCAGCGCTTCTTTTACTAAAACTGCATATAGGGTAATATATTTCAAACCCAAAATAAAAAAAAATAATCAAGGTACCTCAACAGTTTGGACGTAGGATTTTTTTTTCATTTCACGATTTTTATCCATACCTGTATTTCGTGTGACGCACACATACGTATGCGACGTTGCCGCTTTGACAGGTAAGTGTGTGCGTGCCTATGTTATACTTTACAAATGGCGTTTTATTTTAAAACGATAATTTTATTATTTATTTTATTTATTGAAAAAAAACTTTTTCATTTTTGAGAATTATTTTTTTTCCGAATTATATTAGGCTTTTATAGAGTAGTTAAAACTGTGGTTTCATTTAAAGAGGCGCTGACAATTCCACCCTGTATAATAAAAATGTGTGAAACGGCGCGATATTACATCCATTTCTAAACATGTATTATTTAAGTAAATATTTAGCTACATGTTTGGAGTGAAATTCCAAAATTGCTTAATAAAATGAAAACGACAATTATTATTTATTATCATCTGCATAAAATTATGTAACATTAAAAAAAGATGAAAGTAGAAAGAATCAGTTTTAACGGAACCAGAAATTTTTAGAAAAACTTATTATTGTGATGTAACATTATACCATTGTTTGTTTTAATTTTGTGAGTAAACATTTATTTAATTTAGTCACCTCGCACTGTTTCTTCGCTCCCCACACCACACCTGGTGCATCCCCGAATCTCTCGTGTTGGAGCTCTTTGGGAGTGTCCAAGTCATCATTGCCGTCGAACAAACATGTCGCCCATCTGTAAATTTATATTCAAGTTCAAATTATAAAATTATACTTTACACGATTGTATTAATACTAGAATAGCATCATGCAATATACATATATTACGTTACTTTAATACATTAATAGTGTGTTACTTTAATACATTAATATAAAATCATCAAAAATCGAAAAATCCGACACTTCCGTTACATGGGTAACGGAAGTGTCGGAACGGAAGAGAACGGTGTGGCTCTTTCATTTTCGCAGTGGAAATCACAATACAAAATCTTAATTGGTGAAAATGTGAACTCATTTTATTTAAAAGGAGTCCGTTCCTCCTAAGCATTACCCACATAGATCCTGTGCGGTGAAAACCGGACTTTAGGTAAACATATAAATGTTGTTCTGAATACATTGAAAAATTACAATATTATTTTTGAAAAATTTTAATACTAATTACATAAAATATTTATATGACACCGCAAAACTACTCACTGCAAATCAGCAACAACTCTCGCGCTGCAGTGCGACCACGTGGCCTCCCCGTTAGTGCCGCGCGACGGAGACATGATGTAGCCGTCGCGGGCGCACGAGTTGCCCGTGCCGTCGTGGTGCATGCCCAAACTGAAATATTTTACAAAGATTTTTTATTATATTGTTGCTTTCTATTGTCTGTGCCGCAGTGGCACAGTCTCTGATTGTACACGTAGCCGTTGTAGGTTCGATATTCAATCGAAGG
The DNA here is from genome assembly GCA_016802625.1 of Heliconius numata. NCBI lineage: Eukaryota > Metazoa > Arthropoda > Insecta > Lepidoptera > Nymphalidae > Heliconius > Heliconius numata. The sequence goes on from JAEBDU010012937.1 coordinate 6,907, forward strand.
AAAAAACATTTATATTTCCTCGCCCTGATAACATTCAACACGAAATTTCTCGAAAATTGGACGAAAAATGAGTAACGGAGTGTCTCAACTCTTAAAAATAGGAACCCTCTGTTATGCTGCGTATATGCAAGATTCAGTATGAAGCAGAATAATAATCCTACCTACATGTATAAAATATGTGTGGTGATTATCGCAGTCATTTACATATTTCATAATGCTATTTTTGAATAAAGATAAAGTATCGTATAGTATAACAAAAATCGAAACATGAACCAATTATAACTGTTGTATTTTTTCCCTTCGTATGCTCTCCGTTCAACGTGACGTCGCTACGCCGGAATTGCCGTATTTAAAGTACTGTAAACTTAAAATATAATATTAAAAGGCAACTTGTGTACACGAAATTAACAAATATACATGTCGATACATAAAACCCAGCTCCAATACTAAAAAAACTTAATCTTCTAACAAAAAAAAAAGAAAATTAACATTAATAATGTTTTAATAATAGATGTAGACTAACTTATGTCCGATCTCGTGTGCCAATACGTAGACGGAGGTGAACCCGGCGGAGGGGTACGGCCGGCCGAGCGCGTCCGCCGCCCCGAACTCGGACACGACGCATGCGTGCGCGGGCAGGCACACGCCGCCCACGGGCGCCAGGCCCATGGTCACGCCGTTGCGGCGCCCACCCTCTTCTGAGTAGAAGTCTAAGCTGAAATTGAAGTGGATATGGTGTTTTACTTTAAGATTACTATAGCAGTTGAAAAGGACCTTTTTTCTGGATTTAAAAAATATAAACTAATTCTTATGAGTTTTGTATAAAATTCACAATTATTTGTTGGGAACTAATAATGCCAAAAATCATTCATTCAAATTGTGTGAAAAATTTTAATTTTAAATCATACCTATATCAAAAACATAGTTTAATATACATATTTAAATAGTCAAGAACACGCATTGCTCAACTACACCCACTAGTCTAAAATAATAAAATAGAAGTTTATTTGCTATAATTTTGGTTCATTTATTTTTCAGACGACGCGATGCCGACGAAAATCTATCGTAACGCAAGCTTAAATGAAGAAATGCCACCGCTACGTGTTGATGTTCACACGCACACTCCGCCTACTCTTTTGATGAGTCATTTTGATAAATATTCACATGTTAATGATATTAACTATACCAAGCTACTCAATAGATTATATTTTTTTAAGATATATCGAATATACACATTATAGACAAACCCAGATAATAACAGCGCCATGTCCCAATGTTCAGGATCCTCATCATCATCGACGTTCAAAGAGCGTTGATAGTCGCAGAAGGAATCAAGAAGTCGGCCACGTTCAGCGTGCTTAGATAGAGACGGTGGCTGAGAGCGCAGCAACGTGATGCGCACGAGGGAGAGATGCACGCGAGTGCCCAGAGACGAGTGATGGTAAAGGGCTTGTACCTACAAACATTAATTGAACAACTTACTACGTAAAAAGTCTGCTATTTAATGTTTTAACTTTTCATTTATCGTATAAATTTACTTACTTTACGATATAAAGCAATAAAGTTTCTCAACAAAAAGCAATATTGGACTTTTTATCAACATAAATGACTAATATACGAGTAAGTGCAATTTTTACACATAATTGTGCAATCAAATTATATTATTCCTGGTAATAAATTTTATTTACTTTTCGTCATTCAGATCGTTCTAAGTACCGTTGCTGTTGACCTGAGAGCATTTTAATATGCACTCATTTTTTTCTTTGAGATGGCACACTTTTAATGTTTACTTTGTAAACATATATCGAGAACATTATATTAAAAAATGACCTTAGACTTTACAGATACTTAACTACATACTAAATACGGTAATGTCACATGAAAAACTAACGCCATTGATATATGCGAGGAGCATATCACGCAAATCTGCTTCGTTATAATTGAGATGAGGATAGAACAATTTGTACGCTGCTTCATCCAGAAACAAGGCGACTTCAATAGTGTAGGAGGAGGGTGCGGGTTTGGTCGGGTAAACTCTAGGCCGTCTCACAGTACGACGAAGGGGTCGATCATCGTCTAGTATAGATGGTGGCGGAGATGCCCTTCTAATAACGTGTGCCGTTCGGTCTGGTCTGCTACCTTTTGCAGCCCGCCCAACTCCTGATGACAGTGGTCGAACCTCATATGTTGAATTTTCAGTCATTATAAGCCCATGCTGCAAGTAAAAAATAATCAATGCTATTTGTTACAATTCTGTAAAATATTATTTGCTTTTATAATATTTTGCTTTATTGTGAGAAATGAAACAGTCATAAACAATTGAAATTATAAATAATGAATATTGAAATGATAAGTATGTTGCTTTCATCTTTACCAAGGTTCATGATAATCATTACGGCTTACTATCGGGAAAAAATATTATGTCATTGATAATCGTCCTAGTTCTACATACATGTCATTAATATATCCGATTGATAAATAATTATAAATTAATGATTTGATTTGCATTGCCCTAATCATAAAGAACAAAAAACAATGACTAACTAGCGTATGGTCTCTACACGCTGAAAAGGCAGCAACTGCGCCAGGTCCACTATGAAGAAAATGACAGGAGGAATCTTTATTCGATAAGGCCTCGTCCGGGCCCTTTTCTGTCCATACTTTAAATTGAGGTGAAACCAATCGCCTGTTAGGCGTGAGGTGTAGATCGAAGCTTCTGGAATGTCAAAAATCATGTAAGATTGCATAAAATATATTAGATAGGTTTTTTTAGCTTTATGCTATATCCCGCATTGGGTGGGCAGAGGGAACCGTAAAAAGACACTCTGGTCCCCACTTTCCGTAGAATTTTAGGAATTGCGTGTTGAGTGGCGGAACTCAACTCAGCACAATTAGTGTAAACTTATTACAGTATATTACAAAAATAAATCAAAAATCACCTTCACGCTGTATCCCGCACACGGCATGGTAGGCAAAGAGAACCTAGTGTTAAGACTCTCCGTTCCCAACTTTCCTTTTGGAGGTATTGCGTGTAGAGTAGCAGAATTGAACTACTCAGCGCTATTATATAATAAAATCCAATAATACACAAAGACAAATATAAATATGATTTCTTTTATATCTACCAACGCCTCCTATTATTGCATGTTAATATAGCAACCACAGATATTAGAGCTGAATTATTCAATAATATGTAAAAATAATTATTAAGTAAGTGTACCTTCCAAAGGCGTCAAAACTGTAGGGCAACGGAATATCTTCATTGGAAGCTCCGTCAGTCTGCGCCTCGCGCGGTAGCAACGCCGGTAAATACACAACTTGTACATCCTTACTTTCATCTTCAACTTTCAGGGTTTCTTCCGAGTTCAGGCCACCCGACCACCATCCATGAAATGGCAAGATATCCTAAAATCGTAAAGACCTTATTCGAGAACAATTATTCTAAGCTTACGATAAACACGCTTTGCTCAGAACAAGTCCGAGAAACAATACCCTTTATGATGTATTGACTAAACCGTAACTCGCTTCTCTTATGCTGATTAGGTGACCTCATTGCAAAAAAAAATTGAATACGGTCAAAATATACATAATTATATATTTATGTTTATTTACTTGTCCACTGTAAGCCGTTAGGTAATGTTAATATATCTATAAAGGTTTATGACAATATTTTTTTCTTTCAGCGGTGAGGCAGAGGGAACCTAGAGTTAAAGCACTCCGTTCCCCACTTTCCATCTATTTTCCGTGGAATTGCGTGTTGAATGGCGGAACTCAACATAAATGTATTTTTCGATACTACTCGCTCGCTAGCTATTTATTTTAATCACTATGTTGACTTCTAAAGAATTTGTTAATGTTTTCTATCAAACAGTGTCAAACAAGTATATATGTACGCACATATGTACGTGTTACCAATTGACCTTAATTAATATTCTTAAAAGTCGTCCTACGTTTCTTGTGGTTTGACTGTATCTACATTCAAGTATATAAAAATTTATGATTAGTTACAATTCAAGTAATTAATTTTATAATGTGAATTTTGTGCTTGTAAAATTAATTATATTAAACGATTTTATCGATTTCGAAATATTTTTATTATTAACAAATAGGTGACGGTAGACCGTCAGCTTCTTAGAAGAAGCTGAATGATTGACAGCCTATTATAGAGGTTAGTGAAACCGAAATCAACACACGTGAGTCATCTCAGTGTAGACACGAAATTAACGGACACAAGCAAAGTAAAGGGGAAAGTAAAACTATTTGTTTTCCATTACAACCACGCGACGCGAGACAATAGATGTTATTATCGACTTAAATAGCAAGACCGACTTAAAAAATCATTAATTTTGGAATTCAATTGACTCGCGTTACGTTCGCGTGCCAGATGATGAAAGTTACTCGTATCGATCTCAATTACGTAGAGCTTCGCGCCGCCTCGAGAACAATAGCCCGGGATCTGAAGCATTGAGGTGCCATCGAAAAAACTGCTACGTGCCGTTTGTGCTTGTGTAACCACTAGGTACGTGATCCAGCACGGGAAAGACCTATGGTTCTTTAGTTATGTAATATAATTGCCAAAATAATATTATACAATCCAGATCACCGAGAAGTAGGTAGTGAAAGTTAGTTCGCTTGCTCCGCTTATACCTTATACTTATTACGTTTTTAAGAATCAATCAATTATTACGACAGCAGAGTACCGTTTAAAAAAAATATTATGTTAAATATTTATGTTTACGTGGTTATAATATTTTATAAATATATTTTTTAAAAAAGTCCTATAGCTTGATTTATGTGTTTTTAATAAAATATATTAAAGTTATAGGACTTCTGTTCATATAATAATCAGCTTCATGCTGTTTGCCGCACACAGCAGTATAAGCAGAGGAAACCCAGTGTTAAAACAATCCGTTCCCCACTCTCCGCCGAATTCCAGAGACATTACGTGATGAGTGGCGGAACTCAACGTCGCGCTTTACCTCGACACCAGATCGAAGATATGAATGAGATCAAACCCACAACCAATCATACTTGTTCCTCTGCGATACGACTGGCCTTTTGTCCACATAATTCTAATATTTACACAAATAATATTAAAAATTAAAAAGTTCTCATAATAACATGCAAATTGAGAGTTACAAACGACCCCGACCTAAATACTGTTATAATAACAAGACGGTGAGAGAGCCGTCAAGAAACTAACTACTTTGTCTCGTTTCCTTACTTCCAGAACAAATGATGTGGTCATCAGAAAGTATCCGTTAGCCATATGAATGACACATGTAGGTATTGGCTTTGACTTGCAGTTTGAAATATTTCAAAGAACGAAGTTTTTAACGTCCTCTCTTTTAGCTAAATAAATAATTGGTGTGCTTTCATTAGTCATTACATTTATTTCTATAAAGGACTAGCGGCCCGCCCGCGGCTTCGCCTGCGTGACGTACGTTATTATTAATTTCTGTCTCCATGAGTTCCTACGTCCTATAAGTGACGTCCATGCAAAATTTGAGACTCATAGCATTTGTAGTAACGAAGTTTCATACAAACTTTTAACCCCAAAAACAACCCCTTAGAAGTCGAATATAGCAAATTCCCTTCCCTTCCCTTAGCGACCACCTACGTCCTATAAGTAACTCCTATGCAAAATTTGAAATTCCTAGCACTTGTAGTTTCTGAGATTTCGTGATGAGTGAGTGACCTTTCGATTTTATATATATAGATAAAAGAGAAATATTTAATTTAGAATGTATCACATAAGGATGAAAACTGATTGAACTACAAAAATAGTTTTTTTATGTTTTAAATGCTAGGATAATATGAAGAATAAGGAGACTAGAAAAAGGAAAACTTGCCAAAAATTCTACATTGGCATAGAGACTTCCAGACATAATACTACCACTGCAGTCATTTAGTTCTACACACGTAAACGTACTGTAGTGTGCCTGTGTGCTTTGTAGCATCGAGTGGATCAATAGGACGAACTCATTTTTTCTCAAACAACCAAGCTATCGAGTTTTTAATTGTGCTATTATATATATATATATATGAAATAAAAAGAAATGTTATGCTTGGTGGTTATAAATTCGATTACCGCTCTGGAGAATATTGTATTAAAAAAAATGTCTGCTGTCTCTGCTGTACCTATACGGCACCCATGCAATGCCTCTAAGATTCGGTGGAATGTAGAGAACAAAATGAAATATTTCCAGATCTTTATTATGCAGTATCTAGATGAATCGAAATATAAATATTTAAAATATTATTTAAATATGCTTTAGATATTTTTAATTACTGTTTAAAATTATTAAGATATTATTTATTCTACATTCTGACTTAAATTGGTAAATTAGTACAAATAAATAATAAAAAATAATGCTACGTTACATTAAATTACATTATCATAGTTGGAAAACTACCGTGGTAAATATTTTAATATTTATCAAGCGTGGTTTTCGTATTCGAAACTAAAATTCAGCAACCGTTTAAAAGGTACTTTATTTAATGTGTATTTATAAACAAAGAAGCAAGATTTTTTAAGAAGAAACAAGAGTTAATAGTATTAGATACCTAATGTGAATTTTACTCAAAGTATTTTTATATGATAAAATATAAGCAGCCATAAACTGAAACCCATGTTTTTAATAGGTCAACACGGGGGAGCCTGAGGGCGATTCGATAGGTCACCGCCTACAGGTCCTTCAACAAAAAGTCAAACATGCAGAAAAACTAATAGAGCTATTTATATGTAAAATATTACGATAAACTTCATATTTCTTAAGCATGTAATAAATTTAAAATCTAAGGAGGGAAATGTATACTATATAAGGCAGGTTTTTCACGACTTTTGTATTACTAAAACGGCCAGAGTATATAGAATTTACTTTAGTTTACAAATAATTTAAATAATAAAAATAATTATTGCAGTATATTTTTATAATATATATACAAATAAAAGCCGCCCGCCCTCGCATGCATGTTTAGTCGTACTTACGGGAAATCGCGCAGGCGCGCCGCCTCGTAGCGCGAAAATCAGAGCTACAAACACAAGTTCAACTGTGCGCGCCATAGCTCACTAGCATCTCACTTCACGACTTATACAGCTAAAGTACGAAACCCGACACTACTTTATAAGCACGTCTCCATGCAGGTGTTTTGAATATCGGCAAAGAGAGGCACCATTAGAAAAAGTAATCACTCCGCGATAAGAGCGCGTACACTTACGCTGTGCCGGCTACCGAATAACGACAGCGGGCCCTCAGTCACCTTTCGCACCTCCGAGAGAAAGTCAAAGGAAAGTGCAGATTTTGGCTGTCAAGACGCCGCCCACGCTCGTCCCCGTAGGAGCATTGTCGCGAGTCATCCATCACTCGGGTCTGTCGCTCGCTGAGGTGTTTAACGCTTCCTCTAATCGAAACAAATTAACATTATCGACATAATTACCGATATATAAATTTTTGCTATTTTACTTATAAAATTTTATACTCATTTTTCATTTTACGAAAAATAATTAAACAAATAAATAAATAAAGATAAATTATGAAGAATTACAGTTTCATTTTTGTAACCTCTATATAATTTAAGGTCAATGATTCTCATATCTTCATTTGCAGATAACTAAGACACCCGCACGATCATTAAGCAATCAATTTTGTTAAAAAAGCGGGCTGCGTGAGTCATACTTATATTGTCCTTAAGTATTTACTGTAATCTAAATATAAAAAACAATTTAAATATAAAAAATTAACATAGACAATATTCATATTAATAAAATATTTTTATTTACTCTATGACTTTATTTGTGTGTGTGAACCCGAGTGGCCTGTACATGCCTCCAAGAAGCAGAAAATGCGAACGAAGTGTCTTAACACTAGATTCCCTCTGCCTACTCCTTTACATGCGGGATACAGCTTGAAAAAATATCTATTTTCAATAATATAATGGATGGTAAATAAAGGATAAAATGGTATGTAAAGGACATTTGCTACAATAAACATATATTATGAAATTCTTAGACACTGAGTCTCAGTAATAACATGGTAAATTGGTAAAATGGTAATGATTGTCGAGGCGCAATGGTAGAGCGTGAATGTAAATGTGACGATTGTGGGTTCGATTTCCACTTGAGAGAATGAAATATTACACATTTTAGTTTCCTCGCTGTGGTAACAAGAAAAAGCGCGACGTTCGCCACTCAAAATGCAGTTTCGAAAATTTGTCGGATAGTGGGGAACGGAGTGACTTGACACTAGGGTCCCACTACCCTTACCTACCTTGCGCTATCCGTAAAACAGCATGAAGCTAAGAAAAGATTGTAATGCAAGTTAGAATTAGCTAATTTCAAAAGTAGATTTAACTAGAGAAGAAAGGTTTAAGTTACTACTTACTTACTAATATTTTTTTACCTTCAAAACGTACTATTTATCTGTTTTAAGCTAATAGGAATAATTATTCATTGCTACAAAAAAACTAATTACGTAATATATTGTGGTAACAGCTACCGTAAAATGTATATGAAGTTCAGCTTTCCATAATATACTTTAACGGAGACGAAGCAACGAACAAAAGCTCGTAAAAATAAGACTCTATTTTAGTAAAGAGAATATATCGATTAGGTGTTATATGCTCTATGTTTAGACACCGAGCTTGTAACTCAGATTCCTGAGATGAACCCGTGAAGCATGGTGGTTTTCTATAAAATATTATACTTAATTATTAATAGGAATAATTATTAATATAATGTATAACCATATAGGTTGACAAGAACATACATAAAAAATATTTGGGGGAACCTCTCCTTATAAAAAGAAAATACAGTCGAATTGATAACCTCATTTTCTTACACATGTCGGTTAAAAATTAAACAAAAGGAACTAATCTTAAAACAGCTGAACATATTGTCTTGGATCTTGGTTAAGAACATTCACCTAAGAAACTAGAAAAAACTAAGGCGAAATAAGTTTATCCGTTTGCGAGCGACGATGTCACATACAGACATTCAGGTATACACACAGACCAAACACAGGCTAAACTTAAAACAGCCTTATTTTCGTCGGGAGTTTGAAAATATATTTTTTAGGGTGAACATATAAGGCATTGCTTTTTGAATAGGGGAATTAAACGCCGCGCTTACCTTCGACAACAAAGCGAATAAATCTTAATATTTTGACTAAAGACATAACAATAGTTAAGACTCAGCACAGCGATAGCCAAACTTCATATGGTAAATTAAAAAAAATAAAATCGACGATTTGCGGCGTTATAAGTTACTTAAAGAATTTAATTATTTTCGTGTCTATTATTATCGTATTTTGTTATTATTCGTTTATTTAATGATGATTGCAGCGATTTGGAAATTATGCATTTCTTAACGTCATTAAAAGTAATATGCACTGCTTTAATTAAGGTATTTAAAAAAGTATATATGAATCATCATCATTACAGCCATTTTTTCGCCCACTGCTGAACAGTATTATGTATGAATAACTAGAAAAATACTTAATTAATTTTTAACTGACGTAAAGTCACGGACAAACTGTTTTTACATAATCTATATCTATACTTTTATAGATTTAGTATCTAGCTGATTTCTTTTTGATTGTAATATTTCAAAAACTTTGTTGGAAACGACAGAACTTAACGGACTAACATCGCATAGAATCCACTATTGACAGGAAGAATGAAGCGAGTATTGAATAATAATGACGACAAACTGCTACAAAACCCTTATTATAAATATTTGCACATACATTTCCAATGCGAACTTTTCTGTTCGCAATGTCGTGATTGTATTCTTTAGTATGTTTGCGGTTCTGGTTACGACAACGATCATTCGTACGGGATACTTACATATTGAACTCTACTTTAGGTATAAATACTGGAAACGATATCCGTCGTACATAAAGGACGGTCCCTCGCACATGTTCCTGTGCTGATGATTCATTTCTGGCAAAAAAAACAGTGAGGGACGGCGGAGAACGCAAGTGACGCAGCGCAAGTCATTGCTCCCGATGCGTTCCCCGGCGGCCGACGCCATGCCGGAGCCGGCGCTCGCACTCGCGCCCGAGCCGCTCTTCTCGCCTCTCCTCCTCGCGGCCTACATCGCGTGCGTCGCCGGCGCCGGAGCCCTGGCCAACTGCGCTCTGTTAGCTGCACTCCTCAGACGGTCAAGAAACGGTAAATTTTAAATCTTCATCAAGCATGTCGTACGACAAATTAATGTTTTCGGTTGAAACTAATTGACTATCACATTGTTTAACAAATAAGTGTAGTGATGTGATACGTTTTAATAATACTAGTTTCTAAAGTTTTATATTGAAATCCTCACTAAGCATTTTTTTTATTTATTCTCAAGGAATATATTCTTAATAGCATAGTAATTACGTATTTGTTATATAAGATAAATATTTTTTTTTCTATAGATATTTGCGATATTCATTCGAGGTTACTACCTAAAAAGTATAAATTTATGCAAAATAAGGGAACATTTAAGCCCGAAGGTATTATTTCATTACAAAGGGACACAATGACCATAATAAGTATTTTAAGCGGAAGAAAACATAACCTTGAGTATAAATATTTGCATTCTTAAGTACCTACTCATATTCTAGTGTTTTTGTTTTGTCAATAACGTGTGAAATTATATATTTTATTATGTATAGAATAATATATAATACTTTTCATATCGTAGACTCATATATAAATATTTTTTTAAGTATTATTCTCCATACATCGTAAGTTTAATAGCGCATAACGCACTAACACGTTCGGAACGTCTTAAACTAAGAACAGACAACTACTTACTAGTTGTTCTGTTCTGAGTACAACAACATTCCTACTTACTAAAATACTCTACTTCTCCATTCCAGGGCTGTTCCTAATAATCATACAATTAGCTGTCGCCGATTTTATTCTGCTGGGAACTTCTATCGGTCCCGAGCTGTGGTCCAATAACGCAAGGACATGGATATTTGGAAGACTTGGGTGCACAGCGTATAGAGGGCTTGCTGTATTTACGTCAACAGCATCATTATATTTAACTGTCACCGTAGCCCTTCATACTTTATCTACTGCCAATTTGGAAAAAAAGGCAACAGTTGCAAGAGCAAAAAGAAACGAGCGTGACGAGGATGAGGAAATCCGATCCTCACGCCACAGCCTGGTCGCCAGCAGTGACACTTCTACTCCTCCCCGAACGATGAACGTGGACTATCGGCTCGTAGATACGCGAGTGTCCGTTGCACCACCGTCAATATTTGTTTGGGTATTGGCCGTGTCACTCAGCATCCCGGAGTTCGCGCTGGCCACGACGGTCCGCCATGAGCACGACATTATCGCTTGCACCTTAGTGGACACTAGCCACAGGATCAATATGCATTCTATGATTGCACTTTTTAATTTATTTCTTCCATCCTTAATTTTATCAAGCGCCGCTGCCCTCATTGTGTGCCAATTACAAACGAAAAGAGTCTCCAAGTTGGAAGGAAGTGACACAATTTCGGCGCTCAAGCTGTCATTATGTTTGATATTCGTGTATTTAATTTTTTGCGCACCACGATCTATGTTCTATATTTATGGGCTGTACAGTTTACAAGATGTCAATAAAATAGATATTGGATATGAGAATGATACTATCTTAATGATTAACATGTTGCTCAGTGCTATGTATCTCGCCGCAGCTCTGCTGCGTCCGTTACTATGTATAAGTTTGTTGCCTAGATTAAGAAAAATATTTTCTTTTGGGTTTAGAAATATCGACGAAGTTTAGTGTTAAACTAAAATTATAGGTAGGTATTAACGTTACAAATTTATAGCTTTAAGCATAAAGATCTCCATATCAATTGTATACTATTATACCAATGCATTATTTTTGATATTTAAAAAATATAATCGTCATTTTCTTAAAATATATTATGTTTCTAGAAATCTTGGTCCTTTAAATATGCATAATGATAGGTATAATCTATCATTTCCTAACACTCACATAAATACATATGTTATATGTACTAGAAATATTTTCGAACGTGTAAAAACAAATTGACTTACATTAATTATAAACATGTAAATATTTTTACCAATTTTAAAATGCTATTCCAAATGTATGGCTTCTAAGAGTTGCGTGTTCAAATCCCGCTACGTTCAATTTTTTATTCATTTTCAAAAAAATAAAATATGTAAATAGTTGTCCTTTATTATATTTAGTGTTAAGCCAAAAAATCATTTGATATAGGCAGTTGCCCTTGTTTATTTTCAAAATTTTAAAATTAATTTACAACCTGAGGCATATAATGTGAAACCTAAAGTTCTTGACACAAAAATTTAAACAGTAAGAAAAGCTAAACAATCTATTTAATGAATATAAATTTTATCATTAAGCGATGACAATAAACTGAATTTCTTAATTATGGAAAATATTAAATAAGTACGTCATGTTTTCATACTCATAAACAATAAATATTTTTATTTGCTTGCGCTTGCTCGAGAATTACGGTAAGCAAAACAGATTATAGACTTATGTGCATGATTTGTTATTTGTATCGTATTTAGAGATAGCCCACTAGAAGCAGATAAAGAAATCTTTTAACGTATATAATTTTATTTTGAAATGTCTCGTGTTTACTAAATATAATATAGGTACAATCATTATTCAATGTGTGATCAGTGTGATCAATAACATTTGAAATATCGTGGATAGGATAGTTTTTTTATAAATAAATAATTATTACGTTAAATTTTAAGAATTATACTTGAAAGTAGTAATTTGTAATCAGTAGAAAATAAAGATATATTGTAGTGCCCAAATATATCTTTATTTGGCACTGGCAACACTTGAGCATAATTGCCAGAAATACAGATTATTTTTTTAGACAAACTCAAATGCAGTTCAAAACTGAGAACTTTTTTGGTAACCTCCTTTTAATATTATTGAAAATTTGATTGATTAAAATTTGAACGTCTACATTATTTTTACCATTGTTTCTTAATGATAATTGAAAGTCTTGATTTTTTTTGGTTTAATCTTTAATTGAAGGGAACCTAGTGTTGACACTCAGTTCCCCACTTTCCTGCAAATTTTCGAGACGAGGCGTATTGAGTAACGAAATTCAACGCCGCGCTTTGTCTTAACCAATTTAATAAAATTCATATAAATCTCAATTATTATTTTTTCATTACTTTTTAATATTTAGACACTACTTCAGGTGTATAACGGCAACATAGCTTTTTAAATCTTTCGATAACATCCATTATTTATATGATCGATTAATCTCTAATATGATTTATTTATAATGAGATTTCGGTATGATCTATCTCTAGAAAAATGATGTTTCTTGATTTTAGTTTATTTGAAATTATTCTCTAATTCAATTTCAGATTGTTTCATTTGTCTTCCAGAAAACGTATCAATAAAATGTATGAAGTTCATACTTTTTATACAATGAATGATACTTTAAATTTGTTTTAGTGAAATATATTCTTATGAAATTTAACTTGGCTTTTTGATTTTTGCAATTTGATAATCTATGAATATGACACAAGAGACGCCCATATTGCCAAGGTACTTTGGAATAGGTAAAAACTACGTCGAATATTACATAGTTTAGATAAACATCTTGTTGGGGTTAATAGGTGGCGGTTTATTTAAATATTGGTTCTAAAACTAAAAATTGTATTTAATACAAAAGTTTATTGGTGAAAACATGAAAAATATAATAGATTAATGGCTGATAAAATGCAGCAGAAATGTTACAATATTCGTCCATCACAAAACTATTTTGCTAATAAATGCCTGAAAATTCAGAATGCTATCGATTATTCAGTGATGGGCACAACAAAATGGTTAATGTCGACGTTAATATTCGCTTTGGTAATATGTATGTATTTATAAGTCGAGGACATCACAAAACCACATAAAAGACACTAACAAGTTTTTTGTGCCCTAATTCCATACAGCCATTACAATTTGCAATTTTAATATAATGAAAATCTATCTTCATTTGGTTATTGGGCGTTATATTAACAATTTAATAACTAATTGCATAATTTTAAAAGATTCACCATCATGGTCTCCATTTCACTGCGGACATGCGGCGAAAGGAATGTAATCGGGGAAGGCCGACCGGGCTGGCGAGTCGTAATCTCTAATCGATAAAAGGAAAACACTTTTAACTTAAGAAACCGTAATTTTAATAACTTAAGTTATAAATATTTATATTCATCAGGTCAGCTCGATATCTGTAATCCAGTGTAAATACAGAAATACAAAACCGTCAAAGATGACACAACATTTAATTTTAGACGGAACGTGAAGGTCCGCTGCGAACGACATTTTTAACATTTTTTTTACAAGCGACGGCTCGCGGCGGCGGCGGTGGCGGCGCGACGTTCTCGAATGTTACTCGTTTTCTTATAAAACACGGGTGAGAACAAGTGCGTGGGCGCGTTAGTTGTCGCCGCCCTCGGCAGGCTCGTCGCCGTCGCCCTGCGTGTCCGACGTCCACAGCGTCAGGTTGTCCCGCAGCAGCTGCATGATCAGCGTCGAGTCCTTGTACGAGTCCTCGTTCAGGGTGTCCAGCTCCGCGATCGCGTCATCGAACGCCTGCAACCAATGCCACCAACATTACGTCACACCTCGCCCCTTCGACACGACTACTAACAAACAACAGAACAGAATGATGCTGGCTGGTTAGTGGTGTTGCAACATTGCCATGCCGGGACAGTTAGTCGACTCTTGTTTTTGACTGATACAGTATATACTATATTTTCTCATGCAATTAAGAAATCTGAACAGTGGTAGTAAGTGGCGGTGAAAATTCAGTTAGTTGGGATATAAGTTATCGTGGTTCACACTCGATCTCAATACAAGTCAATAAACCTGTTTGGCTAAGTGACACGCCCTCGCAGGCGAGTTGATAATCTCGTAATAGAATACGGAAAAGTTGAGCGCGAGACCGAGCCTGATGGGATGGGTGGGTTGCATTTTGGCCTTGGCAATGTCGAACGCCTCCTGGTAGGCCTTCTGCGAGTCCTCCACCACGGCTGGGGACAAGCAAGCGCGTTAGTACGGCGAGCCAGACTCGTGCCAGCCAGCATCAAACCTGTGCGTAACTGACACTAATAATGACCTGCTTGGCGAGCTGACACGCCTTGTCTGGTGAATTTAATATCTCATAATAGAAGACGGAGAAATTTAACGCCAACCCAAGCCTTATTGGGTGTGTGGGCTGCATTTTCGCCTTGCTGATTTCGAAAGCGTCCTGGTACGCTTTCTGTGAATCGTCTACAACGGCTGCAATATAAATATTTATTATCTAATAAGTTCTTTAAGAAATACATTCTAATGAAATCATCAAAAAATCGTAATAATATTTTTTTTTCTTTCTATTTGAAACTTGTACTATATGAAACTTACAATTTCTGGTTTCTCCAGTGGCCACTTCTGCGAGGTACCTGTAGTAATCTCCCTTCATTTTAAGGTAAAATACTTTACTTTCTGGATTACTAGCTTTAGGGATAAGGTGTTTGTCAAGTAAACCCTGTAACAACGTTTATTTTTAATAAACAAAGAATTCTCAGTTAATGAAAACAATATATATAATATAAACATTTGTTTTTTTATAAAAAAATATTAAGAATAGTAATGGTTTGAATAATGGCTGTACTAAGTGTACGATGACTTCGAATAATTTGAATTTAACTTTTAATGCAACACGTAACAATACGGCGCAGGTCGGGTATTGATTTTCACATTCGAAACATTACTGCATTTACAGAGTTGGAAATGGCTCGAATCCACTAAATTGAATTTGGTACATGTGTCTAGGGATGAAATTTTAAAATGTTAAATTAAATTAAGGCATTATAATACTAAGAAGAAGAGATAGGGCAACGAACGAAGATGGGTGAGCAAACAGCGGCGCGCGCATTGACGCGGCGCAATACGTCACGCCGCCCGCCCCACCCCGCGGAAAGCCGCACCGCGCCCTGCGAGCTCTCACATGGCTACCTAGTACATGCTACATTGTCAATCATTAACTAAAATGTACTGAATGCGTAGAAAACCAATGCGACAACTAAGCTTGCATCACTCTACAAAATTGGCATCCGCCAAATATGATGACGTCATACGCGTAGGAAGGCTAATCTGGCATCGATCTACTTAATTTCAAAAGAAAAATTAAAAATTTAAAGTACTACTAAAAAAAGTGTATGAAAAAAAAATAATCTGAAAAAATAATACAATTAGTAATTGCAGAATCACTCACCAAAACATCGTAGCAGATTTCTCTGAGCTCTTTTTCTACTTTAACCCTATATTCTTTTGCCATCTGTTGTTTTCTTTCCGATCCTTCGGTTTTCTGTTCAATGGAAGATATGACTCGCCATGATGACCGTCGAGCACCCACGACGTTCTTGTAGGCAACGGAAAGTAAATTCCTTTCCTCGTTGCTGAGCTCGACTCCGGTTTCGGTGACTTCTTTCATCGCCGCCGCCATGTCGTCATACCGCTCAGCTTGCTCCGCAAGCTTGGCGCGTTGCACCAATTCCTCCTTGTCGACGGACATGTTTGATCAATTTAGATGACTATATTACTGATGCCCCTGCAATAAATCAAAAAAAGGTTAGCGGCGTGAAAAAAAAGTAGTACCCGAATTGGATACTAAATAATTTCTCAGAAAGACTAATCGTTAGGCGTCATTTTCGCCAAAGGGAATCCAAACGGGTATGAGTCATCATAAAGTACGGCGCACCTTGGACAGAGGCTCACAAATTGCACTAGCGCAAGGTATAAAGTCGAAGTGGCTCAGAGAGCGACCCTCACGGCTCACGCCAGACGCGACATCGACGCGGCGTCCGTTCGGTTTGACAGCATCTCACAGACTCGACAGACCAGCAAGTGTCGCGCCGCCTCGCACCGCCACTGCGCCAACAGTATTGATCGCCGACACGGGATAAACACTCCAGACGGAGTACGACTAGCTCCACGCTCGTCGCTTGCACACACCCCTCTGCGCCGCGCACGCTACCCCTACGCCTCCCCTGCCGCCCCCGACCACCCACCACCCTACAGCCCGGCGCCTATACCTCTTTCTATCCACCCTTATCTATCAATCTATCTTCCTATATGTCCTGTTGCTAGGCACAACTACTAAAATATATTTTTCTATTTGTGAAACAAACAATTATTTATAAACCTCATTAAACTTGTAACACATTCCTTATTATTTCTTCTATTCAACAAATAGGTGTGTTAATAAATTTAAGGGGTGTGGCCGTTCTTTAAAAATGAGAAAACATTTAAAAAGTTATAGACTGCCCTTTACAAAAATAATATAACCACTAAATACTATCATTATAGGGCATTTTATTTTTGATAGATGACAAAATAATTTTATAAAATGTATTTATTAAAAATATAGTATATTTCTTTCAGTTTCAGGTATTATAATTCAAATTTCTTTCTAAGATTGATTAACTATTTAATTTTTCATGCCTAATTAAACATGTGGTTGGATTCAATTTCTAAGTGTGATTAATTTCTTAGTGAATTTACAAATCAATAGTGACACAGTGATCAAAGACATTACTTATATTCAGTAACCACCAACATCTTAATGTTCAAAAATCTCAATCAATAATTTAACAATATGATAAATTAAATATTTTCGTTGAAACAAATAGAATGTTCCAACTCTACTTATTGTGTTAATATTTGTTAATTTATGCAAGAATTTCAAAATTTTTAGCCCTACACTTTTAGGGCATAAATTCACAGCGACAAACATTCAAATATCTATATATTTAAGATATAAGTAACAAAACAAAATTCCATTACAGAAATATACAGCTTTCTTACATTTTAAGCAGCATGAAGCTTAGTAAAAGTATTAGATTAGTAATGAAATGAGTCACACATTACCATTGAATTCATAGAATACTAGCTAAAAGGACTTCTGGATTATCCGATATGGTGAAATTAATATACATGGTTTTATTAACTCTAGTAACAGAAATCTAATCACTGGCGTAATGGAAGTCCAAGATCTTAATTCAATACAGGCACGTGTTTGTCTTCCCTAAAGATAGATATTAAGGGACTCCACTTAGACAGTAGCATGAATAGCAAATATGGTTTACTTAATATAATATTCACAAAAAATCTCGATGTTGAGGCTATTTTTCCTTATAATTCAGTATTTTCAATGACATAAATTGTTATCGACAGATAACGGCGTGACCGAGTAGGAACGACAAAATTACGACGCACTAACGACTTACCTAGATGTTACATTAGACAAATTGAAAAATATCACAATACAAAGAATGTCTTAAAATAATGTTAATTACTTCAAATGAAACATAAAATTGCAATTACCAGAAGAACTTTTATAATCTCAATACTGCTATAAAATTATACCAAATCAAAGCCCAAAGCCTACTACTTACTGTGAATTTCTTCACTTAATTTAATTGTATTAGCGATCTGCTTAATTTAAATAGAGAACACAAGAATAAATCATTGAATTGAACTGTTAAATTCTTTTGAAACACTTAGAATTATCTCTAACCGCACCGCAACACCGTGTCGCCGGCTCGGGCAAAATGGCTGCTGCTAGGGACACTCCTTTTATGCGTCACAGTCACAAATGTATCAAGATATGAAATTTTAAATTAAACACTTTAAAAAATCCCAAAATAAGCGCACTCAGTAGTATTTTAATACACTTACTTGTTTGAAGGGATATAAAGTAATTAAGCCAGCAAATTGCGACACAGTATCAATTTTTCTCTTGCGGTGAACGATACACTACACTGACGGCAGCGGGGCCAGAGGGGAAACAAAAACGGAACAGGGTTCTCATAAAAGGTCGGCCATCTTAAAACGCTATATAGGAAGCATAGCGCTCTACGTCTACAAACTGACAGGTTTATCTATAAACTATATTCCCTTCCCTTTCAATTTTATGAAATAAAAAAGAGACAAGTGAACATAGTAATAAAATTTAATCAATTTATTCCTACAGCACAGGAAGTCCATATAAAGCCCGCGTTTTTTAAATAAAAACAAAAAATGTATTTTAAAAAATAATTTATTCAATTATTTTCTCAAAAACTAGAAATTAACCAAAGAAATACAGTCAATTTAATTTTATGTAGTAAAATCTTTATAAAACTTCTATATTTTATTTTATATTATAGAAAACATAATTTAATTTGGCTTTAATAAAATAAGATATATCTAGATTTTAGAAGAAAAATTATCTTTACAAAAGTTATTTTCTAATAACTAAGAAATTAAAAGTGCTAAGCATTCTATAACTTTAATGCTTTTATTGTACTATAGCAACTCCGGATCAGTTGACAGATATTTTTTTAATAAAAATTTGTTGGTAGGTATAAATAGTTGTGTTTACTATAATACAAAATAAAATATATCTCGATTCTCGATTTGAATTCTAAAATATTATTTCCCATCTTAGAAAGCTGTTATATCTATAAACAAAATTAACAGTGTACTTAAGTTTTAAACTGTGAATGAGTGAGTTAATAAAGGAGATTATTGGACCTTATTATAATTCTTATATATTATAATTCTTATGTAAATAAATAAATAAGTACCTATTTTCAGTTATTTTATTGCATAATTCACTTTCCAAAAAAGTGAAACTGCCAATATTTAATTATGTTGTTTATGGTAATATAGGTTATTAATTATCTACTCTATTTGTTTTAATTCGTCTATGTCTATGGTAGTTGGTACTGCCCATTTTTCTTTAGTCTATGGGATTCAATCTACTATATTTTGATAACCTGTGCAAAAAGTCAACTGTCAAATAAAATATGAAATGTCAAATGTCATATGGCATAGGCAAAGGCATGTTTACGGCATGGGCAAATCCAATGTGATGATATTTTATAATTGATGTAAAACACGTGTGATATAAATATTTTATTTTTCTTTTAGAAAATCGTAAGCAAATTCTTATATCATAAGGAGATTAAAGTTAAATTGTCAATATGCCAAAATCTAAAAGAGACAAGAAAGGTAAGTTAAAAAACGTAACCTCTGTATTGTATTAATTGTGTAAACAATTAAATATGTATTCATCTCATACAATGTGTCTTATATTCTTGCAGTTTCATTAACGAAGACAAATAAAAAAGGGCTTTTACTAAAGCAGAAGACAATAGAAGAAATAAGAAATTCACTATCTAAATATGAGCACATATTTCTTTTCACTGTCAATAACATGCGAAACACTAAATTGAAAGACCTGCGTAATGAATGGAAAGATTCACGATTTTTTTTTGGTAAAAATAAAGTCATGGCAGTAGCTCTTGGAAGGACTAAAAGTGATGAAATTGAAGATCAGCTTAATCTGGTAATTTTGTGAATAATTATTGTATTTGTAAAATTATGTTTTCCAGAAGCACTTCAATATTCTTTATTCATTTGTTTGATTCTTATATGTTAACCAAAATAGCCGATCCACTGATCAACTTATGCAAAGTTACAATTTCCATATGTTATTGTAGCTGATGTGTTAAGATTTTACTCATTTTTCTAGATTTTTTTATGGTCTAATCTAACAAGGTGAGGTTTGACTTGTCAGGAATAAAGAAAGTAATCAATCACAGATTTATATGAGTTGGTATTAATCCCACAACCATACCATGTGGATACTGTTCAAATGGACCATGATGGTGCTAATTTTTAAAATCTTACTTAATTAACTTCACACTTTATCACTAGCAGGGTAGCCAGAGAAAATGCTGCCTCCCCGACAATTTTTAAATTTTTTATTACATCCTGGGGGTCCTCATGCTTTTATGTGACCTTCTAGTATCATGGCTACTGTGTATATTTTTGCCATTGTCCATCTTTCATTTCAGTCATTGTGCTCAGTTCATCACTTGTGTGCCCAGACCATCTAAGCACATTCTTTTTCATTCTCACTATGACATCCTTAATAGTACTTTCTATTCTGTGTATCCCCTGCCCTTTTGCCCTGCCCAAATGTACCATATCATTGACTCATTCTAATATCTTACCATTTACAATAATCTTTAAAATACCAGAATTTATTTTTTATACAGATTTGTCATATGTTTAAATATTTATTTTTTATTTGTTTAGCTTTCCAAGAAATTAAAAGGTCAATGTGGCTTACTAATGACAAACCGAGATGTAGTAGATGTTTTAGAATGGTTCAAAACATTTCGTGAGACTGAATATGCAAGAGCTGGTTTTGTAGCAACTCGTGATGTCATACTACCGCAAGGACCACTTGAAGACTTCTCTCACACTATTGAACCACATCTGAGGCGATTGGGACTTCCAACATCTCTCGAAAGAGGTGTCATTCACCTCATTAAAGAATATCAGGTAAATATAATAAATAATTTAATTTTAAGCACTAGTATGCAATTTTTTTACTAAAATCTTGCAATGGCCGTTTGTTATTATTACATTCTAAAATAGAAATTTTGAATTATAGGTATGTAAAAAGGATGCCCCCTTGACACCAGAACAAGCAAGTATCTTAAAACTCTTGGGTATACAACTGGCAAAATTTAAAGTGCTCATTAAGTGCCATTGGACAAAAGGAAAAGGATTTCATAAAGACTCTGACATACCATCAGATGATGAAACTAGTGATGATGAAAATAATGCACTAGAAGAAGAACCAATGGAAGATGAAGAAACTTAATGTTCATAGTGTACATTTTATTTTATTAAAATTATTTTAAGTAATTTTGTTACTTTGATTGGTTTATACATAAAACAGTTTTATAGCACCTTTATGAAAATCTTTATTTTTATATTTTTTTTAGCTACACACTGTATACCACACACAGCAGGGTGGTATTGGGGACCTAGTGTTAAGACACTCCGTTCCCTATTTTCCATTGAATTCTGGATAATTCTAAATAAATATTTCATTTCCTAAAGTGGGGATTGAACCCAAAACCAGTTGCGTTTTCAGTCACACACTTTGTTATTGTTTATTCACCATTCTTATATTTAAGAGTAAAACAAAAATATTTTTTATATATTTTAATAATCACAGCGGAAATAAATTATTTTGAATAAAAATAAACACCAAATTCTTCAGTTACAGTAGTGATTTTCATGTATTTATGCATTAATTAAAAAAAATACAAAATAATTAAATGTAAGCAATGTAATTAGAATTATACAAAAATAAACTAATTATTAAATAAAAGGCTATGCCTTTCTACAAGACAAAATATAATTACAATTAAATCTATCATAACACAAAGAAACTTACAAACAGATAATCACAGTACAAAAATAAAGCATTGCTTTTCAATCATAATCACAGATTTCACCATCAGCAAAATATACTTTTGCTCAAATTGAAACAAAAAAAACAGTCTTTATAACTTTAGCTGGTATCCTAAAACAATTATGCTGGAAAATATAAGTTTATTGTTTAAAAGTAGCTGATAACTCTTCCACTATTCTGCTCTTTCCATGTAAAACACAAACAATGATACTCATGTGAATTTGAGATCACTTATCACAAACTTCATTATTTAGTAGTTTTTAATAAAGAAGAGAATAAAACAAAGTTTTACGGAGCTAACCTACATATTATAGTAGGTTAGTCACTATCATTTACTACAGTGGTAACTTATATTTGAAAAGTGACACACATAGTGTGCTATAAAGGCATATAAAACTAAAAGACCCCATGAATATACTGGTGTACAGAAATGAAGCTAAATCTACATAAACATTTAATTTTGTCATCTTATACTAAAAAATAAACTTATTTTTTGGCATGAAACCAATATAATTATTATCAGAAGTCGCTTGTATAGTAACTTTAAATATTACATATGAAAAAAAAACAAATGCAAATGTATATATCTAAAATTGATAATTGTTTAAAAACACAGTTTTCTATAGTTAAATTCTATATAATATTGCTATTATTATTATTGCAAATAAGCTTTTTGGTGTGAAACTAGATTAGCAAGATAAATTTTTAATAAAATATTTTTTACATTATTTCATTTATCATCTTGCCATCCCAGAATATAGGAAGTAACATGTTAAAATGTATTGGTGGGCTTTTGAGGCCAAGTGTATGTTTATACTTTATATGAAGGAACTATGTCATTATCAATATTTAATGTTATTTCATGTTAAAATATTCATTATCACACTGTCCCAATTCCATCTGCTTCAAATTAAACCATAAAACTTATTAAATACATATAATATACCAACAAAGTTGCACAAGTTCTAACTTGAAGTTTTACTTATACATTGTAATTCACATATAAGAACATTTCTTATAAAAAATATTGAAAATAAAATAATATGGAACAATCAAAATACATATAGCACGATGTAAATCTGTTTTCATTTTAACAATTTATAATACATATTATCACCAATATGAATTGCACAGACAATTTAAATTAATTACAATAAGAGACAGTGTTGGATCAACAAAATGTACACCAAAATCAAGTGTATTTATAGAAATTGTAAGATTTATTGGCTGCTTTTCTCTTCTCTCAAACAATAGATCGAACTATTTCAAAAGTTGTACAATCCAGTTTATATAAAAAGAAAAATACAATAGATAGTTTAAACATGAGCCCACAGACAAGAACAAAATAAAAAATAGATACCAAGTCAGATTCCAAAGTCACATAAAGCATTAGCTTTAAAATCATTCATTCTGTTAGGGTTCATCCATAAGTTACGCATCAATGAAATGTGACATAGGGTTGTGAGGAGTCCTAAATTTCGTGACTTCACATTACTAAATAGAAGTACACATAAAAATTGTTCTTATAAGCTGTATAATATGTGACGTCACACTAGATGTGAAACCTGGGCGTCACAAATCTGAGAAAAGGTCTAAAAATCATGAAATTCGAGCGACGTAATTTATGGAGGGCCCCATTAATCATAGTTTGTCCAAATTTCAATGTTTGGCCAACGTCATCGTCGGCAGTTCAATATCGACGTCCGGCAGCGGCTCGCGCCAGTACACGCTCTGCGAGAACTCGTCGCTGGGCTCACACTGCGCCGGCGGGAACACCTGGTCCACCAGCACCGACATGTGCGAGTACCTGCAATATTGTATGAGCCATATAGCGGGGTACTCAGAGGGAACATAGCTGTAAGACACTCCGTTCTCCACGCAACGCCTCATGTCCGAGATATTGCGATTATAACCCAATATTTCTAGTGTTTCACTACATTACGTGGGCCACTTGCTCTACTATATAAAGTAGTGTGAAAGCATGTTGAGATGTTGGACCCAACTTAAACGGTGTAAACCTGACCACCTTATAGTAGTGCACTACAAGTGGTGTGGTGTAATTAGCTTTAAATCGATATTTCTATCAATATTAAAATGAGAAAACTTTTATATCAACTTTTTAAAAATTGATCGCATTTTTGTTGATAAATTGATGGTACGTTTGCTTCGTTTAGATTTTATTTTCTTTTCTTTTAAATAGTGTTTAAATTAATTGATATATTTTAAATTACAAAATTTCGCTCATATCGAAATAGGTAGAGTTGATTTTTATTTATCGCTTTATTTATTAGCTGTTTTTTCATCATATTTTAATTTGTAATCAAATTGACTAATTGCTTTTTAATAAATTGCTAATTTTATTTCAATTTTAAATGGTATGATAAGCATCAGGCATGTTTTTGCCTCAGATTTGATTTTTCACCATAATATTAAATTTTATTATAATCAGTATTGAGACTTACGCTTTACATTATTATTTACCCAACAACACTGTTACAACCAACACCAATATTAAAATAAGAATATAAACATACAAGTTGAAATATTGTTAAAAATGTATAGAACAAGAAGGCAAATATTATAAATTATCTTTTAAATAAACAAACATAAGCATTTTTTCGAATTAATTAATGTAGATTGTTTTAATATTTGATATATTAAAGTTCTTTAGATTTGCATGCACCTATGCAAGTGCCGTTTTGAACGCGTCAATAAAATAATTAAGAATATAAATTGCATAAATATGTCCCAAATATCTTTTTTTTTAAATAATATTATTTCAATGGATGATGATAGAGTTATTCACACTTTTAATATTACAAACATAAAAATAATTGCAACATTTAACAATTTAATTGTTAGTGTTATTTACACGTTTAGACTTACAATGAAATATGGCTATTTTTATAAGAAATTTTAATGTTAGTAAGACAAGTTCATAAGTATAATTAGTGAGCCACACACATAATGTTAAGACACAGAGCACCAGATAGAACAAAAAAAATGACATGTCGATGATTATGTTATTTGTATTATTAGATTCATGAAATTATCGAAACGTAGAGCTGCCAAATATGTTATTTAAGCTGTTTTCATTTTTATTATAAAGTGTTACAAAACGTAGATATTTTTCCCTTTCCGAAAATGGGAGAATTGACCCATCATTTATTCTATATCGCGATAATAATACGGTGGCAGCCCTACAGAATGTACTGAGATGATCACGCTTTGAGGAAGCCTCGTGCCGGGCTTACCGTTTTAACAGCAAACTCCTAAAACAAACTAAACTACACCTACAGTTCGCGCTAGCTAATGATTTTATTCTTTGGCGGGAACAAATCATCGACCATGTCACTTTGCACGTGGTAGCTGAAATAAAAATACACCACTTAGTATTGTGCTTACAATAACTATTGGGGCATAATATGACTGTTGTCGATTTTCTCTAGGGGGAATTAATTATGTTCATTTCTTCGCTCTGGTTACCAAAACGTGGTCTCGGAAATTGGGGAACAGAATGTCTTAACACTGGGTTCCCTCTTCCTACCCATCTATAAGCGAGATATAACGTGAAGCTAAGATAAAAGAAACAACGACTATTTACATTTACTAATGAAGCGAAAACCAGATGGCATATGCAAATGAATATTGCAACCACAGCAGCGATTTTTATATTTTTAATGGCATTAAGACGATATTTTACTTAAAGCTTTAACCCTGGTCGAAATTCCATCCACCGTAAAAAACACACATACATAGATAGCTACATATAAATAAAAACATGACTACATAGTCATAAATTATTGAATATAGACAGCCATTACAAATAATGATTTGCACAAAATCTATTTATTATATGCACATAATGCACACCACATATTTATTATCAAATATTTTACTACTTTATGATAAGTTGGGAGCTTGTTTATCGTTTTATATAACAAAGGAAAAAAATATTTTGTAGGTAAATCTGTATTAGATCATGGGTATATACACCAAATTTTCCAAGGTAGCATTAAAGACTTCTGTTGTCCACAAGTTTTTTATTCTTCTTCGGGATTTATTTATTTCTTACAATAAAAATTATAGGAATTACTCATTCATAAGAGCTTTCATTAAATTGGTGACAAACATAAAAATCTTATAGTATACCCAAGCTCTTAGATTTTCCAAAATCAGTAATAAAATATTCTGAGGCCGTCGTGGCGCAGCGGCACAAGGGTGTGACTGTGACGCGATGGTTGTGGGTTCGACCCCCACTCGAGTAAGTGAAATATTTATTTACGTTTATATTTCCATTTCTTCGCTCTGGCGTCGAGACCAAGCGCGGCGTTGAGTTCTGCCACTCAACACGCAATGCCTCCAAAATTCGGCAGAAAGTGGGGAACGGAGTGTCTTAGCACTCCCTCTGCGTACCCTGCTGTGTGCGGGATACAGGGTGAAACTGATTTTAGTAATAAAATATTTTCAATAATTTATAACAGTTCATGTTGCAACGTGCCATACGTTATATAATGCTGAAACGAAGGTATTTATTTATTGTTAGCATTAAATGATACTCACGTGGATTGGAATGTCTGTGTCAGTTCGTGTTTCAGCTCGCCCTTGTAGTTTATTGTGAATATTCTCACTATGGGAATGCCAACTGCTTGGTACGCGCAAACGTCCTGAAACAGTCGATATATTATTTATAAATAATATCGTATAATATGTATTTTTTTAAATATATATTTAAATTCATAGTATATATTAATATTTAATTAAATATTCGAGTATATGTAAATAATAATGCATTTTGTCTATCACAAATGTCAGGACTCAAATATCTTTTTACATAATATGTATTGTATTTAATAAAATGTGTGTGTTAATATCAGCTATAAACGAAGAAAATCAACAATACAAATATTTTTAAATATTTGTAACGAATTATATTCGAGTTTCAAGGTTAATTAGCCATAATATTAATACATAATTATATAATTCAGCAAATAAATAGCGCGTGAAGGTCGATCGATTCGATAGTTTTTGACGTAATTTGTAAATTACTGAGAAATATTTTCTGTATTTTTATCACTTATTTATTTTCACAACGAAAATAATAAAATTTAAAAAAATAACAAACAGAAAGTACAAAATAGTAATTTATATACTAAAGAGTAAAGTATTATAGGTCAATTAACAAAAATTTGATACTTATATACCTATTTAGACCATTCGAAATATGGTATTTTTTATTAATTTTATTTAGCTTTTATTTGATATAAAAGATCACATATGTGATGCCCTGATATATGTGCAGATTGTAGAAATACTTACATTCACTCTATTGCCATATCCTGCATAAAATGGATTAGAACCAGCTGGAAACAGTGCCTTAATATCCGCTAAACATTGTATCTTGAATTCTTCCGGTTTCTTCTCGATGACCTCCCTGTGGAAGGCGCGGAGGAGAGACGTGGGGTTCAACAGTAAGGGTCCGTCCGGCAAACAGAGTTCCCCTTGACGAATCGACCGTAAATATTCACGAGTTACCTGAAATTTACGAAAATAATTGTTTTAAAATGTTACACATTCGTGGGGCCGATGTGGCGCAGTGCCTGTAAATGCGACGGTTGTGGGTTCAACTCATGAGGAAAAAATCATTTAATTCCCTCGTTCTGGTAAGAAGCAAACTAGGTTCCCTCTGCCTACTCATACGAACGATACAGTGTTAAATCCTCGGTTTTTCTAGACAGATAAAGTGTGGCGTTAGATTCTGTCACATTTACGAGCGGAGAGTGAAATCTTAATGTTCCATGATTTTTCCTTTCAAAGAAAACATGTCAGAATTCAATGAGTCATAATTATTTATTTATATTTAACGGAAGTTAAGTTTTTTTGTAGTGTTAATTGCATTAATTGCCAAGCCTGCTCGCTTCACATGTGATACTTATGTTTCATAGTTTACATTGTGAATTAGGCATTTCACTGATTTATAATGAAAATTAATATTCTCAGTAGTTCCTGTATCATGATGTGAGATATCATTCATTAACATTGATATTGACGAAGACTGCATTGAAGAATCTAGGTATCCTATTGTAACAAATTAATCCCATTGAGAAGAATGTCAATAATAAGAGTATTTATAATATAATTATATATATTGATCCTCAGTCTGTATGCAAGCGGTATATTCTCCAGAGTTGGCACCTTGTAACCAACACACAATATAATTTTGAAAAGTGGAGAGTGGCAACATTGTTACATGATTTCTGCGTAAAACGCCAAATAAGTCATACAAGAGACGATAAAGTACATTGATACCCTCGCAAACATGTTGCGTTAACTACAATATTATCAGTAATTGATAACATTTCCTCTGTATTTATAAAAAAACGATTAAATTTAATTATGGCATGATGTTTTCACAATAATTACGCGACGTGCGTGACAAGACAAACGTCATTGCTATCAATGACAGAGTATTTTACAGTTAAGTTTACAAACAAAACGTACATTTCCTTATATTATGTTATTATTATTTGATAAAATTGTTTTGATATTAGAATGACATTATTTTCAAAAAATATAAATCTAAAATATATATCTATCTATAGTTTAAGTACTTTTATAAAAAAAATATACCTTAGTAACATTGAATTTTTCTTAAAGCTTAAATTGAAATAATCTGACAAATTGAAAAATAATATGTTGATATCACACTAATAGCTATATAATGATATAAATTATTATAATACATTATTAATAACCTATAGTGTAAAAAGCATTATAAATAAACAAAAAACTGTAACACATTCACAGTACTCACTTTGGCTTGTCCGATCGCTCTCGCAGATAAGTAAAGTAGTTGATATCCATTGTTCTTTATTTTGGTGAACAGTTGCGCGACGCCCGACTGCGCCCAGTCCTTCCCCACCAGTGGGAATATATGTCCCAGCACGTCCGATCTGATGTGATAATATTACATATATTATAAATGGTTTCATATATATCGCATACAGCAGAGGAGGTAGAGGAAACTTAGTGTTAAGACACTCCGTTCCCCACACACCGTCCAACCTTCGACACTTTCCGTCGGAAACCAACGCCGAGCTTTGTCTTGTTACTAGAGCAATGAAATGAAGATAATGCACTCAATTGAGTCATCACAAATCACAAATTCATATTATGGTAGAGAAACTTCTAATATGTCATCACTATCGTTTCAAACTTTTTGGTCATTAAAATATATTTAATGTCAAATATTGGACCTAACATTGTATATTTAGTAAATTAAAAAAGACAGTGTTTCAGTGTTTTAAATAAAATAGAGAATATAACCCATAACAATTACCTTCAAAGCACATTTTAATGGCTTGTTACAAAAAAAACAACTCTTTCAAAAAACAATATTACAGTTATAAATTATTTTACTTATATTATTAGCGAAAATTATTATTATTATTATTTGATTTATTATGGATTTAGTTATTAATACACTATACATAAGCGTGTGTGTATATTTGTAATTGTAACCACTAATAAATAAAACATTATTTATAAATTATTAAAAAATATATATCTCAGAACGCGTTAAAATTAACATAAGAAAACGCAAACAAAAATTAACATATATAATTAATTGTATAATCCAAAGTATAGTAAAATAAAATAATTTAAATAAAATTTATGACGTCAATCCGTTTATAGGTTAAATAAAATCATAATTTGTTTGTAGATAGATATGCGATACGTGATAACAGTTTGTTAATTTAATTTGAATCGCCTCATACTATATATTATATAAACAGGAAATTTGTGACGTATGTAAGCTAATGTCTTGTGTAAATGTAGATAATAGATATAAAAAATGCGTTCTCAAAATAAGCAACAATTGTCCAATTCGTTAATATATTTACATAATTTTAACGCGTAACTTTCGATAAAAACTTAATGTTTTAAATTTTTATTTTTTTAGCTTCACGCTGTATCCCGCTCACGAAGACTAAGACACTCATTTCCCTACTTACGTCCGCCTTTTGGAAACATTAGATATACCTAATTATTCTTCAAAATATGAAACTAAAACATAGAACAGTTCTTTTGCAATATAGTTATAAAAATCATGTGACTGATTTTGATATGATTATCATTATCATAAATATTTTATTGCGAAGATAATTGTATAAAGTTCATTCTTCATTAGTTTATTACATGTTAGATAAAAATCAATATTCTATAATCGTGCACGTAAAATTGAATAATATATATTATAATTTTTTAAATATATGATAAGTGTATGACTGTAACCGCGACTGGTTGTGGGTTCGATCCGTACTCAAGGAAATGAAATATTTATTTAAATTTATATTTCCGTTTCTTCGCCGTGGTATTCAAATCGCGACGTTGATTTCCGCCACTCAACACGCAATGCCTCCAGATTTTGGCGAAAAATGGGGAACGAAGTGTCTTGACAGTAGGTTCCCTCTGCCTACCCTGCTATGTGCGTAAACAGCGTGAAGCTGACAAAACAAAGTTTGGCAGTGCTCACTTGGTGATGGTGCCGTCGATGTCGGAGATGACCACCTTGTCGTCGTGCCGCCAGCGGAACACGTTGCACTTGCAGCGCGTTGTGCCCTGATACGCCGTGGTCACGCTGAACACCATCTCGTTCATGCCCTCGCGCAGATTCAGCTGTTTCTGTATTTCACAATTAGCGTTATTCTATTTGTATTAAATATATCAACTAAATTCTATTTGTGTAATATCTGTTCTATCTTTTGTAGGCAGAGGACACCTAATGATAAAATAATTATGTGTTGAGTTTCGCCACAACGAGGAAATGAAAATAGTTCATTCTCCCAACTGGGAATCAAACCCACAATCGTTGCGTATACAGTAAATACTAAAAAAATATATTTTCGAGATTCACTGGATTAGAATCTTGTGTATAAAAAAATACTATTTCGAACTTTTACTTACAATTTGTTCGGAGGAAAGTCGCAACGTCTTACGGAAAGACGACTGTCGACGAGAGGACTGCTCTTGACCTTCTTGGTCTGATTCCGATGAACTTTGTTCATGCTGGCTTGAGACATGAGCTAAAATAAAAAGGAATGAATATTAGATATATTAAAGAAAGAAAGAGACTAGTCATCATTTCATCAGTTAAAATGTATGTAATTATATCGGTTTAATAATAATTAGTCGTCTCTATAGACTCTCTTTTAGTTATAATGTACAGTATCTAGTATATTAGTATTTAGTCTATGCTAATCAGGTAAAATTTAAAGACCAAATCTAAGCTAGATAAAAAATAATTCACTAACTAAAAATAATTATAATGTCATAATAGTAATTTAATAGCAGAAACAAAAATATATAAAATCGTACGAAGTTATTGTGTATTGTATAGAGTTTAAAATTTATTTTATTTCAAAATATATTTCTTTGTTTCTCCAAGGCTCACACATACAGCTACAATTGAATATAAAAATAAAGTCAAGTTAAAACTGCAATTTATTTCTTCTTTTTACTGTTAATTCTTTTAAAATATTCTTTGGAAATGTCATAATAATTTCCCGTGTCTAATAATAAGATTATAAATTGTGGGTGAAACAAACAATGAAATCAATCTCTTAAGTAAATATATTTTATATACATGTATATTTAGATAAGTTACGAATTTTAAGTAAAAAAAAACATTATTGTATATAGTGTATTTTATTTAAATAATTGTGTATAATATAAATAAAAAAGGTGAAGTAATTTTTTGCTATACATACGAGTTGGCATTGGTGGCGTAGGTTGTCTTGGCACCACTTCCTCTGGCTTGATGGCTTCCTCTACAATCTTCACTTCTTTGGGCGTCTCAACTTTTTCTTCAATCCAATGGTCCACTTGGTCTTCGTCAGTGGATTCGGATTTTATTGGTTTATTATCAACGTGTAACACGTTTGAATCCTTTAATTCTTCATCCTTTGTTTGTGATTCTGATCTATTTTACAGAAATAATTGTGGTAAATAACATGTATTTTAAATTTATATAGCTTTTTATATAGTTAATTATCATTGTTAACTTAATAGTTGCGGTGAGATAAATGAATCGGTATTTTTTGTTATCGTAATAAAAAAAAGTACAACTGTATTTGTACTTTTTTTTTCTATGAAATATATCGGTATCCGTGATTTCAATAGACGCGTAAATTGTGATTTTAGACGCTTATATTTTTTTATATCAGACATCCAAATTGGGATATTGTCTCTGTTCCAAATTTTCTTGTGTAAAATTTGGACGGCGTTCCGTTTATATCATATAAAGCCAGGTGTTGGCAACACTCCTAATGAGTGACGCGGCATATGACAAGTCATCTCGGATATTTCCATCACTTTGAAATACCTAGCTCAGGTTATCTTGTCTTTTAATATGTTTGAATGAATATAATAATTATTTATTGTTGTTGTAAGAGTCATAGTTTGTAAGTACATAAGAATTGATTAATGTAAAGTATTATTTAATGTTATTTTTTAGCTTTAAGCTGTATCTCGTATATAGCAGGGTAGGAAGAGGGAACCTAGTATTAAGAGACTGCATTCTCGATTAAGACACCCCTTTCTCCACTTTCTGCTGAATTTTGAGGCATTCTATGTTGAGTTGCAAAACTCAACGCCTCGTCACCAGAGCGAAAAAAACGAAAAAGAAAATGTATATTTAATTCTAACGAGTGGGAATTGAACCCACAAACGTCGCGTTCACAGTTGCACGATTGTGCCATGACGGGCATCTACATGTTTATTACATTTATATAATCAGATTGCTATGTAATGTATGAGTATGTAATAAATTTTTGAAATATTACTCATATACCCAAAGTCCATTAATTATAAATAGCTTTGTGATATATTTCATCGAGTTCCGATAAACATAATATGTGACAAATCAAAGCATTGGGTTATTTTATGTATAAATAATAATGTACATAATACAAAATGGCGGCAACAGCTCTTGTCTCGACGCTTATAACATATTATATTATAATATTATTATATCGTAGTCATTGACTAACGATTACAGATTGCTTAGTGTCTTTAACAAAAAATGCAATTTTACTCATCTATCATTTATATTATATTAGTATGAATGTATAATATAAAGTAATTTTTATTATATACTAATATAGTATGGTACATTATTTTTTTTCCATTTTTAGTATTACACGAGTATATCTAAACAAACAATAATTACTCGGTTTTTACTTTTATGAATACTATAATATTATCATGAAGTGTACACCAACATATCAGTTGCCAAGCTTTCATCTTGGACGTTTCCGTTTTGGCCAAATATATTGGCATGTATGACTAATTAGGTACTCTTGTTCTTTTTATCTTCCCGCCTTATCCCGCATATAATAGGATAGAAAAAAGTGGCAAGTGAGAAGACCGCTTTTCGATTATCGTCATAGCAGAGGGAAGAAATTAATGTAATAACTCTATCCTCTGATTGGATCAAACCCAAAACTGTCGCGTTTACAGCCAGACGCTGAGCAACTGCGCCACGACGGCCTTCAGGTAATTTTATAATAATAAAATAGTCTCTTGTCTGGTCGCACTTTGGACTTTATGCTAAAGTGACGTAGGTACTATATTATTGTTTCTTGCCATTAACGAGTTATGAGAATGAATAACATAAGTATGGGATTATCCATGCTATAATTCGATTTTTACGTCATTTTAAAGATTATCTGATGTCCTGCTAATGTAGGTGTAGGTATTTATAGATATCATTACTTTATTAGACTAACCACTTAGTGATAGGTTTTAATATATAAATAAGATTATAAATACTAATATTATAAATAAGAAAGTTTGTCCTCACAAACTTTCTTATTTTGGGATTAGATTATTAGGATGTTTGTTCCGTTCACACACAAAAACTACTGAATTTACATTGTATACAAAAATTTTGTATAATTGGGCTATAAATCCGCTCGCTAGTATAACAATAATAAACTAGTAATTACCCTTTGTCCTGATTGGATCGTCGCCACGACCAGAATGCGTATCTCGAGTACGAGCGCGGTTTCGCTTCGTCCGTTCCACTCGCTCTCTCTTCTTTATCACCTTTCTCTAACTCTTCGAGAATACTCTGTATTTATAAACAAATAAAAAAACATTAAAAATATTTATTAAAGTATAATATAATAGAGGTGGTCGAAGCGCAGTGGAACAGCGTACGACTGTAAATTTGACAGTTGTGATGCTCCCTTGGAATTAATTATTTTCATTTCCTCGCTCTGGTAACATAACAAAGCGTGCTGTTCACCTACGTCGATCAAGTTGAGCGACGCACATGTGCACTTGTTACATGGACAACGTTGAGCGGCTCAACACACAAAGTGGGGAACAGAGCGTCTTAATAATAGGTTACCTCATGCCCACCCTGCTATATGCGGAATAAAGCGTGCATTTAAAAAAAATTAAGCATTATCTTACACTGGGTAATGGGCGACGGTACGCAAGCAGAGAAAGCAGTAGTGGCGCGGCACTACGCCACGGCAATATTCTGGAACCCAGCCGCACCTCCAGGCGCGCGGCACTCCCGACTCCTCCCGCACCCCCAATACCCCCCACGCCTCCAACACCCCCCGACATTGACAGCCGCTCGCAAAACTCTGCGTAACTGAGTGTCCGAGACACGGCGCCTTCGCGCTCCATTATCGTCACCTGTCCTCTGTTGGCGAATTTATATCATGTTATTACGAATAAAATAACATTACGTTGTATTGTAATATAACGTAACGTGATTTACTATTGTTTTTTAATGATTTATAAGGAAAATCTACACAAATATGTTTTGTGACCAATTTTAGCCTCAACGAACCAAAACAGGTCAACTATGACGTATAACAATATTATCAATTACAAAACAAAATTAAATTTATAAGTGAAGATAAAAATCAACATAACGTTACAACAAGCGGTTAAATAAGGTATTTGCTAACTAACAAAAATAGATGTTTTAAAAGGAATGTCAAGATATCATATTAAAAATTTATGCAAGTCCTTACTTGGCAAGTAACTTCTCATCGTCATCAGAGTCTAGGGCGGGCGGTTCCAGGCAGTGCGGCGTGGAGGGGGACGCGGGCGAGGCGGGCGATTGCGGCAGAGAGGGCCCGTTACCCGACTCGTACTCCTCCTCTGTTGGCCCAACGGCCATCGCACTGCCACTCACTGGACAAATTATTTGAAAATGTTGACTACACGAATAGAAAATCTTGGAATCTTATTGTAAATACAATACGGGGTCGATTATCCGAACGCCAGTCAACGGAACGGACACTTATCCAAACCACTACGCTCGTTCCACTCCTGCGGTCTTTATATCGACACACATATGTACATATGTAGTACAATTTGTTATAAGACATGTTTAGTTCGTATTTGTCATCAAAGACATAATTCAAAGAATATTTTCATTTTCTTACTGATGTACATGTACAGCTGAAATATGTATACTTCAATTATCCAAACATACCTACACCTAATAAACGACGATCTACTGTATTGTAATTAACTCTCATTATGTACCATAATAATTTTACAACTAATTTAATAGTTCTAATCATAAAAGTCTAAAAAAGTTTGCACATCTCATAATAAATACTTAACACATAAAGTACTAACCGGTACGATACTTCTCGGCGTGATGTTTCGGGAAGTACAAGTCAGGATCGACTTGACCGCGATCCAAGTCGTCCAGATAGACACCTTCAGGCGCGTTGTCTGTCGGCTCTCTATTGGACATGAAGCGGAACATGCCACTGAGGACACCTCTTCTTTCCGTTCTCTCTTCATCAGAGCTTAATGGTTCCGTCGGGGAAGCGGGTTCGTTTGGGGATGCCGGGGATTCGGGTGTGTCCGGGGATTCGATGGTCGTCGCCCCTCGTACCGGTGGCTCGGGGAGTTCCCCCCATCGCCATGATTGTGATGACTTGTCATCAGTAGCAGCCCGCGCCAGTTCCACTTCCGTATCAGACTGCACTGGGGTCCCGTGGTGGGATCCCTTGCTGCATATAAATAATGTACATTATTAAATCACTTTTATACCTTTTGTATTGTTGTTCATATTATACACAAATTAAAGCTAGCTTAAATATATTATAACATATAAACTGGCTGTTACCGATTTTTTTTATTTCAGGACAAATAGCTTATCTGTTACTATGGTTTATAATAGACCAGTTAAGCAACGATTATTATCTAGGTGTTAAGAAATATAAAGCTATTAATACATTGAATAACATTGGAACGGTAAGTTTTAATATTTAAATAAAGTAAGAAAAACAAATTCTTCACAAAATTTATAGAAATTAGGCTTCGGATATATTTGATATAATAGGTATAATGAATAGCAATATTTCCATTGAACAATGAATGATTTTATCTATGCAATAGTCTTTGTGTAGTAACAGAGTATCCTTAAAAACTTCCGTTTTCCTCAATAGGTAACTGCCAACGCCGTTTTCCCGCACAAAAACACGGCTTTTGTTTCTCTAGTGTTTAAAATAAACCTCATCGCAAGTAGAATACGAAAAATATAACGCTACAGTTTTATTATATACAACTTTTAGTGTTTTGGTTTTAAAATAAATAACGTAAGCAAAAGCTAGAATTACCATATAACAAAAACTTACAGGATTCATAAAAAAAGTCGTTAAACTTATATTATGGTAATAAGACGTTTAATTTTCGCGATTATTAAATATTTTAAATGAAACTAATTTTTTCATTTAAAAAATGTAATAATTTAAATAAATATACGCTATTATTCAGGTTAAATATGTACGTATAAGATCACTAGACAAGCTATTTCACAATGTAACCAATTAATAAAGTTAAAATTGGCCTTAATAAAGTATAACTTTCGAGTTATTATTTTTTATTATCAAATAAACAAAATAAAATATTTATTTTTTACTAAGCTTGCTGCCTTATCATATAAAAGAAGGCACAAGTATATAGCACAATACAATTAAGACGTGCCACTCGTGACACACACGTCTATCATTTTAATAACATTTAATATCGCACGTTATAGACAAATGACTAGAACTCGGTAATAGT
This sequence comes from Heliconius numata, assembly GCA_016802625.1. Taxonomy (NCBI): domain Eukaryota; kingdom Metazoa; phylum Arthropoda; class Insecta; order Lepidoptera; family Nymphalidae; genus Heliconius; species Heliconius numata. The sequence goes on from JAEBDU010012937.1 coordinate 44,325, forward strand.
CACCACAGTCTTTATTAAACTTTATTTTCTCATGACTCATCATAGGTCATAGCAAATGTTACTTTTATCTATTTAAACATGTATACAATAGTGTATTTACAGTCTTTTTATGCTTTTAATGAAAAAGTTGTATATAACGCGGCACGTTCGACTACATACGACTCATACGACAAAGAGTATAAACGGCGACTTTTGAAAAACTTTTGAAAATAAAATGTAAACTGGAATTGTATTTGATAACATATTAAATTGAAGGACTTAACTTATCTTAAATCCATGCTTGGGAAATCGATATTCTAACGTTCCCATTGTGAAAATATAGATAGGTATAGGCATACAATACATAATAGCGGTATATGGCGTAACTATAAATAACAAACGTCATCGTTGTCATATTAAAATTATTCATAGGTCAGTACTACAAACCATAAATTTTCTTTTACCAATTTTTTGCTATGCATTTTTGTTATTTACTGTGCTGTCTAAGAGGACTAATAATTTGTCATAAAATTTTCTACAGAGATATATTACGTGAATATTTCTCCTAACTTAATATATATACAAATTCCAAGGGAGCTTCTTCCTCCTGGCATTAATCCCGGCTATTGCCAGGATCTTCTTTCCTACTCGACCTACTCCACTCTGCACGGTCTTTTGCGTCAAATTTCAAGAGAAATTCCAAGAGAGTTATGAGGAAAAATATTTACGTCGAATTAATTAGTCTAACTACAAGTGTGCAAAACGTATACGAAGTCTACAGCATTGTTACGATTTCTTTTAATTAACAACGTAAGAAGCAATTACAAAAATTAAAAAAGCAAGATACAGAACTGTACACTAATAAATAACACCAATTTACTTCCACATATAAAAAAAAATATTTCACTATAATTTATTACTATTACATTGGAACAAAAGCAAGACGAAAAGAACGGTTCAGTACCGTCAGTGCATAAACAACAAACAACAGCAAGTACAGATACGTGAAGTGGATCGGAAGTTCGGAGCTATTTGCGTGATAAGTGGAATGAACTACATATCAAACGGAATACATAGCGGGCCAACGGTAATATATGAGCAATGTTTGTTTACGAGTGCCTGGAGGCGGCGTGCACCTCGAACGCGGTGTCCGACAGTGCCAGCGGGATGCGGTTCTCACCGCTCAGCTTCATGTTCGACATCTCTTCGCTGTAAGGTCAACGTCATTGTCATGTGCCAATATGGTTTACCAGTTTTTTACTAACCCAAAATATTAGTTAAGAACTGGAACTTATACATTTTATCCTATCGCACGTATTTATATCTCTTGAGTTCTTTTGTAACAATGTCAATGCTATTCTTCAAGCAGTTTAATCATTATAAGAAATATAACAATTTAAAGTTTAAATTATTTTTTTTTTCTATAAATTTGAATTATTGACTGGGGCAGTTAATATTTATATACTTTATCTAAATGTTAAATGATCTTACCTAAGGTTCCCAGTTGTAACTTCCGTGTCACTGAAGAAATTGATGTCCGCATTGCTAATAGCTGCCGGCTGAGTTCGTTGCTCAGAGCTAGTGAGATCAGATTGACTAGAAATCGAACTAGTCGAAGATTTTCTTTGGTGCTTCTTCTTTGAGCTAACTTTTCTCGTCTTCTTCTTCTTCTTGCCGTTGCCATTCAGCTTAACCTCCTCCTGGTTGGGCGCCGCGTCGATAGGCCGGAAATCATTGTGTTCACTTATTTTCTGCACTGTCTGGTTGGCTTCACTTCCGGCGGCCCCGAGTTGCGTCGCCGCGAACGTCTTTGGCATAGAATCGGTCCAGTCCGAACCTTCGTTGAGACCATCCATCTCAAACAAAGCCTCGTTTTCATGATCGTCGGCAACTTTCTTATCATCTTTTGGGTTATTTTTTGTAAGTTTACTTAGATCGGGTTTTTGCATCGACTTCCCGTCAGCTGTGTACCTGTGAAGATATTTATTTTGAATTTATCTTACGGTATTTAATACTATAAAATTGAACCACTAACAATGTTTCTTTCCAATGGATTTATGTATGATGCACAATGTTGCCAACATAGCAATAATCTTGTTAATTATATACGTTGGATTTTGCTACATCTCATACTTGTGCAACTGTATAAATCATTTTCAAGCTTCAGTCATTTAGGCTTTGTTTCTAAAATTATGTCAATGAAATTTATCAATATGCATTACGATCCATATACTTTACGTGGAAAAATCCAAAAATTACCGCAATGTACATAATTTAAATCGTATTCTAAAAAGTTTCAAGCAGTATTGTAGAATAGTAATAGAAATAAACAGATAGAATAATTATATATTTTTATTTACACTAAAAATAAAAATATATAATTACTAAACTAGCAATTTACACTAAAAGTCACCTTCTTTTGGTGTAGTCCGACGCTTGGCCATGGTCGGGTTCAACAGCGGATAATGAGTTGCGACGACGCGGCTCATAGAGATCGTCGAGCCGCGACGCGGGTATGGGTGACGTAGCTAAATGTGCTGAGCACTCCGCTTCATCTTCTCCAACTTCCTCCACAAAAAAAGCTTCACCAGACTCACCCAGTTTCATGTGAATATTCAATGGTTCCCCATTAAGCTCTAAATCAACCTACGAATAAATAGGGTAACATTGAATTTTAATTATCTTTACTCTATATTATTAATATTTACTTTAATTTATACTGGTAATTCATCTACTCATTTTAAGTTTTCAGTTATCTCTCTCAATATAATATTTAAAGTAAGCGGATTTTCCTTATTGTAGTTATATGCATAAGTTTAATATTTGCAAATTAAATATTGTCGTAAAATCTTTATGTCATGTTGGACATAATATTCATAAAAAAAATAATTTTTTTTTATAATAGTTTGTTTACCAACAAAAACACATGATTTATATAGAGGAAGTACTTATGTAAACAGAAAATACCTCAGTAATTCATAAACCAGCATTTACATTACTCTTTCAAATGAAATAGAGATATCATTCCGTTTCGTACTTTTTACCTAAATAACAAATCGGCTGAACACAATGCCGCTCTCTAAATGTAATTGTAATGTTTACGTACACTTAATAATTAATATGTATTTAAAAAATTACGATACGAAATATCTCTACTTAAATATATATATACACTAGGTTCCCTCTGTTTACCCTGTGTGCGCAATTTGAGGCTGTCCTAGAGCAGTGGTACAAGAGTGTGAGTGTGAACGCGACGATTGTTGGTTCGATCCCTACTTTTGGAAATGAATTAATTACTATTTTCATTTCCTCTCTCTGGTAACTAGGCAAAGCGATGCGTTGAGTTCCGTCACTCAACACGTTTTGAAAATTAAGTGCAGGAACGGAGTATCTTAACAGTAAGTTCCCTCTACCTACCCTGCCAAATGTGAGATGTTATAAAAAATAAATACTCATTTTAGAAATAAACCGTTCGCAGAGTAATTTAACCGTCTCTCACAGAAATAACAAGTGACCTCACGAAGACAAAATATTTGTGCCAATTTTTTCATATAATTCTTGTGTTGAGAATTATAATCCATATTGGCAGAGTTCCAATTCTCATTGTGGATCCGTCGCAGATTTCCTACCTAGTTTTGGCAATACACTAATCAGAGCTAACCAGCTAATTCATTAACAAAATGTATGAAAACTGTATAATTTCTCTTTTCTATTTAAATATTCAAAACAATTAATTATATTCCGTTTTATAAACGTTATTTTTGAAGGAATAGTAAGTAATTCGTGTAAAATAAATGGATCTAGTTCTAGTTGATTAAAGAATTACAAGCACGTTTTTTATAGAACATTCTAGACACACGCTGAGAGCATCAATAAAACAAATCGTAGTGACCGCGAAATGAAAACGTGCCTCTAGTTATAGCAAAGCGTATATTGCAAACATTAGTTTAACAAATGCACAAACATGTACTGGGTGACTCATTTACGAAATATTGCGTGAAAATCATACTATGACAACAGAATTAATTATTTTTAGCGTCATATCGATAAGAATTGTAATGATTGAATGAAATATCGTAAGTTAGTATGTAAAATAAGTTATATGCAAAAAAATAAGTAATAAATTCTTCTACTTAATTGTTTACTGTATTAAACTTAAATTATAAACATTAATAATGGAAAATGAAATTAAATGTACTTTTATACCTCATACGACACTGACATTGAATAAATAATTTCTTATTTATTATATATTTTATTTAATTTTTATAATTGGAACGCAAATAATTTCATTGTAATATCAGCTTGTTCTTATTTGTATAAAAAAAACATCTACGAAAAAAATATGGCAGCCACTAGGTGCTTAACTATTTACATAACAAGACACGAACCGGTATTCGCGAAGGAATTTTAAAAGCAAAATCTAATGTGAAGGCCTGTCACTTAGCACAAAACTTCTGGGTCTGCTTCTCGAATCAATAATTCATAAACTAATTCATAAACTGTTTATAAGTAATCTAGAAATATCGAATGTTTTTATATTATGTAAAAATTCGTCGTCGTCGTCGTCGTCCCCTGAACGTGGAAATAACAAGAGTTGACTGCAGGTAACAGGCAACAGGTTACAGTGGGTTATATCGAAACCAGTAATGTGATGTCATATACTTCCTCAACATGGAAGATTCCACACAAAAAGAATCTATTCCAACCAGTAGTTCCTGAGATCAGAGCGCTCAATTAAATTCTTCAGTTTTATAATATCTGTATAGATATAATTTTGTTAACAAAATTATTGATTAGCAATCAAGTGTAATTATCGTTACGTAATTTTTTTTTGTAAATAGATAAATAATAAGTCCTTCAGCCTTGAAGATTAAATATTCCGCGTATTGTAAATTAAATTATGCAGCTGAATATACATAACACAGTCTATTTTTGTTATATAATTCAATTATTTTATTGAAAATATATATTATAAATCTATATTGATATTATATATCTATGATTAGTTGTACCTTATGTAGATATTTTGTTAGAAGTATTTATATTGGTACGAGTTTGTTTACAAAATATCTTGCATATGAACGTAACGTAATAACGTTACCTACTTAGACGTTAATAGTTAGCCAATGTGAAATTTGGAAATCAAAAGCTCATTCTATCATTATATAATAACACAAAAAGCTTGTATTTGGTTCATATTGCAATTGAATGTTAGATAATTGCTGATTTTTGTATGGAGATCGATAAACGTCCTTCTGTTAAACAAGTAATCATTGCTAATGTCAAGTAGTAAATTTTCTTATCAGTTGATGACTGACGACAGAAGATGGATATATAAAAAAGCATATTGTTTTTATTTCAGCTGTATCCCGCATATAGTATGTATGATAGGCAGAGGGAACCAAGTGTTAAGACACTCCGTCCCCTACTTTCCGCCGAGTTCTCGAAGCATTGCGTATTGACTGGCGGAACTCAATGCTACGCTTTCATTGTTACCAGAGCGAGGAAAATAAAAATATTAAATTATTCATTCCCGCGAGTGGACATTGAACTCACAACCGTCGGGTTTAGTCACACGCTTGTGCCACTGCGCCACGACGACACATATGTTTTTTTTACTATTCTAATTTCTTTTTAACAAGATGCAATGGGAACTCACCACTTTGAATCGAGATCGTAGAACTCCGAGTTTTCCAAAACGAACGTGGAAAGGTGAACACGTGAAGCTTCCGTCGGGCTGCTCCACTACCACCACATCGATCGCACCAGTTAAAGTAGCACTATTGATTTCATTGTAAAATTCATAGAAGTTCGTAAAGAACTTGCCTATATAGTTCATGGAATACATGCCTGCAGATTTTTTCTTAGACATTCCAAATTTACAATTTACTTAAAAATATATTTTTATTAAAAACAAAGTCCAGCTTTTGTTTTCAGTATTTCACTTTTCCAAAAATTACCCCATATTGACGACAGAGCACCTGCAACAAATAGCAACTTTATTACATCTTGTAGGAACCCAAATTACTAACATTACTTAATCTTAATAATATTAAAAATAATTTAATAAAAATTAACTTTCATTAAATGAACAAGAATGAAATATCAACAACTACATTCTAGTTCTGTTATAGGTGAATCCTCATCGATGTACCTGAGGTAAATTAACTAACTCAGTATTTTTAGTAAAATTAAAAGTAATAAATTAAATGTATTAATACAATACAAAATTAAGCAGTTGTATAAAAGGGCATTAACCTTTAACTTAAGTGTAATTGATAATGAGGTCAGTCGTGGCGCATGGGCACAAGCGTGCGATTGTAAAAGCGGCAGGTTTTAGGTTCGATTCCCATTAGACTTTAGAGGAAATGAAATATTTAATATTTTCATTCCTTCGCTCTAGTAATGGTGCAAGCTGTGGCGTTGAGTTGCGCCGCTCAACAGGTAATGTCTCGAGAATTCGATTGGAAAGTGGGGAAAGGAAGTGTCTTAATGAGAACGGAGAGTCTTGACACTGGGTTCCCAGCATTTTGATAATACATTTACGCCTGAAATGAAAAAATCTTCGAAATCTTTAAAAAATTGTTAGAGATTGCATTTACGATGTCATTTGAGTAATAAACTTGAATAACAAATAAATACTAGATTAAGTTAGATGAACCGAAAAACACACATGAAGTGTGTGTACGAATAAAAAAATAACATACAAAGAGGATTTTTAAATAACCTGTTTATTATTTAATGTAAGCCTGTCCCAGTTTTATTTGGCAGAGAAGAGGTTTTATACAATTAACGGTATTTCTTAACAGATTCGATACATCCTTAAATTTCGAATGAAATATAATTTTTTCAGCTTCACAGTGTATCCCACATAAATACAATGTAGCCTTGTGTCGAGACACTCCGTTGTCATTAAGACACTTCCGTTCCCCACTTTTCGCCGAATTCTAGGAGCGTTGCGTGTTGAGTGGCGGAATTCAACGCCGAACTTTGCCTAACATGTCTAAACACTTATAACATTTCTAAACACTTTTTTTATCAGGATAGTAGGCGGAGATAATTTGTACGTATATTTACTATCTTTTTCATGTCAAGAACTGGTTACTAAAAGCATAGCTCAAGAAGGCCAATAAACTAAATAAAAGAAAGAAATTGCAGAAATTATAAGTGTTTGTTGTTTATAATAATTTATAAGACCACAACTTCCGGGTGTCGTGGTGGAGTATGTCAACTTTAAGAACATTATAATTACAAGGGTCATTGTACTACAATCATGTTTTTAATAATGATGTACCTATATAATTTCTTGCTATATGATCAATTTAGCCTATTTACAATAGCAATTCGTAAAAGCGTATCTTAAATCTTAATAAATAGCTTGTTTATATTTCATTTGACCGACATTTTAATAGTCGTTAACTACTTTGTTTAAAGTTATAAATAAAAAAATCAACTTCTTATACGTTCTTACAAAATTATGTTTGTTGTATAAATAAGATGTTTTTAATGACTGCATTAAGTAGATATATCCTTGAACATGGCAAAGCCTTAGAACTTATTTATACATAATATTCACGCAGTTGATATGTTTGTGTCATAATATAGTAAAGGCGATTTATAATCGATACAGATTAGTCTTTTGAATCGAATTAGAAATAAAACAAAATAAAATACATTATAATATAGGTTAATAAGTTAATATCTTAGTTATAACTTACTAATTATTATTCCATAATAGAAAATTGCGAAGAAAAATCGATTAACTGCTAAATACAAGTAGGTAACATACCTACTAGAATCTGTAAAAAATCGTCCTTGAATCTTTTCAATTCACTGAAGTATGCCCGATTTGCTGGAAAACTGCCAATATCCGAATATGTTTCATATATGTCAGGTGTAAGATGAAATGCGAAACCTGTCATTTACACTCTGACTAACCACCATAACTCAAAAACATAAATATCTACGACATAACATTACATAATATTATATGATAAAGTATAACGGATATTCAATAATTGTATTATATTATGTACGAAATGAGTGTCATGTTACATTAGCGCAGCGTTGAGTTCCGCCACTTAATACGCAATGCCTCCAGAATTCGTCGGAAAGTGGGAAACGGGAACGGAGTGTTTTAACACTAGGCCTCTGTCTACCCTGCTATGTGCGGGATACAGCGTGAAGCTACAAAAAATATATAATTATGTGTGTGTGTTTAAATAGAAAAGTTGAAAGCTAATCCACTAAACTACTGTCAGGACTATATGTTAACGAATAATTTATAAAAGCGAAAAATAACACTATATTCTTATAATGTCTATTGTTCATAAACAAGCGTGTTTACTAGTAGACACTAGGTAAGTATGTAAGTAAGATAAACAACAAGATTGATATAAACAACCTAGGTACAATAACAATTTGTTGTTATTGTACCTAGTGTACCTGTGTACTAGTAAATACAATTTATTTATAATTTTACTTTAACTGAAGAAAACATCTTAAAATGTTATTTATTTTAAGTTTCCCACATTTATTGTATAATAAAAAAATAACAAAAGATTTTTTAGAAATAGTGCTATAATTGACGGAGATTGGCACGTACATAAATAAAATATAGTTAACGAATAAAGAACAACCTTTTTGCAAAAAGAAGTCGGTTAAAAATAGCTTTATGTACATTTTTTTTTGCTTCACGCTGTATTTAGCAGGCTAATAAAAAGGAACCTAGTGATAACACGCTCGAATCATCGCTTTCCATTAAAGCGTGTTGAGGTGGGGAGCCCAAAACAGAGTTCCCCTTGCCCAACCAGAAAACTGATTATGTATTTTCCCATAGGCGATTGATCCTGCAACTATCTCGAGTGTGAGCTGTCCATCACTTCCAAACTCCGGTACAATCGTTATTTAATTTTGAAATTTGATAAAATCATCAATACTTGTAATTCTTATTATAATAAATAAATCATACTTATTAAGGAAAATATGTTTTTAAAGCAAAACAAAGCAAAAATGAAGAAGACAAATTATAGTTAATTTATGCTCTCATAATATGGGACAAAAAATGTTTAACTCCGAAAAGCAAAATATGGTAAAAATAGGTCGTCATGAATTGTCTAAGGTGCGTAGCTGTATATATTTTTTTATAAGTAAAGAAACATTTAGAAATTTATCTACGTATTAATTCTTTTTAAATATAGGCCATGAAGCTCTTACTTATTTAAACATTAAGTGTGACCCAATAATTTATTTAATTGAAGAACGCAAAGTTTAACATTTTTTATCAAAGTTAAGATATTAATTAGACATAGGTGTTGTATTGGCGATTACTTGGTAGAATAGTAAAAAAATAAATATATGTGGAATATTTTTCAATAATTATTTTTGGTTACTAGTAAAATTGGTCATCACTAAGGTATAACAGTCACAAAATTATTTAATATGATTACAATCTCTGCTATATTAATAATTAATGTAATGGTACCTTAAGAACTGAAAAATTATGTCTATAAAGCACTAAAACACTCCAACGTTAGTTAACTAATTCACAGAATATTTTAAGCAAAAAAAGTTTGTGCAAAGTCTACTACACGGCGAGACAATGTCGATAAAAAAAAGCGCGTATCACACGTAACGAGTACGATTTTACACTGAAGAGCCGACACTGATCGAGCAGCTGACTGAGCGCGAGGAGTGAACGGATGCGTCAGTAACCGATAGCTGCGAAACGATAATTTCGTGGCCAACCGCAGAAACGAGGACTGTACAGTACGATCAACAAGTAGTGGCGCTCTGAAGTTAGGTTATCAGAATTTTTGCTCACTGTAAGAAAATAATCAAATGTAACGTAAATCGTAAAATCAAATATGCGCACCCATTTACAGCTAGGTACGCGGCCACGACTCGCTGACCGCACTGTACAGTGTACCGGACTCAACGCAAACGTGTTGATCGCATGTTGTGGCGTGATGTCGTACCATTATATTGCGAAAGTTTCTTGTGTTGCATGAAAGTGTACACAAAAATTTATATTAACCTCTTGACTTTTATGCAAATCTATCAATTTTATAATTATGTCTGACTGTAGTGATCATGAAATTTTAACTGAATAAACATTCAATATAAAAATATATTTCTAATTAAATCAATAAATATTATAAGAAAATTTATAGTCATACTTTTCCAATTTATTGTTTATAATAACAACTCGATTGTGAATCAAGTCAAGGCAAACGAAAACTTGAATAACATGAAAACAATGTGTGCAGTTTCTAATGAATCAATGAAAAAGTGGTTTTCTGCGTAATTAAAATTTGCATAGATTTATTGGGCAAATATGACTTTTTATATGTCGTTTAGAATTTTTTAATTAAGATATCAATAGCTGCTTTAGTTTTATTATCAAAAGCTGACTATAGTAGTCATATTACAATACAAACATTTCGTAAAGCCAAATAACAATTATTCACTAAATCAAACTTGTTTAACTAAATTCAAGGATATCATTAAAATAATCTAGAAAAAAAAAGACAAAATACAGCGACCTTATTAGTCTAGGAATGGGTGTGTCATGACGTATTGTTTACAACAGACGTGGCGCGCAGAAGTTGCCGATACGATACCTGTTGCGTATTATTTTAAATCGCACAAGGCCATTTCTAAATTATCAATGCCATGCGTTAAAACTGATGACCCACCTACTTTCAACCTTATGCCAATCACAGAGAGTCATTATTGAATTGCACACCAGCAGGCAGCTCAGCCAGTGCTAGTTTGGTGGGCGAAATATCGTTATCTTCGCGAATACTACCGCGAATACGTAATAACGTGCATGCGGAAAACAAAAACATGTTTTTCTGAATTGTACCTATTTATTACTATCAATGTATTTCTCATCTAGATAAATGATAGGTGTAATGCGCATAATCACTATTAACTATTAGATTAACGCAAAAAATATTAATTATCTTTATTATTAAATTCGAATTTGTGATCTATTTTTTACAATTACCTCATTAAAATATATATAAATAATATATTTTTTTAATAACACATACAAAAAGCATATTGGCATTGCAAATTCTTTAACATATTACATAGATACATATTTTATACAGTGCTAAGCAGAAAAAACCGTGATACTGTGTTTCGTTATGGGTAGTGAACTCAAAGATTTTATCAAACCAAGCCAACCAATACTACCACTTCGTATTGCGCGAGAATGAATTATTCCCAAATAGAAATCACTATCATTGCATTAAGTCAAACTCGTCTCAATTACGTCACACGGTCACAGCAGCAATATAATATTTTGTATATTAAGAGACTGAGATCCCAGGGCCCCCTGACCTACGTCATTTTACCTACGAAATTTTGACGATTAACAGTCAAATATATAGTTAAGACTATGCATATTCACCAACTTGGAAATAGGTCTTATACTGCTAATCTGATTTTCATAAAACATGGCTAAGAACCACCACAATGAATAAGAATTTCTGCACTGCATTCAAATCGGTTCATTAATTAAGGAGCTACGGTGCCACAGACAGACAGACACATCAAACTTATAACACCCCTCTTTTTGCTTTGAGTGTTAAAAATGAATAAAATAAGAAGAAAAATATTAAAAGCAAGTGATGATAAAAATTAACTTAAATTGCTCAGAACTGTATTTAAAAATTCTCAGTGTTCCCAATTACCCTGAGAATACTCCACTATTAGGATCACAAAGGTAAATTGACAAAAAAGTCCTAGAATAAAATTTATTTTACTGTAAAACTGAATCAATAGAATTTTCACAATTGCAACAATAAGGAAATAATTTAATTTAAACTATCATGCCACTCATGGCTTCACCTACGAAGTGTTTAGAAAGCCCATTAAGCAACCGTTTCTTAACACAATGACATTCCCCGAAAAAGTCATTCTACCATCCTCAAGTAATTCTATATGAAATATCATCACAATTAGTTGTTGTTTAGCAGTGATGATGTTACAGACACTGACAGACAGAGTTACTTTTGCATTAATAACATTGATTTTCATTTTATATTTGTAGTTGTGAACTCAGATTTGAAAAATCCTTCATTTTCAAAATTTTTTGTTTTAGTTTCACACTGTATCCTGCAGATAGCAAGGTAGGCAGAGTGAACCTGGGTATCTAGTGTTCATTAAGTTTCCACACACTGATTCCATTAAGATATTTTCTTTCCCCTCTTTCCACCCAATTCTGGAGGCATTGTATACTGAGTGGCGGAACTCAACGCCGCGTCGCTCACTTGAGCCACTGCGCCACAACTGGCCTCTAAGATTTTTTGTGATGATTGATTTTTGTGATGATGATTATGATTTTTTATATATTTTAAGATGCCAGTAAATTTATATGGTATAGCTAGTTTAATATAAAGGTATTCAAGTACAACTTAGAATTAAGTAAGATGATAAAAACAGTCACTTTCTGTAAATAAATTAAAGACAATATATAAATATTGCTTATATGCTTTCATTTAAGCAAATTTATCTACTGTTAAAAAATAAAGACATCGAATTCTTGTGAAATAAGATCTAACTAAACGAAATCATATATAATATTAAATTTTCTATTTAGTTTCATTACATACACAAAAAATCAAAAATATTATTTTATATGATTTAGTATTTTATGCATTTTTTTAAAATATATTTTTTGTTAAAAATTAATAGTTTTACATATGAATGTGTTTTCGTAAATGACTGTCATTTTCCTTTACATTTTTAATAATATTGATGTATTAAAATAATAAGAAAACAATCTTTGAAACACACTGAGTACTCTTTATGCTATAAAATTCATTCTACTTACATATAAAATTGCAAAAGACAGTAGTTTAATTCACAATTGCACTAAATAAGTTTCTATTAAGTAGATTTTATTATATCAATTAAATAAACCAAATATAACAAAGGAGTAAAACACAGAAGTTAAGCACACAGTTCGATCCAAGATAAATGACAAATGAATATTAATGTAACGTTCTTTATTTTATGGCCTTTAGGCGTGCCAGTTTTACTTCGCAAATGTCACGTAAAATGAAGAAAAGATATAAGATTGGTTACATACTTACATGTTAAGATTCGTTATAGATAAAATAAACACTTCAAAGACTAGATTAATGGTTTAAAAAAAATTAGGTCTTATTAGTTACACCACCACCTGAATATAAAATTACGACACACAGTTACAACTATCTACAAATTATTATAAATTGGGATCGTCGTGTGGCAGAGGCACAAGAGTGTGACTGTAATGCAATGGTTGTGGGTTCGATTCCAAAATTATTTATCATCATTTTAATTTTTTTCACTCTACTAAGGCAAAAGCCCGGCGTTAAATTCCGCCTCTCACAACGCAATGTTTCGAAAAATTCGGTGGAATGTAGTTTTACACTGTGCTATGTGCGGGCTATATCGTGAAGCTCACTTTTAATATTAATACTGATTGTGTTGTCTATCACATCAAATTCTACTAATATACAAATTTTACAATATACATATTTGATATAAAAAATCTGTGATCTGTGGAACATTATGTTCCCTTTCTGAGCAACCGAAGTTGGCGGGGAAAATGATATTTTAATCAATGGCATCCCGTGGTTGCCCGTGGTACGTACGTAACATGGACTTACCCAGAGATTTTTAATTAGAATCGTTAAAGGAATACTTCAAAGGCCTAAAGCGCCCAAACGCTGCTACAGTCCTTACATTGTTGAAGCGTGTAAGTACGCTCCTCATCCATATCCGCTTCTTCGACGCCTTCGTAGCGTCCCTCTAGATCCCCACGAGCCAATAGGAAATATGCGATTCAACTAATAATATTTTTTTATACATTAACTCTTTTTGTTTATTTACGCATTTATTAATATTTTTTTAGATACTTTTGTTTTGAATAAGAAATTAATTATTGAAAAGTGCACCGAATAAATGGGAAAATAAAATTACTTAAGTCAAACGCAACGAATTGTGACATCACTGATCATAATAACATAAATTTACCAATGTGTTGTTTTATAGTGATTGATGACGTCACATCAGCATTCTCCTGCGATTACTGTCACGAGCGTCAATCAGAACTCGTATTTATTCTTCAGGGGCGAGCTACTCTCGCCCAAATGCTGTAAAGACTATTCCACATCAACAGTAGTTTAGTCCTTTCGAAAAAAAACTGTTTCAACTATAATGTCATAGCAGCAGTATGAAGTACAAAGGATTGTATATTACATTTTTTAAAATAAATAAGCTGTACATAAACCGTTTGTGATGATGGCACCCTTTAAGATTAAGTTATGATTAGGCCTGGAATATCAAGCCCACTTTTGGTTTTACACTGATGTCAGCATAGCAGGGTTGGCTTGGTGGACTTGAGTGTCCCTCCGTGGATTCGGCGCATCACACTCTGGCTGAATGCCCCGCTTGGGCCCCACAACACCATGCCTTGATGGCGGCAGTGGGTAGAGACCTCTCACTGGCCAGTGTGGTAGGGGCTATGCTGGACTGTGAGAGGAACTGGTCTGCAATGGTCTCCTTCTGCGAATCAGTAATCGCATTGAAGGAGGCCGCGGAGCGGGTGCGCGAGTCCAGCTCGAACGCAGACTCGCTCCGCCGCCGTAGGCCAGGGGGTAGAAGAAGGCGGTATGCCCATCTTCTACTCCCCCTACCCTAGAGGAGCTGAAAGCGACGATGGCCTGCAAAAGGCGGGCCTTCCACCGAGGCGTCGTAGTAGTATGCGCGAGCGATCCTGCGATTTTGGTGGAGAGGGTTTCCGCTGGGTTTTAGTGGGTAGGATCGGTCTCACCGGTGAGTCCCACAGTACCGCTCATCCGTAAGGTACACCTTCCGTATGGGCGGTCTGCGTAAATGCATTTCCCAGCAATAAAAAAAAAAAAAAAAGTGGACTTGAGTGTCAAGACATTCCATTTTACTATTTCCAACATTTTGACCTCGAATTTGACATTTTACGCATTATATTACGAAAATAGATGCGGTACTTTGCTTCAATAGGGTGGGAAAATGAAAATAATTTGTCTCGCCAGATGAGATTATATCTGTAGTTGCTCAAAAGTCAAAAGTTTAACTTATCCTAAACAAGGAATAATAAGTTATTTAGAAATATTAGTCAAAGTAATATAAAAATAACATTTCTTTTATTTAAATATTCTTTACAGTTATAATTACGGATATATATATTGAATAAGCAGAGGTATAAACAATTTTATATTGTATAGATAATTTTTCTACAGTTTATACAATAAAAATAATGATAATGTTCATTGTGCTATGGTATCTGAACTGGTAAATGATTAGGTACATTTTCTGTTGAATCACCAGCGCCATTTTGTAAAAGATCCACCTCTGATTGATTTTTAGCTGCATTTTGAGATTTGTTTCTTAATTCAAAAACTTGAGTTATGGCATCACGGAAACAAAGGAAATTATAATCAATGACACCTGGAAAAAATATTTATAGTTTTTAAATAAAAAATATACTTAACCATACAAGTTACTTACCTTTTCTTTTACTGGCTTAAATATTAAGATCATGAATTATATAAAACAGGTCTATTTGTATGTTTTTAGAATGTTTATGTAACATAATTAATTAAAAATAATAGTAGTTATCTCGCTGGTTAATGTTTAAATATAAAATTTACCTTGCTTTTGAAAGTTTTCTTCTCGAAGAATGCAAACTAAAGCAAGAAATTTATTGACTTCTCTCAAATATAGTACTGTGCCATTATTCAGTTTAATTAGACTAGAACTTTGGCTATTAAATGTATTTACATCTGCTTCTTCAACCATCCTGAAAGAAGAATAGTTATAAAATAGTACTTTGTTTATTTTTCTTCAGCTTCACATTGTATCTGGGCCAATTACTTCTTACAATTATGTGGGTATTAATATTAGAAAGAAAGGGAAATAAAGACAAATGTGATGATGTAATCTCTTCATAAGATATGTGGAGACTATTTAGCTTACCGAATTCACAATCAAGAGATACACAGAATGGTAGGTATTCGTGAAGATGTGGTAATGAGAATAAAAAGGAACATGCTCAAATGGTTTGGGTGTGTCAAGATAATGAGTGACAAAAAATGTTAAAGATTTATGGGGCAAGAGTGAATAGTAAGGGAAGCAGGGGGACCTAAATAGACCTTCATGAATATTGATGATACTGAAGAAATGTTAAGTAAAAAACATGACAAGTATGAAGAAGTTCATAATAGTGTATGAAATGAGGAACAGTATGTAGAGATTGAGCATTTAAACTCTGACTTCCCTGACTCCTACTAAGAATAGTCTCCTACAAGAGTAAAGTTAAAAGAAAATTCTTACCCATATATACATGAAATATCAATGACAACATCAATCATATCACAGCATAATTCATAGCTTTGCATGTCTACTGGAGAGCTGTCTGTTGCTATATAGATTTTAGAAACAACATCAAAGAGGAATGCTTTCTCAATTCCAGAATTCTGTAAATAAAAATAAATAGGTAATATAAAGAAAAAACGAGATATTCAAGCAATCTCAACTGCTTTTAAAATGGTTAGATTTACAGTCTAAGCTCTGCATAGATCCAAAGAAAGAAAAAAAATCGCAAATTGGTAGGGCCTCAAATATCGTCAAGAAACCAGAACTAATGGAACAATTCTGGCACACTAAATAGCTTCGGAAAATATAGCCCCGTTTCTGGGTCCAAAATGTCGTTGGCCTATGTTATTAAAGCAATGCAATATCAATATAATGGAATTTGATTTACTTACTGAGATAAGTATATTTAGAAGATTCTCCAAAGTAGGTAGTTGTGGTATCAATTTTTGCACCACTTTACTGAATGCTTCAAATATAGAATGATCATAAATAGAAGTTAAGTGAAAGGACAGATGGACATGATCTAAGCCAGCTTCTGCTAGATCTTCATTAGCTCTGTGGTGAATATCTCTTTGAGACTCCATTTTATAATCATCATTAAGGCCATCAACCTATAATTGTATCATAAAGAAGCAAATAATTAAAATCAATATTTGGAAAACTAAAATCATGTTTTTGGAATAATTTCTATAAATTCCTATAATTTATAGTATTAGAAAATATAATAACCAGTTAACTATGCAAAATCATCAAAGAAACTATTTGATATTGCAATTTACTTAGAAAAAAATCTGTGTGTCCCTGTATATATTGGTCTCTAAAATAATACTTATTAGTAATACATATAACATAATGAAACTTTTTAAAACTATATGTATATATTATGCTATTTAGTTTTATAATTTCACTATGTTAAATGACAAAACTGTTAGCATTTGTATATTTATTTACAGTTCATTAAATTAAGAGGTCTATGTGGTACCTTTTGATAGTATCAACTATAAAACTAAATTAATTCATTTCCCCTTCCTGGCCAGATAAATTGGAGTATTAAGTCAATAAATTGGATAGAAAGTAGAGAATGGAGTATCTTGACACAAGTTTTCCTGTGTCTGCCCATATTTTTAAATCACTATATTCATACTTACTTTGTGAATAAATACTTCAAACTTTATGTTGCTATTCACCCTATATGCTTTTGTAACAGTAAGCTGTAACTTATCAAGGGCATCTTGGTAATCATCCTTAAAACATAAAAAAATATATCATTTATTAAATTATTTATAAAATATATTTATATAATATTCAGTTCGATTACTGTTACCTGTGCATCAATGACAAATACGAGAGCACCACATCCACCAAAAATAGTGTCAGAATCAAATGTTGGGTCAAAAAAATCAATTTGACCAGGAAAGTCCCATATTTGAAATTGTACAAAGCTACTATTGTTTATATCATCCTTAACTATTTTATTGGTAGACTCCAAAAACAATGTTTCATTGGGAGACATTTTGTGAAATACAACTTTTTGTATTGACGATTTCCCCGACCTAAAAATGCATGAAATAATTCTTCGAGTACGTATATTATTTTTTATTTTAATTAAAAACAAGAAACCAGTTTACCGTCGTAGGCCCATAAGAAGGATTCGAGGTTTATGATCTTCTTGAAGCGACGCATTGTCACTTTCCCCATTTTGTTCAAAAGGACCGTAGCTGAAATCTTTAGGAAATGATCCCACATATTCATCCTGATAGCTCTGCACAAATAAATGATAACATTGTGATTCATTCTAATAAATACAAAGTGGACGCAAATGGTTTTGTGCTTACCATTTTCAAAGAATTTAAATAGTTTGTATATTAAATTTTACTATTATATCGATTGTTACATTTCAATAAAAAGATATATTATATTAGAATTCGGAGTTCATATCACAAATATGTATGGAAATAAGTTTAAAACGAAACATTCTAGTTTCTGCCCAAGGTGACAAATAAAATTTGTCAATTTCAACTTCCTTTGTCAAAGACTATCTGTCACAAAATATTTAATAGAGGTAGGTAACGTAAAATGGAGTATAGGCATAGAAACATTTCTTGACTTTAAGTTAGATTTCAGCAATGATTTCAAGTTGATATATAAAAAATATTTACTAATAATATAGACTAATATAGGCTAATACTGGTTTTGTATTAATAATAGGATAAAAACTGTTTTCTTACTCATATAAAATACAAAAATATTATTATTTCTATATAATAATAATAATCAGTTTCCCGCTGTATCCCGCACACAGCAGGGTAGGCAGAGAGAACCTAGTGTTAAGACACTCCGTTCCCCACTTTCTGCCGAATTCTGGAGGCTTTGAGTGTTGAGTGGCAGAACTCAACTCCGCCCTTTGCCTCGACACCACAGGGAAGAAATGGAAATATAAAAGTGTGTTTTAAAAGCGTGACGTGGAATTCTGCCACTCAACACGCAATGCCACAAGAATTCAGCGGAAAATTAGGGAAAGAAAGACATCCACTTTTGCCTATCCTGCTATGTGCGAGCTGTGTACGGGTATTGTGAATGTGCTTCAAACATTTACCATATATATTTTTTTATTAATAATAATTAGCTTAACTATATTTTATTTTGATAAATACTAAAACAAATTAAAGAGTGCCATATTTATTAAGAACGACGAGTATCACAATATAAATTACATTTACATGTTTGTTTTTTACAACTATTTGACGCTCTAGAACTTCTAGCACAAACATATAAAGGAAGACGTAAAGGGCGTGAAATAGCTGAAGTAAGCTTATCTGCACTAGATATAAGTTTAACAGGTCGTAGCCAACGTTCACGTTCGGTTCGAGCTTTATCGATACTTTGTGCATAAGCAATGCTTTTTTGTAGACCTGCTAAGCTGTTTGTTCGAGCAGGTAGTCGTTCCAAGCTATTCGAAACTTCTCCTAGTTCCGCGGTATCAGTATCGACAATTTCCTGATGATCAAGAATCATTCCTATATTTATTTTTAAATTAGTAGCCCCATCTCTAAAAATTAAATAAATAGTAGCCTGGTCCAAAACTTTTAAAGAAAATTGTTCATTTATTTTTAAAGCCTTCGTTTTGATTTGGAACGGTTTAAATTTTTGACACAACTTTTTACTCTTCTCCTTGATGAAATTATCAAATTCAATGGCCAGCATTTCCTCATTATCAGGGCGTACTTTGTTATCCCCTGGTGGTCCAAGTTTTAGAATTTCAGGATCTTTATGTGCCATTTGTGTATCAATCATAACTTGTTGTAAAACAGGCGGATCATTGAGGGTATGCCATTTCCAGTGAGAAGCAGGACCAATATTTTTGTCTAAGATAACACCTTCCGTTTGATTGTATTTTAACCTTAAAAAATCATTTTAAATGACTAATTGATGATTAGGTATATTATTTTATATTCAATATAAAACTTTGCATAAAAATCTTTTACCTTATATTACCAGCATGGTCAAACACAATCCCATTTCCAAGATAATCGAAACTTGCAATAACTGTAAAAGGCCGAGGTCGACCTCTCTCATCAGGTTCACCATTACTATACAATACAAATCTTTGCTGTGCATTGGTTTCTTCAAAAGGAAACAAAAACTAAATTACTATATACTTAATCTACAAAGGCTTATAAAAAATAATGTAATAATTATAAAACTTTACACCTTCTGCATCATAATAATCGAGAGCCAGTTTGCCGTTTCTATAAAACCACTTTCCACGGCCATTCTCATTAAATTCTGCCAACTTTTCACCGGAATCGTGAAACATAATCTTTTTATTTTTGTTATGTTCAAACCAATCAAATTCGGGATGCGCGGGCCGCATACGATACACATTCATCTGTAATATGAGACTAAATATTTTAATACCAAAAAAGGAAACCTCTATTATTAATAATATACATATAGACAATTTATAATAATAATTTACTTTTCTAACTACTTTTTCTGTAGGTAGCATAGTCCACCCTTTCTCGATAAACGATCGGTCGGAAAGAGCGTATCGTATGATTCCTTTAGGCACATCTTGCTCTACCTATAAATAAAGTTTACATTTGTTACAGCTTTATAAATAATAGTGAGTTAGTTATAATCATAAATTGTAAATAAATAATAATTATAACGACAATTCCAAAAGATAAAAGAAAAAATAATAATAAACATTCAATTAAATATAGCAAAAGTATTATTTAAGTCTATTGACCTCAAGTTTCTTGTTTTTGGACATTTACTATCTTTATAAAACAACGATAATATTTAAAAAATACGATATATAAATCAAAATTATTACAAAACAAATAGCTCAAAATATTTAATCAGCTCAATTTTCATTTTTGATTAAAATAATGACGTTTGGTAAGTCAAGTTAATAAATAAAGATAGTTTTTACTTTTACACACCAAGGGTATATCGTACCAGTGCTATCGTAATGTTTTTAATTTAAAGTAAATTTTAAGTCTACTTTAGAACTCCAGATGAAGATAGACTAAAAGCAAAACAATTGAAACAAGAAATGATTACAACATAGTAACACTACCTCATTCTCATTCTCCTTTTATCTATTGTCTTCTGACATATTGATAGGTACATATTTGACTACCAATGCATATTTTGACAATATATATTGCAGTATCATATGTACGGAATAAAATATATATTATAGTAAAAAAGGTTTAAATAGACATAAGTACTCTAAGTTTAGGTTAAGTATATTAAACAAATTACAAAGCCGGCGAACTATCTACCTAATAAATACATATCAATAATGTATTAGGCCGTCTTAGCGCAGCGGTAGAAGAGTGTGACTGTAACGCGACGGTTGTGGGTACGATCCCCACTCGACAAAGTGAAATATTTATTTCATTTATAATTCCATTTCTTCACTCTGGTGCCGAGGCAAAGCGCGGCGTTGAGTTCTGCCACTCAACACGCAATGACTCCAGAATTCGGCAGAAAGTGGGGAACGGAGTGTCTTAACACTAGGTTCCCTCTACCTACTCCACCGTGTGCGGGATACAGCGTGAAGGTCTAAAAAAATGTATTAATAATTAAATTTAATATATAAGCAACTTTCTATAATTGTTTCTAAGCTTACGTATTTATTAGTCGATATAGGAGAGCTTTTATATTCCACAGCATCATTTATAAGGGTTTCCCTATTTGGAATATTAACATTATCGTCCTGAAAGTTAGATTTGAAAAACAAAGGAACCACTCCTATTTCACTTGTATCCTTTTTAATAGGTTTACGCTTTAATATATTTTCTCCTATAATAATATCATTAATTGATTCAGTTTTAGTATTTTTTAAAATAATATATTCAATATCAAGTTCTAATTCCGAGTCATTACAAATAACGCATTCGGGTTCCTTTTTATCTTTATGATTTTTATGAGTATCAAGGATACCAGCACTCTGAAATAATTGTGATACATGCTTTGGTTGATGCATTTTCACTCTATTTGGATCTGATTGTTTAAGCTTGACTAACTTTAATATCAAGTCTTCAGATGAAAAAGATCTGACCTTAAATTGGCTTGGCATTGATATATTTGCGTTAATTCTGGATTCAGAAGCAGATTTTTTGGAGCTTGGCTTTTCTTTTTTGGAGCTTGGCTTTTGTTTTTTGGAAATCCGATCAGATAAGTCTGGCTTATGTATATTTTTTGTTTTAATTTCCTCTTCTGATTTCTTTGCTTCTGTGGTTTCTTTATTTCGCTTCTTTTCTTCAGCACTTAATTTAAGTTCAATTTCTTTTTGTTTTAATTGTTCAGCCTTTAACTTTTTTAATTCTTCCATATAAGCTTTGCTTTTATCCTGTTCTGTTGGTTGCTTCATAGATTTCACTGCACTGCTTTTTTCAAGTTGCTTACCTTTTGCTTGAGGTTTTTCTATAGTTTTTGTTAGCTTTTCTTCTTTACTTTTACTAGGCTTATCATCTTTCTTGACTTTCAGCTTGTCTTTTTCAATTTTTTCCTTATTATCTTCAATTTTTTTAACTGGTTTTTTCGGAGAGAGTTGTGGAGGCTTTTTCTCTAGTTTTTCTTTATATTGTTCATCTTTCTTTATAATTTTTTTTGGAGACAGTTGTGGCGGCCTTTCATCTCTTTTTTTCTTAATGTCTTTAGTAGTATCTTTTACAGGTAAATGATCTTTCCTTTTTTTACTAAGTGACCCACTGTCGACTTGTGATATTTTTTCTGGATGTGTTTGTTTTATTTTATCAGACTTAGGTCGTGGCTGTTCTTGTTTATAAAATTTGTTAACTTTGATATCTTCTAATGCCTTTTTCTTATCGTCCTGTTTTTTTTTATCTGATTGTAATTTAACTTCAATTCTTTCCCTCGTTTCTTTGATTAATTCTGAGGTACTTTTACGTCCTATTGTTGGCAGTTCACCTTTGGATTTCTCCTTGGAAAAGACGTAACTAAAATCTTGATGCAATGCTTTTTGCGGGTGCTGCAAAGATGCTGATTTATCAAGTTTACTTTTATTTAATGAACTCTGTGATATTTCAGGTTGCAAAATAATTGTAGCATGTGTTCTTGTTTGGTCGCTGATTTTAAAAGGCACCAAGTGCACTTTATGTTTTCCTAAAATCAAATCTTTGTTACCAAAAATTCTATCAGCTTTCAAATAACTGAATGATTCATTGGAACGATCAAATAGCATTTGCTCGATATTAATATCATCATCACTTTTGTATATGAAGGCATTCTCTGAATGTGCTTCTCCTGGTAATTTATGAATTTTTAACATTTTAGAATAAATAGGTCGTTTATGTGACGAGGATTCAATTGTATCGTCAGTGCTGAATAATTGTCCAATTTCTGGTCGGCGATAGTATTTTGGTTTTGCTGAAATGTCATATAAACTATGTCTATGTGATAGCGGACCGGACTGACTAAATAAATTGTTATAGATTTCATTTTTCTCCAACAATTTTTCCACGTCTGATAACCACAAAATCATTTCCTTGACTAGTTTCTTTCTTTGTGTCTCACTCGCAAGAAACGTTTTTACTATTTTGCAACATACTTTACAAGGATTCTCATACTCGGCTCGACAATGGTCACAAATACCTATAGTATCGAGTTTGTCAACACACTGGACCCTTTTTAATAATTTTTCAGCATTTTCATATATATACTTACAACGTAAGCATCCTTTATACTTTTCTGTGGGTAAAGAATTATAATTCTATATATTATCTAATTTATTTTGATAGGGCTACGTAAGGCATATATTATTACATACTATAATTATACATATATTTTAAGACATCAGTGTAGCGCAATGGAATGGTCGGACTATACACGGAATGCTTGTGAATTCAGTCCCCACTCCTGCTTCCTATGTCTGGTAAAACAAAGTTGTCGTGGGATTGTACATTGATTACCCAATATATTCAATAAAAGGCAAGTAAAAATAGACTGATTTTAGGGCTAAATTGTTCCTGGAATATGGTGCAGGAACAGAATTATTTTTCTTAGATATGACTACTTTTTCATATTTAATTTTGTAAATAATAAAGTCTTATTTAAATATTTGATATAATATATTATACCTATATATAGAAAAATAATTTTGTATGTTTATACATATAAGATCAAATTAAACTTTTGCTCTATGAAAATTTAATATGTGATACATAAATTACCAAGTTCCGATAAACATTTTTGAGATGAAATGGAAACATTCCTTATGTTATGGACAATAATAACATCAGACTTTTTATTACTTTTTTCTGATAATAATTCTTCACTTTTATCCTTAAAAATATGGTTATATTATAAATAAAGGTTACTATCAACAAGATAACTATAATATATAACTTGCAATACTTACATCTCTGTTTCGAAAGGAGTATTGATATATGAGCAAACCTATATTTTTTAAATTGGCGATTTTACGAAAGCTTGAGCTCTCCTTGCATGATTTACAACATGGGCAGTCTCTAAAGTTAACAATTATTTAAGTATGTAAAAATAAATATATTAAAATATTACACATAAAGTAAAAATGGTGGTCCATAAGTATGTTCATTAACTTACGCTTGTTTAGATATCATGTTATTATATTAATCTAGCAGTATAAATCTATAAATAAACAAATTGCGACTAAATCAAAATGTTTGTCAAATTGACGTAAAAAAAAGCTTAATAATAAAGACCTTTTAAATAGTGGTAGATGTGTCACATCTAAACATTAGAATATCAAAATATAGGCACGTTAGGTCAAGTAAGCAATCCAGATTTGGTAAAATTAGTACTATGCGGTATTTATCCTATGATGGATCGTCAAACGCATAAGCCATATAAGATTTAGAAAAAAAATCTATAATTTATTGAAATAGTGTCTATACTCTGTATATACCTACCTACTCACGAAAAAAATAAGGGATATTGAAGAATAGAAAGATTAAGTATATTCTGCCTAAGTACTTATTTGTCGGTTTGAATATAGTAAACTTTCTAACAACTTACTGGGCGGATTTAAATATATTTTCCGGATATCTTATGCATTGTATTCCATATACAGCTGTCTCGTAGTATTGGATCTTATGCAAAACTATTTAATTACTAAACATCCATTATCCATTACAATGGAGTAGGTAGGTACCTACCTACTGCACTTTGTTAGAGTGCAAATTGTGAATAATTATGATTACGTATAGGTAACCTTAATTAAATGATATCACAAAAAATAAGCTTCTTGCGGTAATCTTCGATATTTTATTTATAAAAATTAAAAATAGCTTCGCAGTCGAAAATTGACTAAAATACTTACTTATGACTCGTTTCAAACAAAGTTTAATCAGCATTTTCCATTGCATATAGATAGAATCAGGAGTTATCGGACGTCGGCCTATATTTAATAACAAGTTCTCTTAACAAAATACGTACGTAAGTAGCACACTTTAAAACTTAAAACATCCCAATGGGATGTTTTTCATGAAACGTTAAATTTATAATTCATGCAATAAGCAAATGTGTCGTAATTATTTTCTACATTCAATACGAAATCACGTACACATAAGTAACATTATTTGATCTAGCTCTAAAATACACTTCAGATAAACATACAATAAAAGGTGATAATAATTATCAATTTTTGTCATATATTATTTTTTGCTGCTCCCATTACCATAAGAGTTTTGGGCAATCCTATGATGAAAAGATTAATAACATGATAGGAAAAGTAACAAAAAGGTTAATTATTATAATATATTCAAATCTGTTCCTTATCTAAAGTCCTTTTATATATCTTTTTAAATTAATTTTGATTTATTAATTATTTTAATGAAATTAATGTGATTTAAAAAAAAATCTAAAGTATCTCAAAATTATGAAACAATAATAATGCAAGAATTTTAAAAAGTCATCATATTAAATACAACGGTAAACATTAACATGAAACATGTTTTAAAAAAGGAATGTGGGATATAATAATGTTAACTTGATTTATAATAAATACTTTAATCTTTTTTCTTTTTTAAAATATTAAATAGTTTTTGGCGTAGAGAAATAGAAGATCCTATTGCTTTCAATATTAACTCTTTGGTACATATATTATTTAATGGACCAAAAGCTAATGCTACTACTGTACATGCCAAACATATTACATTATATGGCATACTAAAATCAGGTGTTGGTAATGATATCATAGCTCCATTAGTACGAAAAACCATTGGATACCCTGGAATAAAATAATTGTAATTGTTAATATTTTATCTCTATAGATTAATAGTAGATTAAAAGAATTTAATTAGCATAATAACATTGTATCCCCCATAGCAGGGTAGGCAGAGGGAACCTAGTGTTAAGACAATTTTTCAAGGCATTTCGTGTTGTATATAGTTGGTATCGAACCCACAATTGTCACATTACAGTCACATTCTTGTGCCTCTGCACCATGGCAGCCTCTAAAATGTCTGTTACTAACCTAAATATTCGCTCAATTCTCTACTCTAAATATTTAATAGTAGCTCTGCTATTATTAAATATTTTTACAAAAAAATAACATAAGGTGATGAGAAACAACATTAGTACATATTTTTGTAAATTTATAAATTGTCATTGAATATTGAGGTCCAAATGAGAAAGAAGCCATCTTCTGAAAGGAACCTCAATGATTATGTAGTCATCTCTATATGGGAGGTATGATTAAATTTAAATTCCTATTTTAATTTTTCCCACACCAGTAAAACAAAGTGCAGTGATTTTTGAAAACAATATTTAGGTGATAAGTAAAAATAGTGTGGGCAAGGCATACAGTCCATGCAAAGTTGCAAGGAGCAACTAGTACAAAATATTTATTTACAGATAATATTTCAATGAAATACTTACATGGTTTTGAAGCATTTATTATTGAATCAAATGTGTTTCCATTGATTGGTAAACTAGTATAATTTTTAGCAGTAGGAAGATTTGCAGTAATTAGTGCAGAACCAATATAAAATCCATGATTTGCATCAGGAGGATATTCTTGCCATTTTAGAAAGACAAATTCAAAATCGATTGTAAGAGTAGTAGTAGATTTGGGAGGCAATCGAAGTAAAAGTTCTAAGTGGTAGGGTTTTTGCCTACTTCGACCAGGTGAATAATACTGTGACATTATCAAATTGCTTTCAGCTTCACCATTAATTCTCAATGAACTTAGTTGCAATGGGAGCCACCAAGGTGCATTCTCCATAAGTACAACATCTATAGGTGCCCAATAATTATTTGTCAACTCAGTTACTATTCCTCCAAATTCTTTACCATAGCCAAGAATATATCGTGTAAATGACAAAGGTGGAGGAATATTAACAAATATTTTATTTTTTGTCTCATATTTTGCTACTATGTTGAGAGTTGATGTAGGTAATATATTGTACATTAATAAATTAGTCTCACTACCCCCTCTATGTGATACTATGACATTATTTGCTTCTGGACTTAACTTAAAAGGGTAAGTGTTATTTGAAGTAACATCAACATAAATTTTACTAGAAGATGACAGAGGACATGCTCCAAGAAGTCCTTGTCCAAATAATCTTCTGAAGGACCAATCCATTGTATTTATAATTTTAAAATCATAAACAAGTGCAACAGTTTGTGTTATTTCTAAGTCTGTTTCTAAACAATTATTGTTTGTACATTTTCTCCTTACATGAACTCCTATAGAATGATAGTTGGTATTATGAATCATTCTTGAATTAAGAAGAGAAGAAAATCCATTACTAGATTCACATGGTAACAATTTCTTCCAGGGAGTTAAATTTTCAGTGCAGACAATTTCTCTTGGAAGTGATGCATATCTTAAATGTGATGTTGTATTTTGCTTTAATTTATTAGCACCTGTTGGCCATAATGCCATCTTGGGTGTTACAGTGTTAAAATTTTCTATAAAATTTAGGGATGCACAAAAAAGTCCAGATAAAGTTGCAGTTAACTTCTTCCATTGAATATCGACATCATTCACATCGGGAGAAAACCATGCATATAGTTCAGCTCCAGGGGCAGCATCTAATACTGGATAACCCCATTGATTATGCTTCCACTGTCCTTCCGTCAAGGTAAGATGTAATTCTTCTACCTGATATCGTAACATAATTTCTGTCAGTGAACGCGGTGCTAAATGAGAATGTTCAACTGAAACAACAATAAATAAGCTACAAGTTGATTCGAAATTATGAAATGATTTTTATCAATCAATTAATATACTTACAAGATTGTTCTCCATTTACAAGAGTTAAGAAATTAAAGTAAACATAAAGGTGGGTTGGTGGAAGTGGTTTAATAAACATTTCTTCTTTAAAATCATCTCCCTTTGTTAATATAGTAAGCCCAAACAAGATAAGACATCGAATTAATAAAACTAATTTTAACATATTTCAGGTGTACTTGTAAGTAATATTCTATAGTGTTATAATTTACATAAATATTATTTTATTGATATTGCTAAAATGAGCTACATATATATTTGTTTACGGCTTTTTATATCGCATTGAGAAAGTCAAATATGCAATTTGCATTTGACATTTGACAATGATTTAAGTTGACAGTTGTACTATCGTACATTAATCTGTTTATTCTGTTGTACGGTACTAGATACTCGTCAAGGAACATATTATACTCTATAGACCGTATTAATAAATAAATTCATTTATTCAATAAATTCATTTCATTGGAAAACAAAAAGTAATTATGAATACAATCGTACAGCTGTTTTAAATTGAACATATCATATATTGTACAGTAGTTCTTTGTTTTTTATAACTTAACGTAAAATGAATCGAAAATGCTGCTAGTGGTACGTCACAGAGTAATGATATCCAGATGTACTCTACAGTCTCTATAATTATAATTGTCCATATAATATAGTCTACCTCTACAGCTGTTAGTCACAAAGTTACAATTTACATTGACAGTTGACTTTGACATTACGGTTTTGACTCATATAATATAACAAAATTTTGAAATACGTGAAGTGCTGAAATGCAACTTTTTAACTTTAGTTTACTATACAACAAAGAATAACAGTGGTAGTTGATAAAGTTAAATAATAATGACGAATCAATGTACAGATAAGCAAATATCGCATAAACTTGCGTCCTGATAATAGTATTCACACTCTACTTGTAAAAACTAATACGTAACTAACGTTATAGGAAAATAGTGAAAAAACCCATTAATGCTTAGTAATGGATAACGAATTCCTGGATATATCAACAAGCCTGAAGCAGCAACTTGCATATGGTATTGGGCATGTGCTAAATGATGTGTGTGCAAGTCTGTGGTTTACATATTTTTTGGTATTTTTCCATCTTGTGTTGGAGTTTTCTGCCGCACAGGCGGGATATCTAATGTTAATAGGTCAAGTGGTTGACGCCTTATCAACGCCTTTTATCGGTTACCATTCTGATCATACCAACAACTATTTGAGTACAAAATATGGAAGAAGAAAACTATGGCATTTGTTTGGTGAGTTTATATTCATAATTTGTTAACTCAGTTATTTTTCAATTATTCCAAATCTATTTATTGTCTATTGCTTTTAGGAACTTTATGCGTTTTGTCATCATTTCCTTTTATATTTATGAAATGTATTCAGTGCGAACTTGCACATAAATGGGCACAGATGTTCTACTTTGCTGCATTTATAACTATTTTTCAAATTGGCTGGGCTGCAGTACAAATATCACACCTTAGTCTTATTCCTGAGCTTGCAGAAGACCCTCATGTTAGAACACATCTGACTGCTATAAGGCAAGAACATCTTACATATTACAAAAAAAAAACTTTTATAAAAGTACAATTAAATAAATTATTTTTATTTCAGATATGGATTTACAGTGTTTTCAAATATATTTGTCTATGTAATCACCTGGATTATATTACATTTTACAGGCGAATGTGATAAAGAGGTATATTTTATTATCTGAAACAGTATAGTATTACATTTCTAAATCCAAAATATTCTGTGATATGTAACATTTGCAGCAAGTAGGACCAGCGGATGCTTGGAAGTTTAGACAAATAATGCTTGTAGTTGTAGGAGTGGGCAGCTTAGCATCACTATTATTCCACTTTGCTGTGACTGAAAAACAGCCAAGAGTTTCAGTATCATCTAATGATTACGAAAGTAGTACAAGTTCGCTGCATTGTAACATACTTCGAAAATATTTGTTATATCAAGTGAGTATTCAATATAATTAGGCAACACAAACAATGAATCATTTTTCTTTTATTTGAATAACATTGCTTGGATAGAATGATGACTAATATTGTGGACTATATTATACTATAATTCAACTATGTTTTGAAGCTTTTGTGTCACAATGGCACAGAACAACTGACTGTAAATGTGAATGTGGTGGATTTGATTCCATCTCAGCGGAATGCATTATTTTCATTTCTTTGTTCTTGTAACCAAGACAAAGAATGGGGAATGTGGAAATGAATTTGGTCACTCACATGCAATGTCTTGAAAAATGAATGGAAAGTGGAGAACAGAGTATTTTAACACTAAGTCTATACTGCCTACCCTGTTACACATGAGTTACAGTGAAAAGCTTAAAATAAAAAATTACACAAAAATTAAACTTATAGGTAGCTGGAATATATATGAGCACAAGACTGGTTGTCAATGTAGCCCAAGTCCTTATACCACTTTACCTTCACCGAACCCTGGGTCTTGCTGCAAGAGCATTGGCTGTAGTTCCTCTTGCCATGTATATTGGGAGTTTAGCCGCTGCAGGCGTACAGAGGTTCGCCCCAAGATCTTTTACACGAAAATTAAGCTATTTAATGGGGTCTGCATGTGCATTGACTGGTTTTTTGTGGGTGTACTTTGATTATGATAATTATTTTAAAGTGAATTTTATTTATATAGTTGCTGTTTTAATAGGTTAGTATCTCATATTGTATGATTTGAACTCAATATGTTGAGTATTTTTTAATTGGCCATTAAATATAACATGTAAATACAAAATGTGCTATACTATTAGTATTTGATTGATAAAA
This sequence comes from Heliconius numata, assembly GCA_016802625.1. Classification (NCBI taxonomy): domain Eukaryota; kingdom Metazoa; phylum Arthropoda; class Insecta; order Lepidoptera; family Nymphalidae; genus Heliconius; species Heliconius numata. The sequence goes on from JAEBDU010012937.1 coordinate 75,279, forward strand.
TAGACTAATTTAAAAAATTTACAAGTGACAATCAAAAGTCATATTAAGGCCAGTCGTGCTGTAGGGGCACGTGACTGGTTGTGGGTTTGATCCCCACTAGGTAGAGGTAGTGAAATATTTATATTTCAATTTCTTCGCTCTGGTGTCAAGGCAAAGCGCGATGTTGAGTTCTGCCACTGCATCAGTGGGGAACGGAGTAACTTAACACCTCTCCTATCCTGCTATATGTGACTTAAGAGATTTAATAAAATGACGAAGTTTTGTTAATATTTTTAACTTTGATATTGCTTTAAAAATAATTATATATTCCTAATTTAATGTATATTACAAATATTTCAGGGTTTGGAGGGGCACAGATGCTTGTAACAAGTCTATCTTTAACAGCTGATTTAGTTGGAGCTAGTACTCAAGCATCCGCCTTTGTTTATGGTCTCATGAGTTTTACTGATAAATTATCCTGTGGGGCTGCTATAGCTGTTATACAGATGTAGTATGTATCATTTAGTTTAAGATTTTATTCCTTATTTATTTCAATTGCATATGTATATATATATATATGTTGTAATGTGATTTGCGAGATAATGCATATTGAGTGATAGCACTTAATGCTGCGCTTTGTCTTGTTTAGAGTAACGAAATGAAAATAATTAATTAAGTACTCTGAGTAAACCCATAGTCCCGTACCTCGTGTTTACCAGGCGGGGGATGTAGCGCTGCGCCACAACAGCCTTAATAATGTTTTTAACATATGCATATTTCACAATATATATGGAATGTGATAAAGAAATATTATTGTATGATGAATAAATAATATATATTTTTTTATATCTTCCAGTGCAGATGGTGCGAGTGTGGCATATTATCGTGATGTGTTAGCATGGGTTTGTGGCGTGGCGACTGTGCTCGGTCTTCTCCTCACAATTTTCTTACCCACTCAAACACATAATTCTTTGCTTTTAGATGGTAAGCAGTAAGAGGCCATCCACAAATTACGTCACATGACCCTTGTCATAGTTAGTCATTTGGGGGAAACTCACAAACATGGTGTATAATTTCGTTATAAAATTATATAAGTAGTATGAAAAAATTTTTGGTTACCTTTGACGGCTTTTTCAATTTAATATTTTGTAAATGTAAAATTGCACAACATGTTAAAACTCTCCCGACCTCTTCTCACACTTCGACGATACGTTCTCACGTTAAGGGGTAACGTGTGACGTTATTTATGGATGGCCCTAAATTAAACATACTGAGGGACCAATTAGTCTTCACTTCACAAAAACCAATAACTTAATTAAAAAAACACAGGCGTAAAAATATAGAGAATGTGGCTGTGGCCTTTAACTCATAGATAAAAAAATACTTAGGTAGGATACCTATATTTATGTGATGTGTTGTATAAATTTAGAATTTCTTTTAATTAAAAATTTAATTCCCGCTCAGCGGATTGAATTTCCTTGCTCCAGTAAAGGTGGATTGGAGCATTGCATTTTCTCTTTTTGTTCGCCCAATACACATTGCCTTAAGACTTTGATGGTCTTAGTCTTAACACTAAGTTAAAGATTTCTTTGCTTATTTTACTGTGTGTGTGATACAGCATGAAGATAAAAAAATATACAAGATTTATTTATAACATTTACAGATGGTGCATCAATTAATGCTCAAGAAGAGGAAATTTCGACATCTCACAATATAGCTACATGATACTACATTGGGGAAATTATAATACATACAATTCGAATAAGACAATAAATATTTATTGTCTACATAATAACATAGTGAAAATGTTGTTATTTACTTATTTTGGTTAAATATATTATTTTGCCTTTGGTATTATAGAAATTAAGGAAATACTTTACTTATTATTAATTTTTTAACTTGATTAAATTATTTAAAAATATTTGATTTCATTCCAGTTAGTTCTAACTTTGATGTTACTATAATATTGTTTAAAGATACAGTACAACTATTATTTAAAACATTGCTGGTAGAGGCTGTGGTTTATCAGTTTATTAGTGTTAAGTTTTGGTCTACTAAGAAACTTTATTTTATTTAATATATAGACTAAGAAAAAATATTTATATATTTAAATTATGTATTTATAATAATACTTTTGAAATAAAACAATTAAGGAAATAAATAGGCATTTTATTATCACAAAGGCTTGCACAGCATACAAATATATGAAATTTGAAAAAATACTTTCACATGTAAGCTTGAAGAAAGCACATTTTTTTGGTTAAGCAAAAAATTTACTGTAACATTCACAATGTTACTGATAATTTTTAATCAGCTGTAGCTAGAGCTACTACTGTAAAACGCACTTCCTCAGGATCACGCGCCATAAATTCCTTACATACTTTTGCTGCATCCTCCAAAAACGAATCTGGAGAAGTTGGGCCATGATTTATGGGAAACGCTTTGCGTCCATCTAATTCATATAAAAATCCATTTTTGTGCACAAATGTAATAAAATGATGATTGACAGGATCTTCAGCACTTGGAGTGTTTGTTTGTCCTTCCAGGGCCAACTCTTTGTGAGCATTTATAATATCCTTACAATTTTCTAGCAAAGTTCCCCTAGCGGCAGCATCTAACTCTTTGGCATCATCTAAGAATTTTTTCAAAGGTCCATCAGATAGTTCAATGTTATCAGAATTATTCGCAACTGCATGAACAAGTGCAACAGTTCCACAGGCATTGCTTATATTTTGTTTCATGTAAAAAAGACTATTTGCAACATCTTGTCCTTTAGATAATATTTCATTTTCCTCTTTTTGCTTATGTTGTTCGTAAGCCTCCGATATGGGAAAAAGAAGAGTAACAGATACAACTGGTTTTGGTAACCATGAGAGCATCTCAGGTTCTAATCCCATAACATCTACTATATTCCATTTGTTTGACACACCAAGTTTTTGAAGGAATTTATTCATAACTTCAGGATTTGACTCCAGGGGTATCAAAGTTTCAGTCGCCATTTCGAGCTGTAAAATATAAAAAGCGAGAGGTTACCGGCATTATGTACCTATACCTGGATAATGAGAATAACATTCTCTTTATAAATAAAGGTATGTCTACCTACCTTTTTAACTTCTATTTTTAGCAATAAAAAGGAGACCTTCTTATTGTGTCTCGACCTCGAGAATAGAACTAAGCTGACTCAGAGCACAAATGAATTAATAAATTAAAAATCAATAATTTACGAATTCAGAATCCACCAGTCACATTCTAAAGTTACCATTTCACAAAACGGGAAAAAATAACATAAAGTACGGTAGTCATAATCCAGGATATAAATGTAAATATTGTTATATTTTCATTCAGTTAAGATATATTAAGTCACTAACTTTCTAGAAATTGTTTTACTAACCAGAAGATTTAGGAATTTCAATTTTTGCAATTTAGTTTATGATTAAAATACCAGTAACCTGGCAGCATTTATAAAATAGACTTTGACAATATGTGATTTCACTTTTATCAAACGTAAAGTAATCAAATGTCAAATATAAAATTAGGTTGAGATGCGTTGCTTTCGCGAATTATATCTACAATGAAATATTTATCAAATTTTAAATCGAATTATTACTATCGCGATAAATGAAACAATTATAATAAGTGGCAATGGCAGTTTGCGGGCTAAGGACTGTGTTACTTATTGTATGCATATTGGAGTTGGTATGTAATTTAAAACTTTTCAGTTGCTAAAAAGCTTAATTTTGTTATATTGCAGTGTAATTTTCTCTAGAGATATATATATATTTTTAAATCCTTCTAATTAACATTTCACTAATACACATTTTAATTCACCATTGGAAGACAGATCAAGTATACATAATAATTATTTTATAATCCTGTTAGTGTTTCAACATAATCTTTGTTTTGTTTCAGATTTTCACAATACAGAAGCAAGTATTTGATTTTCTTGGATATATGTGGCTGCCTATAATTGCAAACTTTGTTAATATACTCTTGATTATTTTTGGTTCATTTGGGGCAGTACAATACATTACAAAGTATCTTCTAGCTGTAAGTATTTACAATCTATATTTAATTATTTTTCTTTAAATTTATTATTTTGTGGTTCAATTTACAACCATATTAATGAATAATGTCATTTATGTCATTATTTATTGGAATAATTTAATTTTTTTATTGTATTTCTATTTTTTTCAGTATGCAATATGGAGTTTTATGTGGTTAACATGGAATATATTTCTCATATGCTATTACCTCAATCTTGGTATTCTTAACAGGGTAAAGTTGTTGGTTTTTTATTTATATATTTAATTTTATTATAAAATTTCTTAATAAAACATACTAATATTGAGGCCACTCAACACGCAAGAAAAGGTTACCATTTTGGCTACTTATATATAAACTGATCAACTATAACTGCAAAATCATCAGTCCACACAGTTTTCATTAAAAGGTGTACAAAGGAGTAATATATATTGATTTTATTCTTTTATAGGAAAGTGGTTTATTATCATTAGGCACTGGTAGTGTAAGTTGGTGGGAGAGCAATGGTTGGGGATGCCGTCCAGTTTGGGGGGAAGCAGATGGACCTGGGACTTGGAGACCAGCTCAGGTGGAAGGATGTTTCTTCCAATGGCAATATGTTGAACTGGGACAGTCAGCTTTGGCTGCATTTCTAACTGCCACTGCCTTGCCTCTTACAATACTAGTAGCTTATAAATCACTTCAAAACCACAAGACTGTAACAGGTATATAAATTTGAGCAATTTTATTATATATTATTCATAGTATTCCAAGGCCATTGTGGCTATAATCATGAAGTTTGTGGGCTTGATCACTTGAGGGAATATAATAATTTAATTTAAATTACATTCATTTTCTGTTCTAAAGCAGAAATCTGTTCAGTAGACAAAGCATGGTGATCAATTATGTGAAAACTTAATACTTGTGAAACTGCTTAGTAGTTCAATTATGGTAAATGTTATTAGTTCATTTAAACATAACGAAATGTAAGACTGAATGTTATCAAAATCCAATTCAATATTGTTTTAACAAATTTTAAGAAAATAATAATTTTAAAAAGGGTGCTGAAGACACAATATATAAATGCTATGATGATTTCAAACACGACATGGACATATATTGTCTGTGCCAATGTATCTTTTTGTTTTAATTGCTCAGAATTGTTAGCAGAGTTCTAGTTTGTGGGTTCTATGCCAACTCAGGGTAATGAATTAGTTTCATTGGCATGCTCAGAACATAGTGTGACATCACATATTGCTACTCAACAACCAATGTATTGATTATAGATGGAAAGTAGAGGATAAAATATTTTAATAAGTCCTTTCTGCATCTTGCTATATATAATATAAAAATTTAATAACACTCAAGTTCATTCTTTTTCGATATTAATAGTACTATAATTTTTCAGATAAAAGTACACTATCACGACGTCAAGTATATACCATAGAGTTAAGTCCCACCGAAACAAATGTCAGTAGTGAGAGTTCTCTTAAACCAATGACACCTCGAAGGGTGAAACGGCGTTCGGGGTCGCGCGGTGCCGGTTCCTCGGTGCGCAGGTCCCGGCGATCATACCGAAATGCTGGTTATTTAGCCTCAAATGCCTCTTTGCCTCACGACTCTAGGCCATCCAGGCCCACGTCAGCTCATTCTTCATACTCTAATTTCCACGGAGCGAGGCCTTCTTCGTATCACGTGCAAGACAGAGAACAAATCAATCAAGAGTACGAACCACCACCACCACCGGTCGAGTCAATACCGATTATAACTAACAGATGTGACACTGTAAGGAGGCCAAAAAATACAGGGCGTGATGTCGTCGGGCCTTACAATGATAATAGGAGTTTTGAGACATCAGTGTATAGCAATATTGGTTATGAAGGAGGATATGAGAATAGAATTGAGGCTTGGGAACCACCGCCGCAGGCTCCAGGCCCACCCGCCTATCAAGCTGGTCCTCAGCCCCAACTTGCCTACCCGCCTAACGATACATACAACATGGTACCTTAATTTATTTATTTCTATGTGCCTTACGCAGTGTCGTCCATAGAGCAGCACGAAGGGGCGCCATAGACAACGCGACAATACAAAGGGAATCAAAATTAATAGACCGGTTATGATACAACCGGTTGACCTAGAATTATGAAATTTGGCAGCTAGTATCTACACATAGAACTAGTTCAGGAAAAATTTGAAACTAGCCTTAAAAGGGGGCAAAATTTAAGGTATTAGATGAAATGGCTCTGGATAAGCTAAGCTTGAATTTCAGAAAAAGCTCAATACCTCCAATTTTGTATGGGCGTCACGACTCGTGTTTGTCCTGTTTTCTTATTGCATATTTCCAAAACATGATGGAATGAATGAAAAAAAATCGTATTAACAGAGTTACTTTGATTCTCAAATAAGTTTATCCCCTATTACCCTACCCCTTACAATTTGTCTTTGTATAGCAACTCATCATTACAATGTTATCTATCACCCAAGATTGTATCTATGATAGTACCAAACTAACTGTTTTTTATTTTCGTATGTGATAACAGGCGATTGTAGTTTTGTGAGACCGCAACATATTTTGCATTTTTCCTCAAAAAATTGACAGACAATTTTGTATCAGAAAATATCGCTATGGTTATTCATCTCCAGTCCATGTTGCTCTATGGTGTCGACTATATTAGATTTTAATCAAAATACTGAAGCCTTTCTATCCTCGAATATTACGTTTTCATGTAGTTAGGACATTTTTAAAATATTTTTAATATTACTCAGTATTTGCTATGAAGTTTTCCTGTTATAAATTCTATGGTGAAAAAATCAGATTGAAATTTAATGTGTTATAATATTTTTGTCTAAATATTTACTTTAAAATAAGAATCTCAATGAAATTTACAACAAAAAGATATATTTACAAAAAAAAAATAAGAATCTCACATAAAAATTATATTATCATACTTTTTGAATTAGTTGAAATTGTCTAGAAATCCTGTAATTTTTAATTTAAGTACTTAAGATATAAGTTAATATTGTATGAAATACATTCTTTCTTTTTAACTTAGACTAAGCTTTAATATTTTTGTTATACATATTCAATGGAGAGTATGTTTTATTGTAATCACTTTTTTATCAGTAGTATTAGTACAAATTCCTTAATTTTTAAACACAAAAAATCCTATCTTTTGAATTATTGATATTGTATTTAGCAATATATTTACAATTGCCATTCCAGTTAATGTTTAATGCTCAACTTTTTTATAGATTGTAGTGTAAATTAATATTCAAAGTAATCCGTCCATTACCTTATGAAGATATTAAAATGAAAATGTTAATTTCAGGAATTTAAGTATTAGGTGTATTTGTATACTAGTTACTATGAAAATTGTTAAAAAACATCAATGTATATAATGTAATTTAAAAGCACAATTGTTACGCTTATGATGTTTCTTCACATGTTCAGTCAAGCACACAATTTTTTCACATATCAATTAGAGGCCATCCGTAAACACACGAAGTTCATAATTGCAATATGTATATATTTTAATATATATACGTTTGTGATCCCCTGTGCCTAGTGACGACGCATCCTATAAATAGAAATTATTATTATAGTTTTGGTTCACACGTTCACAATTTCGTGTTTAGTGTGAATACTTAGATATAATTTGAAACTCCAATCTCTATGTGTGAAGTAATTTGTGGATGGTCTTATTGTATACAATTGACACTTATGTATAAGCATGATTCCATATTTTTTAGGTAACATACAAAACGAGCTTTATTAGTTTAAGTTTAGACACAAGCCTTTTCAGACGTTTTATACCAAATATAAATAAAAATGAAAGAAAATGTTGTTTTTCTTTTTTAACTATTAAGCCTCTGTCATTCATGAAATCGAAATAATTTTGTTTAGATTGCTCAAGAAAAAAATTTAAAAAACTCAGTGTCTTCAAATATCTTACTTAAATTATTAATTAAACATACTTATATTTAAAGAGATTATAAAATATTTTTTAACAAAAAGAAAGACTTCAAATAGTAATCAATAAATGTACATAACGTGAAGTAATACGTATTTTGATTTAGTTAAACAAAAACATAGTCCATTTACACGTTTGTGAAGGTTTGCTGAGCTCAAAATACCCTCCAAAAATAAAAACAATTTATAAAAATTTGCAAAAATATATATAACTAGCGGACGCGCGCAGCTTCGCTAGCTTATTTAGGGGTGAATTCTAATAAACCATGAAACATGTGTTCAATGAAATATTTTTAAGTCTAAATTTAAAATTTTATAAAAATTGGCGGCGATTTGAAGATTTTTCCATACAAACTTTCAACCCCTTATTCGCACCCTTTGGGGGTGAATTCTAGAAAACCATGAAACAATGTTCAACTAAAAATTTTTAAGAGTCTAAATTTGTAATTTCATAAAAATCGGTGGCGATTTAAGAATTTGTCCATACAAACTTTCAACCCCTTATTTGCACCCTTAGGGGGAGAATTCTAGAAAACTATGAAATACGTATTTAATTAAGTACTTTTAAAAATCTAAATTTCAAATTTTATAAGAATCGGTGCCAATTTAAAAATTTTTTCTATATAAACTTTCAACCCCTATTTCACCCCTTTAGAGTAAAAATTTTTCAAAATCCCTTCTTAGTGGATGTCCAGATTATGAAAGTAAACATCTGTCCAAATTTCACGTTTCTACGCACAGCGGTTACGACTGGGCGTGCGTCTTACCTCAGTCAGTGAGGACAAGTCCTTTTATATATATAGATAATGTATAACGTAATAACACGTCTCAGTTTAGATATCATAAAGATTAATTTAATAGACAGAAATAAGCTTGCATGTACCTTATAACTCCTTTACTCTAGGGGTGAGAGGAAACAAATTTGATGTGTCGCTTTTTTAAATAATAAAAGTAATCATGATAACAACAATTCATTAGAAACTCATCCTTATCCTACTAGACGCTTAGATAGATTAAAATACATAAAATGTCAACGGGTATGTTGCCAATAGTCTAACCTACGATATAAAGGGTACTGAGTAAAAAAAATCAAGTTCGAGCGTTATTATTATATTTCTCAGAAATATCAATTATAAAATAATACTTAATCACTTAAATTAATGACAACTACAGGATGAGGACTGTTCAAATCATCACACATACATAACAACCTATTTATCAAAACATTCTGTGATATAAAAAAATGCAGATCATAGCGATATTCAATTATAAGATCGTTTTGTTGCCATTACATTATAAATTATATAAATATAGTAACAATGATGTAGTGCAATAGAAACAAGCGATCGCAAACATAATTTACTAACTTAAAATCAGCACCGAAATAATTATTGTCTCTAATTATACCTATCTTTTAAATATTTTTTTCAAAAACTGCGCGCTATTTTTAGAATAATACAAGATTGACATATTGCACGTTTATTATTAGAAAAGTAACTAAAATATTTTTTAATGTTTCTAAGTTCTTATACATGTGGAAGAAAGATTATATTCGCTAATCAATATCAATTACCTATGTTTATTTAAATTTAATTGTAAATAAAATGACTTTTTATTATTAAGCGTGAAATATGTTGTTGTTGTTGTTGTTCTTTAATTATGGCGATCATGAAATATGTTATGACTGCCAGTTAATATAGTGTCGGTCAAACGATATGTAATGACCGACATGTCGGTCAAATAGCGAAATATGGATGCAATATGTCAGAATCATACTCTTTAGTTAATTGTCGGTCACATGTTAGTAGAATGTCCGTCAAACACATAATCGCCGACGTTTTCGGTCAAATGGCGGGCAGAGTTCTACGTTCTTGCGGCGTGAGGTCCGGATGCCAGAGGTCCACGATGAGCACGAGGCGCGTGCCGGTGCCGTTGTGCCATACTTCGTGCTCGAAACTGTCGTCGAATATGAACGTTTTGCCTAGCTGCCATTCTCTGAAATTAAATGAGGAATATTGTTAAAATAACCAAATGGAGGTCATTGTGGAGCGATGGCATAGTGTCTGACGATTGTGGGTTCGATATCCATTTGAGAGTATGAATTATTTTTAATTTCCCGCTCTGGTAAAGCAGTGTTAGCTGAGCTCCTGTACTCAATACGCAATGTATCGAATACAGTTGGAAACTGGGGTAAGCAATGTTTTAACACTAATTTCTCTCTTCCGATATATGTGAGGTACAGTGTAAAGTACATATATGTGAGATACAGTGTAAAGTTAAAAAAATAAGGATTTTTATTGAATATTTGCCCAAATTTAATCTCATGGTGTTCATAATTTTAAACCCATAAAAAGATTACTTTTGAATATACGTAAATAGTACCAATATACCTGATCTCGTTATCGACGCGTATGTAGGTGCGCGCGGTGTTGCTGAGCGCGAGGTGCAGGCGCAAGCGGCAATTGGTGGGGCCGACGTGCGCGCGCACGCGCGTGCCGGCCGCCAGCGCGCTGAACTTGACCTGCCCGCGCCGGCACTGCGCCGCCGCCGCCTCCGCGCGCACCACGCCGCACGTCACCGGCGCGCGCGAGCACCTGCCTGTTTGTTATGTTAGTTAAGCTTTTACTTTTTTAATAAAAAATGTTATTTGTCAGAAAAATGGGAAAATTATTAGATTCCTTATACCATACTATGAGATATTTTAAGAAAAATTAGAATATTTAATATACGTTATTTAATGCCAGATTAGGATTACTGTGGAACTGTGTTGAGCTGTGACCGCTGTGCGTTCTCTACCGCATTTATCACGGGGAGTGTTCTGGAGAACTGTTTGACCTGTTAGCTGCCGCCAAAATTCCTAACCGTACAGTACGTCACAAATTCAAATATCATTTACACCGCCTGGGTACGAATTTTCTACTGTGCGTTTTCGTAGGAATTCCCTTCCACGTGCCACGCAACTGTGGAATGACCTATCCGCGGCAGTGTTTCTAGGTCGATACGATTTGGGTACATTTAAAAAGCGCGCCTATCTCCACCCTAAAGGTCGGCCTGTAGCTCCTCCGGTGTTATACGGGGTCGCGGTGATCACTCATCGTCAGATAACACGGACGCTTGTTTGCTGTTTTTTCCATTAAAAAAATCTTTTAACTGTATTCAAAAGTGAGATTCCTAAAAAACAAGAATAAAACAAAGAATAATTTGAAATTTTTAAAACTTTGTCAAACATTGGCTAAGTGACAGTCTTTAGTAATGATGCCACTATTATGCTACAACATTTACAACATAACACACGTTTACCTGGCAACTCCCGACCGCGCACAAATATATCCAATTGGGACCATTCCCCCTTTTCTTTTAGCCCTTCTTTCTCTTGTTCATATAAGTCTTTGGCTGCCTCTGCTTCCTTTAGTATTTCGCGCCACGATTTTTCTAGCGCCTGCGCTAATTTAACGTATGGGGTCTCCTCGACCGGCCACCAGGGTCGGCTTCGTAGACGCGGCACGTTGTATAGAGATCTCTGAGTAGGCGATAGGAAATGTCCCAGTTCTGCTCCACGTACGTGTACTTCATGTGCTTCCTCTACCCGACCGAGAAGTAAAAGGGCGTCGCCTAAATGATAGTAGAATCGAGGTTCGTTTGCGGGTCCGGCGTCACCTTCTAATGCTTTCTGTAAGGCGACAACCGCTTCTTCCAATTTATTATATTGATTTTTTAAAACAAAACCGTGATGGGCGAGCGCCACGCGGTCGTTCGGCCACAGCTTAAGTGTTTCTCTTAGAACTTCATCTGCTAAATCAGCTCTGGAAAAAGATAAATAAAATGTTATCGGTATGTATGTATAAAATATTTTTTTATAAAACGTGATTAGATTAATAGAAACAATGAAAAATAATATAACTAATTTTACCTGTTAGCCATTAAGAAGGAGATTGTCAAGTTATTACGGTAGTTTATATCTTGTGGGAATCTTCGAATTAACAATCGATATATGGGCTCAGCGTTCAGGTACGCACCTATGTGGAAAAACAACAACTAATTACTATAAGATAAGCTGAATATAAATGCTTATATGGTGTGCATTACGCATTACGTAATATAGGCATTTAATGTGATTACAGGACTGTAATTATTCCAAATCATTAATCGATAGGAACAACTAGGTAACACATTCTTAATAAAAATATACATATACCCTAATAAAAGTATATTACCTCTAAACTGAATTCTGTCGATAGTCCGCTGAGCAACTTCAACCAATTTTCTATCAGAGAGACGCTCGTTGATTTTGAGAAGATTTAAGTATGCAGAAATAGCTTTTGATAAAAGTTTATTATCTTTTTTCGCTTCAGCACTTGCATCTATGGCTCGGGCAAGGGTCCATTTAGCGCGGCCGCTGTTCGCCAGGTTGGGGGCCGACACTCGTTTTTCACACGACGCCAAGGCTCCCTCCATAAGTTAGTAAATTACATTCACACACTTATTCACACAGTCAGTTTAATAGTATAATAAGCAAAATTGCATTTTGATGTGACAATATCAGATATCTTATTGTTTAAAACGGGAATTGGGATGCAAAGCCTTTAAGAATATATCGACGCCGCGAAGTGTAAATCTTGTGTATTTTCACAGTATAATTGCGTAGTACATTTGTCATTTTTGTATTATAAAATTGAAAACTATAAATGATAAATTTTAACGTTTAATTGTAACTTGTAGTTAAACAATAGTTAATTTTTTAAATTCTTTAAATTTAAATTTCATTTAATGGAATATATTACAGTATCAAACATTACAACAAAAGTGATACGTATTAAAAAGTTTAAAATGTACACCAAACGGCGAGGACATATAATTATTTAATTAAAATACGAACATTTAAACAATGTCACGTCAAAACAACAATCAAATCATCCAATTTCAAAATAAATTTTCAAAGGGAGGTAACTAATATGAAAACACCAGAATAAATGGCTTTAAATTTTCATAGCAACTAACCTAAGGGGAAAGTCATCGATATATCGAGCGGGGAAAGGTGCGCGGGGTGCGGGCGTACGACTCAGCCGCTCGGTTATACCGACGAGTTAGGGCGGATCCACACTGTAGTGCCGATCACGGTTCGTTCTCGGTCCGTTCTGTTTGCTAAAACATTCTTATATGAGAAATATTCTTATTGGGCCGGAACTTGAGCGGAATGATAGTATGAATGCTCTCATTGTTTCTTATATAAGAATATTTTAACAGACTGACATCGGACAGAGAACGAACAGTGAATGAACTATAGTGTGAATCCAACGTTATTGGAACAAAATGGCACAACGAGCAAAGTAACTATATTAGTTTAAAACGTTAAACGTTAGTCCAACCAATCCTGTAATTGTAAAAATGTTTATAAACTTTTAGGTTTTTGTTTATTAATTTTCTATCTGACTGCATTAATGATTATGGAGTAAAATCTCCACAGAATATAAAGTAATTAAGTTAAAAAAATGTTAAGAAGGAATGAATATTTTTGGACACTTATTAAATCAAAACTGTGTTATAGAATACGATTTGAAGTTACTGTATGTGTTAAGCTCACCTGGCGGAGTTCTTCTTCAGCGATATCGAGCTGCTCCCGCCAATAAGGTTCAATGGGTTCCCCTGGCCACTCATCTATACTGTTACCGCCGTCTTCTATAATAACAATAATGTTTCTTTAAAATATATTACAAAAAGAAATTGCTCGCAATATACTAATTATATATAGTTTATTAATACTTATTTCGAAATGTTAATAATTTTAATACATATTCAAAAAAGGTTTCCCTTGTAAATTACTCTTAAAATTATCATAAGAAAATCCATTTCAAATGTAGAAACAAAATATAAATGATATGTAGGTACACCCAGAAAATATTAGTAAAATTACAAATAAACAAAATTAATAAGTAAATTATGTTAAGAGTTAACAACACTCACACTGTTAGGCAATGCTCAGGTTAGAAATATTAATCTATTTTGAACATCATGCTTGGCAATTCCTTTTTATAAAAGACACACTGTAATCTATGTTTACTTCGGCCAGGTCTTTCTGGTTCCGGAAGTCGGCCATATTTGGCTTCAAGCCGGCTTAGTAGTTCAGTATCGTCGACATCTGAAATTTCTTCTTCATCATCATCTTCTTCTTCTACTTCTTCTTCGATTTGTTCGTCATCTATTATTTCAACGTCATCTGGTACTTCCTCAGGATCTGAGTCTTCTTTAGAAGCTGGTTGAGCTTTTTGTTCAGGAGTCACTTTAGGCGGTTCGTCAATTTCTTCTTCCTCTTCTTCTTCTTCTACAATTTCTTCTTCATCACTGTACAATTCTTTTTCTTCCTCATCTCGTTCATATTCTTGGGTAATAGGTTTCTGGATAAAATAACAATTAACCCGTTTTAATTTATGCTCTACAATTTAATATATTAAATAGATATCCAAATGATGCGCATTTACTTCATTTTAATACAGTAATATTTACTTACGCTTTCTTCGGCTAAAATTTTCTTTTCTTTCAATTCTTCCATGATATTAGGTTTAATTATGGGCTCATTTTTGAAGACAGGAGCTGGTTTTTTAAATACTTCTTCATCAGCAATAGGACGGGCTGAACTAACCGAACTTTGCTGGACTACTGGTTCGTCTGGTATGAGAGTCATGCGACGATCGGCCATAGAAGGCGTCTCTTCCCTAGAGCGATCTTCAGGTTCTGGAGCATCTGTTATGAGTATCTTACTGAGTATCTCCAAGTGACTAAATGGCTTTCTATAAAAATGACATTTGGCTTGGTATAAAATAAATGTATTTATACAACATTTTTTATTTCTTCAATTTAAATGGAACAAAATTCATAAGACGTAACTCTTAAATAAAGCTCTAAGTCCATTAAGTATTTTGATCAATACCAAACAAATTTAAAATATGATTGATTGATATAAATGTAGTATTTTTTCATACATAATTTTACATTTTAATGTACGCACCCCTAGCAGTGGCGCGGCGCAAGACCGCGTGCGTGGCGACGAGCAGCGCGCCGCCCACCGCCAGCTTCAGCCACACTGAAACACGCGCACGATTTACCATAATTCGAAGTAACAACGCGTTTCTTTATTTACAAATTGGTTAATATTATTTTATTTTATATTTATAAAAAATCGTGTTGTTACGAAGGCTTTACAATAATGTAAGCGCTAGTGCTTTACAAGTTAACACATGGGCTTGGGAAGGGGGGATGGGTCATGCCCACCTCAGATATTAAGTAACAAAAATGATTGCAGATTTTTCTAAAACATTTTCACAAATAAAAAAATACAGTAAAATTAAGAACCTTCTTCTACAGAAGTCGGTCAAAAAGATCATCTTCACCTGAAGATTTCTACTTTACCTAAAGTGGAAAAAAATTGGGAATGTTTTTTTTATCGATTGAAAACTCTCTTTGAGAAATTATACTAGTTAACTTTATTTTAGTGTTGTTTTTATTTCGTATATTAACAACTACTAAACATTAAGTTGTATTCTATAGGACGATTATCGTTACCAAGTGGTCAACGGAGCTCAAGCTCAGAGTGGGAAAAAATATGGAAGTCGGTATTGTAAGTAATATACATTAAAACAATCAAAATACTTGAAACAGAACTAAGCTTTTTAATTTCAGTTTTACTATAAACAAATGTTATGATATAAACATTAAAACTCTAAGTCGCCAATTCTCAATAAATTTCTTTTAAATCTCAATTATCGATGTGTAAGACATTCCTAAGCTTTTGAGAACTTATCGTGATTGATTATTTTTAAACAAATTTAAAATCAATTCTTATTAGAATGTTGTTGTTAGAATTGGCACCATAACCCATAGTCGCTAATTAAGAGTTTTAAATAACATAACTGTGAAGTAATAGTTATTGAAATAATGGAGACGATCAGTAGACAGGTGTCTGCCTTATAGTCAAAAATATTTAAAGCGATTTGGTGACACGAACACAATTTGTTTAAAGTTGGAAACGAAACAGTGTTTGGCAAGTGGAAAACCATCGGAATTTTAAAATTAATCTCATTCGTAACGTGTTATGTAATGGCATCATATTACCTTCCATTTGTTCGAATCCATGAAACAAAGCTAATCCCAGATCGATAATAGAATTCATGATGAATTCTTAGTGTAAAATGTAAACTTATATATAAGTATGTTTCATACGTGCACCGCGTAAGCTGCAGTGAACACAAATAAGCGTGTTTAATGAGCCGGCGGTGGGACGTGGGCGTTGAAATTACGACGACTAACGACACGAATCATGATATTTTCGCTTTAGTTACGTACGTATGTACCTATTATAATAAATGAGATTACAATCCTACGACGGTCATACCAATTGTTCAGTTTTTACGTCTCTAAGATAATTGATAAAAACATCGTTTCCTAGCTTCAACAAATATTAAAATACAATACTCCGGTCGTCGTGCCGAATATATATATGAATAAACCAATAGATTCACTACAATATGACATAATTATAAGGTCCAAAATAAAAGAAATTCCTTAAATATTATTTTTTTTATTTTTTACAATTGAATCTTAGATACACACCTATGGCATATTAAGTATGTGATAAAAAATGGTTTTGGACACATATAAATAGTACCTAAATTATATTATTTCTGTAACACACAATTCTAAAGGATTTCTACAACCGATTACCAAAAAAAAATTCATGCAGAAAGCTTTTATAACAGTTAGACACAAGTAGCTATAGGTACATATTATTAAAGTAATGACAGTTATTTAATTATAATATTTTTATTAATCATAATACTATATCTAAATCCGATTCACTGGCTGTATCCATCATTTTTATTTATTTTTAGGTATGTTTATATGAAAATGTATAAACAGGTCAACTTCTATCTATAATCAATGTAAAAAAAATAATCTTGTTTGTGTTCCGATTCACGTCTTACCTTACAATTTGTTTGCAAAATTTGGATACGTAATCTGTTTCCCAAATTTCTCATAAATATAAATTTTAAAGATCATAATACCTACAAGAAATTCTAAACGATACACGAAAAATCTTAATTGTTGTAATGCAGAAAAAGCTGCAGTTATCTTTATTATTTAATATTGGACTAAGCTACAATATTCAATTTAGTTATGACCTTAATATTTGATTTCATAACAAATGATCAGTCATTTCTACTAAAAATGTTTTTTTTTTAGTTTAAAAAAAAAGAAGGTATTTACTGCCTTATCTGGACCTAACAGATAATCTTAACTGTCATTGCTTTGAGGTGTTAGTTATTATTGAGATTCAATTATGCTAAAAGGTTAAAGAGAACTGTATGAATTTAAATTTAAAAATTCTTTTGAGAAGAATATTTCATTATAGAATTAGTTAAATGTTTTTAACTAATGAAATGACAACAACTTAAAATGACGGAACTCTGCTTACTCTTCTATATGCGAGATACAGCGTGATGCTAGAAAAAAAGGCAATTCGTGTATACATTTACTTTGCTTGAAATATTTAATGTGTAACGCAAGATTTTCATTATAAATATAATATTCTCTTTATAACATTTTCGCATATTTATTAATAAATAAGCAATATAATAAAATTTTAAAGTTACTTACTTTGAGATCCTTGCTCTTCTTTTTCTTTACGTAGTTCTTCTTGTCGTCTCTCATATTCAAATTCTTCAGCTAGCGTATCTACAGGCTTTACTGTAGTTTCTTCTTCGATCTGTTAACGTTAAATATTTTTTTTAATAAAAAACGTACAAATTTGTTATTAAATTATTTGAATAAAAAAAAGATTATTTTAGAGTTCCGCTGTATCAGCGGTTAGGCAGAGAGAACCTAGTGTTAAGCCACTCCCTTTCCCATCTGGCGAATTCTAGAGGCATTATGTGTTGAGTGGCGGGACTTAACGCCATGCTTTGCGTCGATTCGTTTACTGGAGAGGGAAGCGAACCCACAACCAGTCGCTCCTATGTGTGCCGCTGCGCACAATAAAATGTTGGCCAGATTTGATATTCCTTAGTCCACGCAAACGAAGTTGCATATTATATAAAATTTACATACTATATACATCTATACTAATATAATAAAGCGGAAGAGTTTGTTTGTTTGTTTATTTGTTTGAACGCTAAGATCTCTGGATCTACTGGTTCGATTTACTTTGTTTTTGTTTTGTATGAAAGCTGCATTCTTCAGAAGTGCTATAGGCTATATAACATTATATTACATATATAAACTAATATATTTTAAAGTTCTTTCTAATTTGGCATGCAATTTATTCTGCCATGTTAATAACAACCGTCGCGTCGCTACGCGACCGTTACCGCAACATTTTGATATTCATCCTTATGGAAATAAATATTATAGTCACTTTTAGCATTTTATCTAGATTGAAATTATAGTTTACTGTATAACATACTAATAAATAATTAAGATGTCACTGATTCGAAATGACCTAGCCTACGGGCGGCACAGTATGACCGACGCTTATAGTTCAAGCAGGCGTAGCCGCGTCCGGGTCCACTAGTATTATATAAAACTCTTTCGTTATTTAGTGACTGACGACAACGCACAGCCGAAACTACGCGCCGTAGAATGTTGAAATTTAGTAGATATGTTCCAAGGGGCATAAATACTAATTTTCAGTGGCGGGTGTTTACTTGTATAAAAAATTAAATATTTGACTTGTCTTTATATACCTCAATAAAAGGTTTTCCAGCAGGGGGAGTGGTAATTTGTTCAACGGGCGGTTCATCGTCATCATCTTCATCTTCAAGAACATCATTATCAACATCGTCATCATCATCTTCTTTCGATGCATCTGTGATTCAATAAATAAATATTTATTAACCCTTCAATTTGTGTGTTAACTGTGTTGTAATATATTCTTGATGATATAACGAAAAGATTCATTATTAACCTAAAACGACACATCAGACGAGAGTAAAAGTTGTGAGGAAGCTATATTCAGCTATATGCTATATATGTATACTCACAATGTCACATAAATGTCTAAAGCCAGTGGTCTATATGTGTATAATAAATTCATAACATGCATAGTATGATACCTTGTTTTTCGACTTCGTCAGATTTCTCCGCTTCTATTTTCTCTATTTCATCATCTTCATCATCATCGGCATCTTCTTGAACATAATTTTCCTAAATAGGAATATATAATATTTGTATTATATAATATTTATATGGCTTTAAAGAAATTTCTATTCACAAAATGTATATCTAACATGGTATTAGTAATTTCAAAAGTAACGTTTAATAAATAAGAAAAGAAAAAAGTTATACAACGAAAAAGTATATTTTTTATGACTACCTATATACCAAAAGAACAATAGTTTTTTTTTATTATATAAACAAAAAAATATTGAGAAACATATCAACTACTAGTTAAATAATATTCTTTCGAGATAGCATATTTTATAACTCAATAAAGTAATTATAGATGGAATTCTTTTTAACAAAAACAGTGTTTTTGTTGGTATATAGATGACTAATTATAAAACATATAGTCATGGTTTATGGACTCTTTAAAACATTCATTTAAAAATATATATTATCTAGAATCTTTACCAGAAATAGTATATAAATCATTCATGCAGTATATGTATATTTTATTTATTTGGTACACAAAATCCAAAACATAAACATAAATAGAAAAATTATACAATAAAGGCATTCAAAAAAATAATTAAAATTAAAACATAAATCTTGAGCAATGTTAAATATTGTTAACTAAATTTTAATCCAACAAAGCCTTGTTAAGTTAGTAGCCAATAAAAATATAAAATAATTAATTTGTTAAGTATTTTTGTTTTCAAATCACACTAGTCATTCCCTATAACTTTTTTGAACCTCAATGTCATTTTCATCAGAGTCTGCTTGATAATTTTCTCCATTATTATCTTCATCATCGTTATTTTCATCTTCTTCATCATATTCTTGTTCTGCAACATAATTGGCACTTTCTTCTTCATTGTCAATATTATCATCATCGACATCGTCGTCGTCACCATCTTGTTCAACACTAGCAATGTCATTTTCCTGATCACTGAGATTTTCATCGTTTTCTTCAAGTTCTTCACTTTCTTTATTATCTTCATTGTCGTCCTCGTCATCATCGTCGTCATCATCCTCGTCATCATTATCGTCATCGTCGTCATCGTATGTATTATATTTCTCTTTGTAATTATACCGCCGATAAGGAACTCTTTCTTCAACTTCCTATTTAAGTATTAGTATTATAATAATTAAATTTGAAATATTTTTCTAAATAGGCCAAAATTAATATTTCATCTAAAAATCCAAGGAAAAGAATTAGGTACTATTTGTTATTGGGTAGGCCAAACGAAATTTAACAGTAAATGTATTAATTATCCACACCTCTGTTTCCCCAACATCTTCTTCACTGATTTCATCATTATCACCATCAATACTATCTATTTCATTACTTTCATTGTCCTCATCTTCATCTTGTTCATGTTCATCATCATCCTCCTCTTCATCATGTTCATTTGGAGATTCTTGATCTTCATCATTTTCATCATGATGAGATTTATGAACATGATGATCCTCATCATTGTTATCCTAAATTTATTGTTAAAGTGTTTTGACAATATAAATTTACATGGATAAATATTTAGTATCTTTATTTCTGTGGAGAGGTCTTGATATAATGGTTTAATTAAATACCCCTTTTTAATGTTGGCAGTGAACACATAATTTATCAAGAAATTAATTTAAAATGTAAATATAATGAATGTGTACTGTACACTATTTTTTAACTAAACAATAATGAATATGTGAAAATTTTATTAATTTTATAAATGAATTTAGCTAATATACTATTTCATTTTTAAATATACAATATTGTTTTGTCTTGATAAATGTGTGTAATGAACACAACAGCAGAATTAATATTCAATTTTGTCACAAAAGGATCTATAGGGTGGGTTTTGAATCCACTACTTAATGTCAATCATTAAATTATATTGATACATATATTGGACATTCATATAAATACAAATAAAATTACTGCTACCAATATCCACTCACAGGATGTTTTAAATCTAATGTATGTTGATCATAATGGTCATCCTCAGGAGCCTCTTCTATCCAGCCTTCCAAAACACCAGAATATTTTGACTCCACAGAGTTTGCTTCCACTAAAAATTAAGATCCATATTTTAAAAAATGCTAAAATATGATTAAATTAAAAAAAGTTTGTTTCATAATTTTGTTTTTGTATGTTTCCAATTAATTATTATAAAATTTCTTACATTCTGTTAGTCCTCTATTTTCTAATATTATCAGTCCAATAAGAGTTATCAATACAGCCAAGAGAGAGAAAAATATAATTTTAGCACACCAATGTCCGCCTGTGCCATGTTCATGTTGAGAATGAATAAAAACATCTCCATCACCGAGAGCTGCAGCCGTACCACGAGGTTCTTCTAATCCTAATTCATCTGTAACATAAAAAGAAATTACATTTTGCCAAACCTTTTAGAGTATTATATCTCTGTCAATAATTAATTTTTACCTTTTTTTTTCTTTTTGTCTTTGCGTTTTCTCGGCTGTACATCGCCTGACATGTTTTAATTTTATCTGACGCTCTTTAAGCGGCAGAAAGAACCTCTTTATTGTTTCATAACCCTAAGTAAACAATACAAAGTACAGTGAACTTGCAAATAATGTACTTAGGATACAAGAAAGTAAATGCGCAATTTTGATGAATATATAGATTTATATTGGCGCACGTTGAAATATTAAAATAACCTACATAACAAAGTATCGCTGCTGGTTTCTTGAATTTATTTTAGAATTTAACCTAAAAATAACCGGGAAAGACAGCTGGGAAAAGATAGAACAGACAGGAGTAATACAAATAAATTAGATACTTTGTAAATTATTAAATAAAAATAATACGTTTTCTTTATTTCTGCATTGATAATAACTTTTAAAATTAATAATAATATGGCAAATATTAGATTAATGGCAAATTATTCTTATTCAATATTTTTAAACGATATCTGTTTATCGTGTATTGACGTTAATTTTGACATTAGTAATGACAGGAGATTATTTCAAATTTGACATGACACCAGGCAACAATAATATTGTGCTAAATATGACATGTAAATTCTGTCTGTATTTTCCCTTATTTTATAAGATTCATGTTATTTATAATTAATTAATAATCTTCAAAATGTGTGACATTAAAGTACTTTTTGATGGATATTCTTTATTAAAGAATGAACAAGAAATGAAAGCAAATTGTACCTGTACTCTCATCCGTGGTGTGCATAATATTATTGTAGATACTATGACTCCATGGGACTCTAGTAAAATTTTGGATGGTTAGATATTATAATAGTATTAAAATCTATATTTTGTTAATCAGAATCCTTAATTTTGGCCTATTTAAATTCAAACAGTTTGTGTTTAAGGCAACATTCAGTATGATTAATGTATTAAATAATGTTTGCCTGCTGTTTTAGCTCTAACAAAAGAAAACTTTGCAGCAGATAGTATAGATTATGTTGTGTCAACACATGGCCATTCAGATCATATTGGAAATAATAATCTTTTTCTCAAAGCAAAGCATATAGTGGGGTACAGCATATCTTATATGGATAACTACTTTATTTATAATTTTGATAAAGGTAATAACCATTTTTTTTACTTCACACTGCACTGTTATACTTGAACCTATTAAAAAGACAATTTGCTACCCATTTTCCATGCCCTTTTTGAGATATTAAATATTAAGTGGAACATAAAACCGGGATTTGTGTTATTACTAGAATGAGGAATGTGAGAATAATGAATTCCCTAAGTGTAAATCAAACCCACAGTCATCATGAATACTTACTGCACCACAGAGGCCCAAGTTCTTATAAGTAATTTAAATATAACATTTCTCAAAATAATAAACTTATGTAATTTTTTAAATTATAGTTCAATTGCAGGTGATGAATATATTATAAATGATGATGTAAAAGTGATACCTACACCTGGCCACACACTTACAGATGTTACAGTTATAGTAATAAACACAAAGAAAGAAATCATTGCTATAACAGGTAATACAGTTTTTTATATTTTTTAAAGAGATTTTCCACACTACACACACACACATCACCGATAGAAAAATAATTTTAGTGTAACACAACTGTTTTATACAGTGTATGTGAAGGTTTGAGTCCTTCTACTTTAAAATTTTTAGTTTGTCAAATCTATTGTTAATGATTAACTTTTAATTGTTAATCACAATTATGTTATCATTTCATGAGTCCATCATGTTGCAGGGGCAAAAGTGTGTAGTTTTTTATTGTTGTAATTTTTTAGGTGATTTATTTGAAAAGTTTGAAGATATAGAAAATTCGAATATATGGCTTGACGCCGGCAGTGAAGATCCAATTCAGCAAAGGAAAAATAGGTCTAAAATAGCTAACTTAGCTGACTGGATAGTTCCAGGCCATGGACCTAAATTTAAAGTTACAGATGAAATAAGACAGACTCTTGCTAAACAAATTGTTTAATAAATATTTTCTTAAACGAAAAAACTCTTTAATCAGATTAATCGCGTATATTTAGAATTAATTATACAAAGGCAACCTGACATTTCGAAAACTTCTAATAGTCTACCCATGTTGATAGACTAATCTGGTTAGAGAGAGATACATTTAAAATACATAAGGAAGAGTGGGTAGGGTTAAGACACTCCATTTCCTATTTATAGCCCAAATTCCATATACGTATTTAAGTGGCGCAACTTAACGCTTCACTCTGTTTACCAGTAGGAAAATTACTTCCTGAGATTGGGGATTCTAGTGAAACCCATAATTATAATGTCTGCAGTCTAGATTGTTACACTAAGCCTTTTTTATTATACATGTTACTATTTTTTTATTCATTGTTATATAATCGGGCTAATTAAACAAACTTTTAGAGAGAAATTTTATTACACATCATATATAAGTATAAGAATCATTTTGTTCCTGTTAAAATTCGGTGACAAACAGTATTTTTTTACACACCTTCAAAAGACATATAAGAAAATAAGCATTTAAATAAAACACACAATTATTATTGTGGCTTACAAAATCCTTATATCTAGAAAGAAAAAAAATGTTGTTATATTTATGAAGTCTTAACTATAAAGTAAATGAATCATTGAAGTTATGTAAATGTGTCCTAAGATTGAAAGGTTTCACAAACCATCTTTTAATAAGTATATTTCAATAGTAAAAATAAGGAAAAAACAAACAAAAAATCATTATTAGGGGCCCACCGTAAATTTCGTCACCCGTCATTAAGGCTGGAAATTTGGTGAAAACAATTTGCAAACTATTGTTTTAATTGAATAATTTCTAGTTGTGGAATAGTAACACTAGGACAAGGGGGTGGTTTCACAAATATGACCTGTGCTGAGCTGGGACAAGGACGGTGGAGGGGTCAAAATATTTTGACATGTAACGTAATTTGTGGATGGTGTCTTATACAATCCTTTAAAAATATTTCAGCATTCCAAACCCATTTTATGGAAAGTATATGATGTTCATAACATGCACTAAAAAAAGACTAGACTATATCTAATTTGATTAATCAAAATGTTAACTTTTAACATGAAAATAACTATTACAATTGAAAAATTTGAACCACATTTACAATAGAGAAAGTATTTTTTTACAAGCTTTTATATAAATTATCTAATTACCTACTGTTGATAATATGATCAACATTTTAAACACCTATCAACTTCGTTTTCAATTATGTGTTAAAAAATAAACATCTGGTGGGTCGTAATTTTTTTTATAATATTGACATCTTACAGCATATAAAAAAAGGCATTGTTATTCTTTAATTTTCTAGTT
Organism: Heliconius numata; assembly: GCA_016802625.1. NCBI lineage: Eukaryota > Metazoa > Arthropoda > Insecta > Lepidoptera > Nymphalidae > Heliconius > Heliconius numata. Next base: position 100,173 of record JAEBDU010012937.1, read on the forward strand.
GAAGTTCAATATGTATTTTAACAAGTTGAGCGCCACGCGTATTTCTACAGCAATCCCGTTCAGGCCACGCGCGCCGCTTTGAAGCGTTGGTACTGCAGGAGCAGAATTGCAAGAAGATCCGGAAAAAAACACAAACTCGAAAGAAAATCGGGAAAAGTCTCTGAAGTTCGAAAGTACTGTAAATTATGTTATGACAAAAATGTAAGAAAAGATGGTAGAGTGATGGCAAGAAGAAAGACCAAGCGTGTTGTAACATTTTGTGACACTTGTGAAGGAAAACCATTTTTATGTTTGACATGTTACAATGAATCCCATTAATCCTGTAATGATACCAAATTAAGTAAATTTTAAATAAATTTTCTATAATTCCGTAAAATAGTGTAAAATTTTATAGTTCTCATGTTACACGCTGTCAGCCACCGATGGCTGACGCGGCCTAAACGGAAAGTCTAGTGTCAGCCACCGATGGCTGACATGGCGCTCAACGTGTTAAAGTTTGTGAGTGGTATATATAGACACCGAAAATATATACTTTAAAGATAAAATCAGTGCAAACAATCACAGTACAGTAAAGTATGACCTGCATGTGCGAGTAGCTATAAAGCATTTATATAAAGAAATAAAACACACATTTAGAATTATAGTGACACATTCAATATATAAACGGAAATGATGCTTAAGTATGTAAAAACAATGACTAATCTAATGTAAGTTTAATCTATATCAAGAACACTACTGGACTTGGGCATAGTTTAAATGTATACAGGGTGGAATTGAACGCACCACTTTAAATGAAACCACAGTTTTAACTACTCTATAAAAGCCTAATATAATTCGGAAAAAAAATAATTCTCAAAAATGAAAAAGTTATTTTTTCAAACAAAATAAATAATAAAATTATCGTTTTAAAATAAAACGCCATTTGTAAAGTATAACATAGGTACGCACACACTTACCTGTCAAAGCGGCAACATCGCATACGTATGTGTGCGTGACACGTAATACAGGTATGGAGAAAAATCGTGAAATGAAAAAAAAATCCTACGTCCAAATTGTTGAGGCATCTTGATTAATTTCTTTAGCTCCGGGTTTGAAATATTTTACCCTATATGCAGTTTCAATTAAAGAAGCGCAGCCTCTTCCACCCTGTATAATGAGTTCTAGTTCCTTCTGTTTAATAATTAAATTAACAGCAACTTATTATATACAGATGTTTAAAATAGGTAACATAAAACTTTGAAAATGATTTTAAATTCTAAATAAAATATTATGATATTAATTCAAATCACTATAATTCTTAATTTACGAAATATTGAAAAGCTGTTACACTAAGGGTTGCATGGCTTACTACATACACGAGTCATATACGGACCCTTAACGTTGAGGCTACATCAATCAAAAGCAAAATACATTAATCTTCTGATCATGTTTTTTTTATAATCTGTGGCACGAAGAGCATACAAAATTTTCCTAATTATTATATATTACTTCCAGTGATACCTTCTACAGAGATTCTTGTATCCACAAGTCCGGGCCATAGTTGCTGCGTGCAATAATAAAAAAATAATAATTTTCCTATTAATACAAAAAATGATAATTTCTAGATACATCTAGACGTCTAGACCTTAGTTCACAGCCGATGATCACTAATACTACATGTTTCAAACATTTCCATATCCATTCCGTATATTATAAGATAGCTGCAACCAAAAAAAAAACAAAATCATCCAATAGCTGCTAATGTTCATTTAAAAATTCTTATAAATTATGAAAATTTTGTTCAATACTATAATCATAATAAGCTAAAGAGTGTACCGGGCCATGTTTGTTTTATTTATATTAAATATGTAAACCAAAAGCAATGATGCATTAATTACTTTAAAAAATATCACTAAATATCTTTTATTTACGACAAATTCAAAGATATTTTATTTATTAGCCGTTGTGTACTCGCTAAGCTGTAATATGGAAATACCTAGTCAGAAGAACAATTATGAATTAATGCAGTGAAACTGTAAGGAAGTCAAATACACACGAAACGGGCTATGGCATCACTAATGTATTACTAAAATGGGAATGGGTTGAAATACACCATTATTGACATCCTGTCTTAAAACAGGCAATAAAACCTCATAATTAACAACTATATAAACTAAATATAGCACTTTAAACATGTCGGTAACCTAAACAATTAATTAAGTTTTAATACATAAATAGTTACATAATAGATTGAACATTTCTTTTTCCCACAAAATAATAAAATTATTAATTAATAGACAAAATATTAGAAATCAATCACAAATATACCTGTGGGTCAATGCTTGTTGGTATTGGTTGTGGGTCGTCGATACAAAGGTCGGAGTCCGAATCGGTTCTTCGGAGGCCGTTATCCTGAAACAGCATATGTTCCTACAATAAACGTATCTCTATACAAGTTGCTGTTTCAATTACATAAATAAATTGATTATTATAAAATAAGAAACTCAAAAGTACTATTTTATTTTATTAACTTACAAGAAAATCATACTGTATATAAAATATAATCATACTAGTATATAAAATATAATTATTGATGGCAGTCATGGCGCAGTGGCACAAGCATGCTACTGTTAACCTGACAGGTTGTGGTTTCGATGCCCACTCGAGGAAACTGTAAGCACGACGGTTGAGGTTTTGGTATTCACTTAGCCATTAAACACGCGAATTAGTGCTAAAAGTTGAGAACAGAGAGTCTTGACAGCTTCGCTCTGCCTTTCTTATTATACACTATTTATTCAAAACACAACTTACGCCCTGCGTATACTGCCTGGTGGTGGTCAGCAGGCTAGCCAAGGGGCGCAGGAAGCCGGGCAGCGTCTCCGTGAGGGGGGGCCGCGCGTGCGTTAGCAGGGGCTTCAGCAAGCGCGAGTCCACCGCCCCCCACAGGCGCGCCAGGCGTGCCTTTTCACCCCCCTCCCCGTGGGGGGTTTCCTGGTAACGTACGAGGTTGCTTGCATTTTCACGTTTGATTTACTTAGAAATTTGCTTTTTAGTTGTATGTTTATGAGTTTGGTTTTATTAGAAGAATTTAGATACCCAGTAGTATGTTATTTTATGCAAATGTTGTTTCAAAATATCTAATTGAAGTTATCAATATTTTGTGTCTATTTACAATATTGAACCCACATACCCGAATATATCTAACATCATTCACATTCATACTATTAGTGTGAAGTATCATTGTTAGATGTTAAGTATAAACATGCGTCGTGATTTTTGGACTCGGTATACTTAGATTCAAAGAAAATTGTACACAAATTTGTAGATGAAAATTTAAAAGTACCAGAATTTACATACTTCGTAAGAGTTTAGTTGCCAAGGCATTATCACTCCGTTTTCGTCTTTCCCCCACTTAACTACCATGCGGCCATTCTAGACATTGAAATAAATAAAAAAAATAAAGTAACATGCAACATGTGTTATGTAATGTGTATGTGTTAAACCGAAACTGAGTTTAAAAACGTCTTTTTACTTGATTAAAACTAAGTTATATAAATAAGTTATAATATAAAAACTTAAAAAAATATTTTTTCAGTTAAAAAGACATTTCGATCGACAGCCCTGTGTAAGTGAAGCGAGAGTTATAAAGAAGATGCGCTGGATAAAGAAAACATGCTTAAAAATTAAAATTATATCAAATACAAAAATGAACGATAAACCGAGGCATATGGCATGCGTTAGTAAACAGTTATAAATTGCCGTGGACAGCCATGTGTATTTAGTACTGATATAAAACATGCATATAAGTTTTTCTCTTACAGGTACCCTGTCGCTACTGGGCGATTGATTGTCCAAATTTCGGAGCCCGAAACTTATTTCTGCCGGCTAAACAACAAATACGACCATCAGTCTAAATAACGCAAGGGCTAGGCAGTTAGGGAGGATGTGTAAAACAAGGATGGCTTAAAACATTTAGGTTACGATATAGGACTCGAAGTGTGGATTGTTTATTGACATTATTAAAAAAATATTTTTAGCAATATAAAACATGGCCCCTTTTTTGACTAATATAATCTTATCTCAATTTATTTACATAATTAGCTATAAACTATTAAAATATTCAAATAGAAATTTCAAAAAAACTTTAACTAACGAGTCCTGTATCATTACTTTCACACTGCAAACAGTTAAGATCTCTACATACCACCCAACCATTGACCTTCCACCAAAGTAAAAGAAAACGACGAAGTTTAGACCCCATGTAGGTGGTATGTATTCGACAGATGAAAGATGACAAATGTCACAGATAATAAAATGTTTGTTACAATGTATGACACGAAAGCATGTTACACGTAAAGCTTTGATGTTTCTGTATATGTATACATACCGGTCCGCCAGTGTCCGTGGCCTGGTAGAGCTGCCACAATAAGTTCGAATTAATCACATGCGCCGTACCGTTTGTACGTATTTAGGTTTGTTATTGATACCAATACGACATGCTCGAATAGCATTAGCCTACGAGGTTATTTACATAGTAATTACAAATTTGTGCAATAATTTTTTAAAATATGAATATTTTGATATTGGCTTGATATTGATATTTTTTTTCTTATCTTTTTATTATAAAATAATAACGCAAAATGGCTTTAAATAAATATTAATATTGGCAACATTAGTGTATCGTCCTTGGTAAGACTTGTTTTTAAAACAACAATCATTTGCAATAGAGAAGAATTAAAACAAAAGCATTGTATATCATCACTAGGATCCTTTTCTTTCTGTACTGATTGAAGTAAAAATGTATATGAAATAAGAATTTTATTCAATCGCATATGACATATACACATATAGTGCTTAGCATGTAAATCAATATTTAGGAACAAATGATTGATATATCTAAATGAAAATTGAGGCGAATATGATAAGAATAAATATTATGACTAAAGTGGACATAAAAAGCAAGAATAAACAGAAACAAATGAAGCAAAAGTATTTAGGGCTATTTACAGTGTTAGAAAAAAAATTCAAATAAAATCAAGTTGACATAAAATTGTAAGGGATTTAATAAAGAAATTAAATATAAAAGAGAAAAAATTACCAAATTATTATTAACATTACTAATCAATCAAAAAATATCCTTGAAAAATTTAATTTTTCAAATTTGATCTCAACTTGATAATTTCAATGAAAAGATTCGTATTCTAATCCTAAAATATCTAAAAGCTGGTGAGACTAAATTGATAAAATATTTTAAGTAATTTAACAAGCTAAATACTTTAAAAAACCTCACTATGCCAATATTTCAATAAAAACCTCTAGCTGTTGCAGTATAATCAGAAGCCAAAAAGTGAGTGCAGTAATATATAAATAGTGTAACTGTACATGTTAAGATTTATATACAAAAGACACTTACACTTCTTACGTCGCGGTAAGGCAGGGCTTCGTTTTCGTCATTTGCTCCTTGCCTGTAAGTTTAAAATAGAAAAATAGTATTTAGCTTTACACTTTACGAGATACCTCATATATAGCAGAGTAGGCAGAGGGAACCTATTGTTAAGGCAGAGTGACGAAACTTAACCATAATCCAAGAACTGAACTGACAATTCGAAAGTACTTAACAAACAAACAAAATTATGACTATCGTATATAGATTTTGGGCATGTCGCAAGAGATAAAGCGTGAAGGTAAGTTAAATTAATTAAAACTATTATTAAGCTTATAATAGATTATTTAAATAAAAAAATCTTAGATTTAAACTTTACCCAGTCGGTATCCGCAAATATGCAAGGGCGTGCGTGGCGGCACCTCCCTGCAGTACAACAGTTGCTATCACTATTAGGGATGTTGTTGTTAACATCGCCTGACGCGCCTCCGACACCGTGTTACGTATCGCCAGCGCGAACGACATGGCGCCGCGAAGACCTGCCAATAGGGTTTAAAGACCGGATTTATAAATAGCTCTCAACTCCAATCCGTTTTCATTCTTCACGTGTATCTGATATAGTATAATAACATACGGTCTTGAGTTATACAAAGACAGTCTTTTAACTTGTAAGATTAAAAATAAATAAATATATAAGATCTTACAATGAAAGTAATTTGTTAGATTAATATACATCTTAAATAATCCAATATATAAATGAAGTATCTCACCAGAAAAGAAGAGCATGTGTTGGAAATTCATAGGTATAGGTGGTTTTCTTCCGAGGTTCAACAGAAATGACAGCGGGTAGATATTGACAGCGCGTCCTAAAGTGGATGTTAACTGTTGTTTGCTATAGAAATATTATTGCATCGACTTTTTAAAGTACAATATATCAATTCTTATCAGTTATAAATTGTTTACAAATTAATTTAACTTTATATATTTATTGTAGAAATTATAGAAAAGTTGGACGTGGAAAAAGTAGACTGCAATTTCACAAAGTACTTAAATATTTTAAATATTTCGCTACAGCAAAAAGATATATTCTAATTACATTTTAGAAGAATTAGTGAGGAACGGAAGTGTCTTACCACTAGGTTACCCCAGTCTCCCTCTCATTTTTTTGTAAAATGCATAACAATTAGGTACATATAAATTAACATAACGAAAAAACAACAAAATATAAATAATCATTTGAATATCAAAAAGGATACGAATCCAGCAATAATAAACCACGGATCGAAGTGATGTTTCGGGAAAGTAAACATAGAAACACCAATATACGTGAAAATAAAGTTTTCAGCAAGAAAATTGAGCAGCTCGAACAATTGCTTCGTCCTGTTGCGAGAGTCCGACGACAGATTGTTATATGTATAGTGAGCTTGACATATACCACAGAATAATACAGCCACGACACCTGAAAATAGGTTTTATATAGATTATTAAGAGATAATTCACAATTACTGTGTGCAATTCGTCATTGTTATTTTTAAAATAAATCATTGAATGATTTTTCCAAGTGGAAGTCAGTAAATCGAAAAGTTGTCTCATCTTTCTTTCGACAATGTTGTTTCTTCGCGTCTTCAAGACGTAACAAAAATGTAGAAGTAATATAATCTTAGTATAAAGAATTTATTTTCGCTGTTCGTATAAGGTGTGTATAACAAGGTGAAATGAAAACCGACAGTTTGAAAGAGGGACCTTTAATGGTTTCGGATTAAATAACAATATATTCGGCATCTGAACTGTAAATAATTCGTTTACATTTCACGCGTTAATAATGATTTTAGGCGAGACATTTTCTTTTTTTTAAAAAATTTTAAAATTCTTGTTGAGACGAAGATACAGATTCCGTGAATATATAGTTTTCGTTATGTTTTTTTTATTGATTGAATCCACAACCATCGCGTTATAGTCACTCGCTTGTGCCACTGCGCCACAACGGCCTCTAATTACTTATTAAGTGCATATAAATAAAAGTATGTAAATACCTGTTAATTCGCAGACTTCAGCTATAAGGAAAGCGGCATACGACATGAGTACGAAGAGAGCCGACTCGAGCAACGGCCAGTCCCGTACGTGCGTGAACTTCGTCATGTGTTTCATAGTTAAGGAAATATTTGAAAAAAATAATATTAACAATAATTCAAATCCAAACGCATTCGTAACGGATATAAAAAATATTATTCCGAATTTAAATTAGGTTTAGAAGAATTTGTTTATTACATCATTTTATTTTCAACTGTAAGAAGTAAACTATTTTTTGACCTTAACATTCCTTCCGCGTTTTGTATAGAAGAAAGTAATAATCATAAGATTATAAATGATCACTTTCCACTCATTTTAGAAACCGTGGAAAAAGGTACCGCGTTTTATAGAATCGAATAAAAACATCGATATTACAAATATCATAAAGGGGACGCCCAACAAATACGTAACGCAGTATGGGACTTAGTCAATATTTGAACGGCCCATGATCCCCTAAAACATATTTGAATGCACAACCATGACTTATTCCAATTGCTATACATATTAGGTTATTCTATATTAAATTTATTTATTAAAAAAGGATATCAATGCAGTCAAGCATCCCATCAGAGCCCCGACGAGTAGCGACAGACTAAATATTCCAATAAAATCGCCAATGGCCGCCAGGAACGCGGTTATTTCAAATCCACCATCATTCGAATATCTTTTCTCATAGTTTTGTATGGCACTGAAATTAATCAATAATATTAAATATGTAAATATTTTATTATTAATATGGATATTTACAAATATAAATAAATATAAATTTAAAATTACGATTTAGTAAAATAATTTTGAGTAGAATAGTTTAATCGAAATACATACTAATAAATACATAGATACTGCAAACAAAAAATGTTAATGAAATGATGTAACTACAAATGTTATTTTTTTTGTAAAAAATATAATATTGTTATATACTATAAATAGGCGATCGATAATCGATTGCCTTTCGTGAGATGCATGATTTTCATTTCTTAGCTGTGACAATAAGATAAAGCGTGGTAATGAGTTCCGCCACTTAACACGCTGATACGAAAATTTGGCGCAATATAGGAAACGGAGTGTCTTAACATTAGGTACCCTCTACTTAAATTTCCACTCGATGAAAAGCTCACGTTTTTGAAGAGATAATTTGGTGGTTTTGTTTGTTAAGAACTTTGTCTTGTTCTTAAAAGGGATCAATGGAAAATTAAGGAAAGAGCATTCAGTTCCAAACAACCTAATGAGATCTCAATATTAATAACAGCAAAAACAAAATAAATTTAATGTTAAATTACAGTTTTGTATTATTATATTAAGTGAAACTATTTTCATATTGCGTGTTAAAGGGGAAAACCTGTGCGTCGGCTGTGTACTAAAATAGACGCATGTCATGCATAGTAACATGGCCTATAGTCTAGAGTCTAGACGCAAGTCTTTAAATATATAAAATTAAATAGGAATTTATAAATGTCAGCAGTTTTGACGAACTTATAACATGATGCAATTTAATATGAATTTTGTATCATCAATAGTATATAGCAAAACAAATCTTGTCAAGTCAAATCTACGGCTTGTCGCAGTAGGGCCATTTAAAACACATTACACTAAGTACCTTTACCTTCCATTAAAAGGGCAATGTTGTTTATTTCATTAAGGAATAATTGCACATAGGTGCGTCATTCACTCATAAAAAATCCTGACTACAAATAGTTTTAATAGTAATAAAATTAAATATGTCTAAAGTAGATAAAAAAATTAAATTGAATCAATTTCAAGCTGTATACCGCACACAGGCGGAGGGAATCGTTGTGTTAAGACATTCCGTTCACCACTTTCCGTCGAATTTAGGAGGCATTGCGTATTGAATGGCAGAATTCCACTGCAATTTGCCACAATTTGCCAACTATTTGCCTCGAATGCAGAGCGAAGAAATCAAAATATAAATTTAAATAAATATTTTATTTCCACGAGTGAAAATCGAACCCAGAACCAGTCGCGTTTACAGTCACTCACTTGTGCCCCTGCGCTGACATCAGTAAGAAGAAGATAATTTACCTAATATACTGCAGGTATACGTAAAAACGATTTCACAGATATTGTTGTAAAAATTAATAAACTTAATAATATATTGTCGTATTACACGTACAAAAAGTAATATACCGTCGTGTTTTCTGTAATAATTTTCCTGTATACTTAGTAGGAGTATCGAATAATGTTAAATATAAATAGATATATTACCCGCTCAGTACAAGCGCCACTGCGTCATTGAGCACGCTCTCGCCGAATATCATTGCATAGAGATTTACATCAACCTAAAAACATAAAATGTTATATAATAATCTATTGTTTATTCATAAACATATGTGCAGCATAAGAAACTATATGATATAGAAACTATATGAAGTGTTTAAGAGCACTTTGTGTTATTAGCTTAATTTATGTTAAGTTCACAGTTCTGGGAACACTTATTATAAAAATATTATAACATATTCAAAGCAACACATTTAGAAAATAAGTTTTGGGCAACAAAATTTAAGTTTAGTGTACTGATGATGTATTGGAAGAGTAATCAGAGATGACATTGTTTCTTCAACTTCACGCTGTATCCTGCATTTAGAAGGGGACGCAGAGGGAGCGAAGTGTAAGACACCCCGCTCCCTCCTTTCCGCCGAATTCTGGATGCATTGCGTGTTGAGAGGCTGAACTCAACGCCGCGCTTTTCCACCAAGAAAAGAAAATGTTAAATATTTCATTTTCTCAAGTAGGAATTGAACCCACAACCTGTCGCGTGTAAGTCACACGCTTGTGCCCATGCGCCACGACTGTCCCCCCATTTATTTATTACAAGTAAAGAAATACATACAGAAATTATTATAGAAAAAAGATTAGATTATAGAGGTTCAGTTGCCATGAATTTGTCACAAGTGGAATTAATTGATGACACTGTAAATCCAATATACCTGCTTCATATATTAATTTGTAACTTTCCAACAAAGATAACACTAAGCTGTTTTATCACAGTCATGTGATCACTACTATATAATTTAACATTTATGTATTTTTTTTGTATACATTGTGTATGTCATGAAATGACTTTGTATTTTATACCCACTTACATAAATTAACTTTATATTTATTATCAAAACATGGTAAAAAATATTTTTAAGAATGATGTATTTTAACATAAAAGTATTAGTTACTTATTCTTTGAATCAAGGGCAGTATGTCAGGGAGCTTAGTCAAGGTTACGATATTGTCAGTTCAATTTTCAGTTATATAAATAGTAAGATGTTATTTGATGATAGCCAGAAAAAAAACTTGAAAGATATAATTTTTTCGTATACATTTAATTTTGTGGATAACATTACATTGTTATAATCTGACTTAAAAATATATGTAATCATACTGTAAATTTCCATATGAAACATGAAAAAGTTGACATAATTACATATATTTTTTAACATAATTAGCAAGAATACCTTTTTAATTACACCACAAATGAAACTGGTATTTTTTTAAATAAATTTCCTTCTAAAAAGTACTATTCACTAGTTATGATTAAAATGCTTTGTATATGTAAAAGATTTTATCAATTATCTCACACCTACTCCAGATTTAGCAGTGTAGTGACCACTTAAATTATTTTTGTATGTTGACATTTTGCTCTATGATTTCACTTTTGTATAAACAAAATATTAGAAAGAAAGTGAATAAAAATATGAATACACTTACCTTTAACTGCGAGAATATAGCAAGTACTGTTAAAGGATCTGTAGGTGATATTAAAGCACCAAAATATAATGTGTCCAAGAAAGTGAAACTTGCTGCTAGAGATTTAGGCATTAATTGTACACAGCCATACATAAGAGAACCAATGACTAGAGCTGATAAGGCTGTGCCCACCATTGCAAATGTTAATATTGCACCCAAGTTGCGGAAGAAATATTTCTGAAAAAAATATTTTATAGTATAAAATATGTCAACTATAAGTATTTTTTTAATTAAGTCATCTCCAGCAAAATACTCATAGACACAGACAGCTTGCCTGTAAACACCATAGTTGTGATTCTGATCCCCCCAGGGTGAGTGAATTATTCCATATCTCTTCTCTGGTAAAGACTATGTAGTACCAAGTTGATACTCAACAAATATGTGTGATGAACCACAGCAGAAACTAAGAATATTTATTTAGAAACTATTAAGTCAAACTTTCTCACCATGGTCTGTTACAATTCTTATTTGCTTGTTACAACTTATTTAAGTTTTCACTATCCAAAGATAATTGTTTAGAATTTTTGCTTAGCAAGAGAGACATTATTTATTAAATAATATTTACATTTCTAAAGTGCTATTCCACAATTAGGAATAAAAAATACTTATTTAAAAAACATAAATAATGTACTGGGATTAGAACCCACACCTCTTGGAAACCATCCAAACCCCTCTTTACATATCCAGCTACAATGGATTAAGTTAAAAAAATTGTCTATAGGTATCTATTTTGAAAATAGAATAAAAACAATGAAGATCAATATATTTTTATGTTATACTTACTCTTTTAAGGCAATAACCTGCATGAAATATGATCGGTGGCAGAATGATATTGAAAAAGATTTCAGGGTCAAATGTTGCCTTTAGATCTATTTCATTTTGTTCCAAATTAACAATTTCTCCACGGAAACTGTATGCATAAGTTTTATTTGGTACGGGTATATCTAAAACAAGTGTTCTTGATAATAATTCATTTAATTATAAAAAATATATTGCCAAGAACAAAATCTTTTGAATTTACCTCCAGTGGATATTTGTATTTTATCAGGAAAGTGAAATCGAACAATATCAGGCGGAACAGATAAATTGTACTTTGTATCTGGAGCTGGATGTGCATCAATATATGTAACCTGGTTGGTACTTCCAGCATATCTTATAATCGCTCCTACTATAAGACCTGTTAATAAAATTTAATTGCTTAATAAGTGAAACTGTTAGCTCATCAATTTTAAATATATTAGACCTTCAAGAATTTGGTTTTTGTTCCAATGTCATGCTAGAGTTGGTCACGAGTTTATTTATACAAGTACTTACCATATATAACTGCCAGGCCAGTTTCGTGGAGCCAGCTCACACGACGGTGTTTAAAAACCCATATAGTTAAAACAGTTAACGTTAATAGACATGTATAAATTAACAGGTTTAAGCTATCTATACGGTGCAAAAGTGTGGCTTTTGCATCGAGGGCTATATCCGTTCCCGATGCCTCACAAAATGCTACATAACAAAATAAGAATGAAGCAAAACTGATTAAAGGATTCATTTTGCACAATGAATAGTAATTTCACATCACAAGAAAATCGATTTTGTAACTGAAGGCACAATTTAAGCTATGTTCTCCCCATTGGTAATAGAGACCATCACAAAATAATAAAATTAATAAAGTATTAGTATTTAGGCGACTTTTAGCCGCAATTCAAGGAAAAAATTGGAGAAAACACTTCTAAACTTAATTTTGTCAAAGTGACAAGTGTATTAAAAATCAAAATTGAAAACATATAGGACAGGTACAACGACATCTGTTTCCAGACTTGCACAACTTTAATTTATTGTGAAGAACGGAACGTATTTTGCTGTTAATCAAAATGTTATTAATAGGATATTGAGAAATTATTAAAACTAGTTTAATTGACATTACAAGAATTTATTTATAAAACTATAAATAAATTGTACATTGTCAACGAGAATATTTACGTTATTAAACTATGTTTAATATGTATTGTATGAGCCATTCTTTGTTCAGCTCAAAACGGGACATCGGTTTTATAATTTTAAATTTAAAAATATTACTTTCGTAATATTGTATTAGGACAATAATATATTAATATTAAAAAAAAACTTTGTTTTTTAAATTATTATTGACTACAATTTTGAGTGCTGTGTAATGCTGTAGTTATCATTAACTAGAGCTCAATATTTATGATGACTGCAAGTTTGAGTGGACTGTTCCATTCAATTGTCTTTTGACAATTTGATTTGCATGTGCCAGTCGTGGCTCGTGGCACAGGGACACACAGTGTTACTGTACTCACGACTGGTTGTGGTTCGATCCCCACTCGAGAAAATAAAATATATTTATAAATTTTTATTTTCATTGCTCCGCTTTGGTGTCGAAGCGAAGTGCGGCAGTTCCGTCACTCAACCGCCAAAATTCGGCGTAAAGTGGAAAACGGAGTATCTTAATACTAGGTTCCCTCTGTCTACCTTGCTGTGTGTTGGATACAGCGTGAACCTGATTTGATTTTTTTATCAATCTGAAAAATAATATTCTAGCAGATTTTGAAACAGCTAACGTTTTCACATTCGCTTTGTATAAAATAAAAATTGTAAATAATATGTTTATTGTGATTTATTGATTCTGTCATATTTTATACTAATTTATAGATATGGTTGCAATGTAGATAGAGTGAAGGGCGGAAGTTGACACCTGCGAAGGCTACCTACTAAGAAATTAGTTTAGTTAAAGGTTTTATTTATGTTTTAATGTGTAAAATCATGAAAAGTTTATTTTTATTTTATACTTAGTCTAATAAGTACGTACCTACGTACCTACAATATAAATAAAATATTACAATATAAAAAAAAACACAGTAAAAAAGTGTGAACCTGCCGCCATGGCATTGCTGGCTAAGAACTCTACATGTTACTAAGTTTTTTAAATAAAATTGTTTGCTTAATCTTTAATATAATGTTTTATAACTTATAATACTTAGTATAAAAATACAGAGTAGGAGATTATTCTATATGATAAGTTTTTCTAATATAAAATTTGTTTTAGAAGACAACATAAATAAAATAAACAATTGGGTTCATAATTCAACTATAGGTACATTAGTTGCTGGTGAGAAATTTTTAATGTACAGACACTATTTTTTACTGTTTTATTTTAATACAGATAAAGATAAAGGATATAACATAATTTGTTGTTGTGTATTCTCTGCTCAAAAAAAATAAAAATATAAAACCTGTTCCCCGCGTCTATACTGTTGGAATGCTTTAAAATTAGCTATTTAAATTCCTTAGCCTATACATTATATTCAGGGGGACATGTTATTTTAAATATCTATGGTAAAATTATAAAGGGAAAGTTTGTTTAGTTGCAATTGCGCACTAATATCAGGAGTTAGCTATTTCGATTTAAAAAAAAATCCTTTTGTGCTGGATAGCTCACACACAGGTTTTATTCAAATCCGCCCCGTAGTTCAGAAGATGTGCGTGTACAAACAGGCAAACAGACCACACAGAAATAAGTAATAAGAATATAGAAAATATTTAACGAACATCCTAGGTAATACCGTCCACATAGCCGTATTTTTTTTCTAATTTTCCATTTAAACAGCTAGTAAATGGAAGTTGTATGGTTAGGACCATAAAGTCCACGCAAACGTAGTTGTGGCAACCGGTTATAAATAACTTACTTATGTGAAAGACACGAGAAACGGGTAAAAAACGGATCTTCTTTCCTTAGGTTTTTACTACATTGAGTCATTTGCAACAGATTCGTGTTTCTTTAGTAAATATGTAAGAATCTTTCGCATTCTGCGCAATTAGGTAAATCGAATAAACAACCATCAGGTGATAAATGGAGGCAAAATATAATACTTAAATATTTAATTTATGTCAATTATTGGTATTTCAAGTTTTTATTAACGTCCTTATGTTATGTTATCTGTATCTCGTTAATATCCGGAACTCACGATGAAGTAGTTTTATTTACGTTTATCTAATATATGTATTAGATTTATGCGTGCCATTGAAAAACAATGACAGAGGTCACTTATACTGGTCCCATAAAAATTGCTGAAGCAAGTTAACAACATTGATTGTTTGTATTGCGCAAATTGAATAAGCAATTAAGTTTTATAAAGATATAAACTTAATTTGATTTAATCTATTACTGTAAGTGCGATTGAGGGTTCCGTACCAATGTGAAATGGAATGTGACTTATAAAAATTGCGAAACTCAACCATTCAGGCTTATTTTGTATAAAATGTTTCTGAATATTTTTCAATGTTATTCCTAAAAAATTGCCAATTTTTCCTATATTTTATACTAGCCGCCTTCTTGCTAAATTTCGTAATTTTAGGACCACAGGAAGTTCTTTATCGGTTTTGATTTCACAAAAATTGCCCCATTTATTGATTGCGTTCAATTAGAGACAATTTTTTAGTCCGCGCATAGGCGCGTTAAGTTTATCAGAAAGCCCACCACTTACTTTTTTTAATATAACCTACAGATAAATTATCAGATATATGTATTTTGTTATTTTCCTAAATTATAAAGTTCTTAACTCATTTAAAAGCAGTGTTTCAAAATAATATTTCATGTAAATATTATTATCTAAAAGATGTGATTTGATAAGTTGTTTGTTCACACTAAACACAATGCATTTTATTAGGTACCTATTTATATTATATTGTTTTATGGCACTGATTATATCTTAAGTCGTCATAGTGATTACTGCTGTAGTAATTGTGTTGACTATAGACTGTATAAAGCAATGCTTAAGTATATTGAATACTAGCGGCCCGCCCGCGGCTTCGCCTGCGTAAACTACGTTATTATTAATTTCTGTCTCCATGAGTACCTACGTCCTATAAGTGACGTCCATGCAAAATTTGAGACTCCTAGCATTTGTAGTAACGAATTTTCAAACAAACTTTCAACCCCTCAGAAGTCGAATATTGCAGATTCCCATCTTAGCAAGCACCTACGTCCTATAAATAACTCCTACGCAAAATTTGAGATTCTTAGCACATGTAGTTTCTGAGATTTCGTGATATGCAGATGACAGAAAATATTTATAAATTTCATTTAATATTTTTACTTGAAGACAATTGAGATATAAGAGTTATTGTTGGTAGATACCTATTATAGTTTAAAAATATCTTAACCAAAATATTTTTTCCGATTCAGGCAGTATCCCGCAAGGAGCAGGGCTTGTCTTAACAACACTTCCATTTCTCTACATCATCTATTTTCTGCCGAATTCTGGAGGCATTCTCATTAGTGTTGAGTGGAGGAACTTTCTGGAATGTAAACTAGAACTCTATATTATAGCTCTGATGTCATGTTTCAAATATTAAAAACATACGCTCTTTTATGAATAGATAAATAATTAAGTATAAAATATTTTAGTGGTTATGTATATTTATTTTTACTAGCGACT
Organism: Heliconius numata; assembly: GCA_016802625.1. Taxonomy (NCBI): domain Eukaryota; kingdom Metazoa; phylum Arthropoda; class Insecta; order Lepidoptera; family Nymphalidae; genus Heliconius; species Heliconius numata. Next base: position 116,811 of record JAEBDU010012937.1, read on the forward strand.
CGCTCGCGGTTTCGCCCGCTTGTAGTTTCCGGCGGCCCAATTGTATATTTTCACATATATCTCGTATGTACAGAGGGTTATGAGTTACAATTTTATTATATACTGTATACATATACAAGAAATGGGATAAAAGCAATCCCAACGAAATAAATGAATAACATATGTTATTATTGTCATTGAATATTAATTAAAGGAGACTTTCTTAGTATTATATGATATCACATAATAGATTCACGTTATGTGGTTAAATGTGTGGTTTTTACGCAGGCGTTTAATAAACTTTTCCATTTATCATATTTTTTTATTAAACATTTAGTACAAGATTTAATTCCAATGAGTGAGAACCGCGCCACTGCGCCACAATGGTCTCCCAATCGTTGTAAGTAATGTAATAACTAATAAATTGATAAAATATTTCTTAATCTGCCCTTCAAGTTGCGCAGGAGGTCATATGGCAATCACTTTATATTCGGTGCCAATATTAAAAATATCTAAAGAATATTTCCTCATATCCTGCTTTATTTACAACTAGTTGTCTCCATCAACTTCGTTTGCATGGACTCTATTATTCTCTTCAATTTTTCTTTACCCTTCTCTCCGTTCATTATTATTTCCATTTTATCCCGTTGTCAAATTGTAGATTTGTAGATCCAAAATTACATGCTTCTATACGTAAGAAAACGTCTGCCACAAAATTGCGTATTATAATAAAAAAAATTATAAATGCACCATTTATTTTTTAATTATATTTGACTGGTTCTATTGTGGTTACTTAATTAGTTGGTCTTAGGTAGTATTTTTAATTTCTATTTCTCAATGGAAAATCCATATTACCCTGAACAAGTTTTGCTAAGGTGGCGTATAATTTTCTGTTTTAGATTAGCTAGGCTGTTATATTTCGTTTTCGCGTGAACTATATAATTATTTTTATAATGTCACTAATCTCATTCTTTTTTTGTTAAAATTTTTTGTTAAAGCCGCATTTCAGTATTTTTCTAAGTTAGCCAGACTACAGTTGCTACTCCTTGCCGCTTTCTATGCCTTACAGTTTTTTAAATGAGATTCATTCCATTGGTATCGTTATTATCAGCGTCGATTCTAATTATAGATGATAATCTTTATTAATTTTAAACTTAATTACCGTATTATTATAATGCATTTCATTAATATAAATTGTTCTATTACAATAGGGTCGAGAGCAATGTCGATTCGACTAAATCGGCCGCGTAATTCCAGTGAAAGGGCTTGTCATGGTTAAAGCGATTGAGAAGATTGCGTGCTTTGATTGAGGACGATTTGTATATTATTGTACTTCCTGAAGGTCTTCAAATATAGATTTATAATGGAGTAGAAGTGGAATTTAATTATCCAAACTTCTAAAGAAAGTATAATATAAGTAAATAAATTAATAATAAATAAATAAGTAGTATGCATAATAATAATAAAAACTTTATTGAGGTTTACCAAATTTATGTTTATGTTAATAATACTATCTTATCTTAAACATAAGTGTTAAAATTGAGATTTAGAGTGATCTCAAGAATGCTTATATTAGATTTAACAATGCTATCTCAGGATGTTATACCATAACTATCTCTTCTGATACAATTTCGTAAATTGATTTATATTTTGTAATTTTATTTTACACTTCCGAATGATATAAAAATGTTTTACACTCTAAGCCGACGATTAGATGTTTTTTCAGCATAATAATGAAGATGTTACTGCTGACATAAAAATGAAATCGTGGCGTATTTGGAAAATTCCTTAGTATTAGATTTCCATCGGAGAAAATATTTTTATTTAAATTTCCTCATCCTAATTAGCAGTTATTGGGTCTAGTTTTAGAATTATCACTTGACAAGAATGCTATTTATTAAATATTTTTAACATTTTTAAAGTACTTTTAACAAACGTAACTTAACGTTGAGAACGTCTGGCTTAGTGGTCAGACTCAGAGCGCTTGGACGATTTTCAAGAGGCGCGGAACCAAATTCCACTACGTTCAAATTTTATACATCTTCTAAAAAAGTAAGATATTGATTAGTTAAACATGACATATATATATATTTTCATAAATATATAATTAAGCATTAAAAAATCTTATTTATAATTTAATAGAATTATTAAAACGTCTCTTACAAGAGGCGGAAAAAATATTCACTTTATGGCCATATTTGGCTAAAGAGACAAACAAACATAAAATGATAACATATGGGACATGGGTTATAATTCTCGTGACGTGTTTTCAGGGATTTGAGTTTAATTTCTCCATTTTCCTTGTTGTCTCTTACTAAAAGTACATAGCGTGCGTTTACGTACTTTCCTGCTTATGATATTTGAGCTTATATTACGTAATTTATAGCTATTAACGAGGTATTCTCAAAAGTTGCTTTTCCCTTAATCGATAAGATTAACATTTATTGAAATATTTGTTTTTATTTTTTATCTTAACACATCCTACATATCATGTGGGGAAGTAGACGAGTGAAGTAGACTTTTAAGGATAACTTTTTACTCTCTAGTTTCCGCCTAAATCGGAAAATGTATAATTATTAATTATATATATGTTTTCTCTATATGGGAAACCAACGCAGTACTTGATCTAGTTAAAGAAATTCTAAATATTAAGAAATAAAACACTCCTAAAGCTAGCATCTACAGCTTTACATTATCATGAACTATGCAATTGTACCACGATTAAAACAAAATTGAAATATTGAACAATATATATTTTTTATTTTTGTCAAAGTAGAAAATATTAAAATTATTATTTTATATAATAAATAATTTTGTTATCGTAGTTCAACAAGAGAAATGTTATTTATATTATATGATTTCCTTTCAAAATTTACTGTACAGTAGTCAGTGTGCAAAAGAAGTTATTAACCTGGTGACAATTAACGTAATTTCCAAAACACGTATTCTACTTTTCATATATAATTAAAATAAAAGACCTCCATCTCAATTGGTGATTGAAGTTTTGAACTGTAAAGAAAACAGTGCGCGTTGGAACAGCGCGCGCGGTGCACGTCGTCTGGACTCGTGAAGCCTTATCAGAAACTCTATCAAGCTACGCTCGTAGCCATGAGCAGAACTTAGAACTATATATTAAGCGTACATTTACATTGAAGTGATATTTTAAAGTGATATTTTTATAGTAATAAGTAGTGTAGAACAAATCAATATGTACAATATTTTATTTTATTTTTCTATTTTATTATGCTACGGGTAAGTGTTATTTATTTTTTTATAGGCAGATAAGATACTATTATATTGACGCTATTGTTAAGTTAAAATTCATCGCAGCGCATTAAGAAAATATTTTAATGTTCAATTTCTGTTTGGCAAAATGTTTTTATTTAAAACTTCTTTATTTTCCAGACTTAGTGCCACAAAGTTATTAACTTATCACTAGGTTTTCTCTCCTGCGTGTATTGCGTCAATAACTATTTTATATTATCTCAATTATTTCTTCTAACTCTATAAACATTAGAATTTACTAAAAAATATTAGACCTTATTAAAAATTTTATTGAATATGTTTTTTATATTTATTTTATTGCTATATACGAATTGTGTGAAATGATAAATATATTCTTTATTATGTTCTTGTTAAATTTTAGTTAAATAAGGTTTTAATATGAAAGTAAATAGAATACTATATTTAGTATATTTTGAGAAAACAAAACCGTTAAATATAAAGAATTATTAAACTTATTGTATTTTCATGCAAATTTAAAGATACACAAGTGATTCAATACTTAGTAATAAATTAATATTCAAGAGTCGAATATTTTAAAAATATACGTGCCAGTACGTTGACATTATAATTAATTGCTCGCATTTCATATCTTAAAAAGTCTTTTGGCCACATTTTGACAATTAAAATTCTGTCAAATAGTATTTATAATTGAAAAAATTTCCCGCTTAATTCATTCGTGTTTTGACAACTATACATGACACTGGCAGGTTATATTGTTTTCGTCTGTCATCACAAAATCAGGCCATTAAAAAAAAAGAAAAAAAAAAGTTGTAGCATCGCACGTGTCATCTGTTGACATTTACGCCACTCCTCCGCATAGGAATGGCGCTTCTTGTAAATGCATATTGCAGAAAGTTGCAATTTATATGTTTGAATCTCAATAAATGGGTGATGAAACTGAGTTGCATTTCAAGTCAGAGCCTTCACTGAGCAATAAAACCTTAATATAGTACTAGTAACCTTCACGCTTTGTTTATGATGCACCTATATATACAATCTTCGATTATAAAACATGTTTTTGGAGAAACGTTCCATATAAAAACTTACCTCGTTTGAATAGGAAACAACTACGTCGTAAATGTTTTAACTATATCTATATGATTTTCTGATGTCTGCATAAGTATATATGTATTTACCGATGCATTACGTGATAAGGCTTTCTTCATAGATATCATCGTATCCACGCGCACTGTCTTATGTCATTTTACTATAGTAAAACAGTAACAAAATGGTGTCTGTACATTGAATATATTTGCGAAACAATTATGTAGAGTTAAATAACTAACTAAAAACTAAAAATAATGTTAAATAACTAACAGAAGTTAAAAATGTTGCCTGTCTGTTTCTCTGCTTGAACACACACACATATTCTGAAATACTGGACGGAAAAAATATTCCGTTATGGTTTCATCAGATGATGAACACCTTAACAGTCCAGCTAAACCATAAAAAATAATAAAATTTCGTCTTAACAAAAGTTATTAAGGGTAATGTGGCTTTCATTGAAAGATTGCGATGGGTTATGAATATGAAACAGCTAAATATTTTTCTATTAAATACGACATTACTGCGAACCAAATCAAGTAAAATCCCAAAAGATTTAAATTACTAATTAAAATAATGACCATTTCCTTATATACACTTAACAATATTAAATAAATGATATACTTCTAGCGTATGAAGCCGCGTGAGGGTCGCTAGTTTCCAAATAAATGCATTTGCAAGATTAACTTTTACATATCATTGCAAACATAAGCACGTGCTTTGTACATCTGATACCTACTATAGAATGAATTACTGTTGAATGATAAAAAATCTAGGAGATTAGGTGATAGGAGATTAATATACATCCCTACTATGGGATACATACATAATTATACACATGTACTTATTCACTTTCAATTTGAATATTACGTTCCCACCGCTTGAGCACGATATATTAAGACTAGCTAAAATTAAATATAGAGAACAGAACCTAAAGTAGCAGTCACGTAAAAAGCATGAGGACCCCCCGGAGGGCATGTATGAAGAAGTTGATGACAGTGGACGAGGCGAAAGAGGTATGTAGAGGCGGTAGCGTTTGGCGCTCCGTTCTCTCTAACTACCCCCCTAGGGATAAAGCGTGAAACTGTGTTGTTGTGTTGTGTTGTGTTGTATTGTTGTTGTTAGAAGCTAAAGACCTCCCTGTTTCACTTCTTTCCTGAAATCCTTTAGTGAATAAAGTCAAGAACCATCTGGATCTTACTAGCTGCTTTCATGATCAAGAATTTGAATTGTCATAGAATTAAAACAATTCTGACTCTGATATTGGTAAAGCACAGTTTAATAAGAAAGTAGTATACTATACATATACATATATGTACATATAAAGATTTTGAAAATATAATATTTAAGAGTTTATTTCATAACATTTTTATTAATTAATTTAATTTATTTGAAATTTATATTTTTTATAATTAATAAATTTATAGTATTGATATATTTCAGTTTAAAATAAACTATCTTTTGCAATATTAACGAGGTTAACTTCAGTTTTATGGCTCTTTTAATTGTATTTATTCAACAAGTGATTAAAAATAATTATGTAACGGTCAAAGCAATTTTTTGTAAGTTATTGAATTAGTTTCTCGTTCACTGTCACGCAAGAATAGAATTTCATGTAGCTAAAGAACGGTTTCCACCGCGAAAGAGAACTGCTTAGGGCGAACACACTCCTTCTAAATAATATTTTACATGCATTTCAACCAACAGTTTTGTATATTGTAAATACTTCGCCTCGCTCTCTAGAAATGAGAGAGTTAATTTTAACTCTTTCTGTTCGCTCAGTCCTTTCCGTTCGACTATTCGTTGGTGGGAATAGAAGATAGAAGAAGTAGGCCGTCGTGGCGCAGCGGGACAAGGGTGTGACTGTAACGCGACGGTTGTGGGTCCGATCGTTTATATTTCCATTTCTTCGCTCTGGTGTCGAGTTCTGCCACTCAACACGCAATGCCTCCCGAAATCGGCAGAAAGTGGGGAACGGAGTGTCTTAACATTAGGTTCTCTCTGCCTGTGTGCCGTGTGCGGGATACAGCTTGAAGCTGATTTATTTGATTTATTTTTAAGAAGTATGCAATTTACACCTGCGAGTTCAACGTAGTCCTTCACTACATTATCTGTTTATTTTTTCGGTTTTACACCGTATACCTGCGGCACTTCCCCCTAAGCCTTAATTTATTTCTTTCCTTTTTAGTATCCTTGTTTCATCTATACAGGGTGGAATTGTCAGCGCCACTTTAAATGAAACCACAGTTTTAACTACTCTATAAAAGCCTAATATAATTCGGAAAAAAAATAATTTTCAAAAATGAAAAAGTTTTTTTTTCAAACAAAATAAATAATAAAATTATCGTTTTAAAATAAAACGCCATTTGTAAAGTATAACATAGGCACGCACATACTTACCTGTCAAACGGCAACGTCGCATACGTATGTGTGCGTCACACGAAATACAGGTATGGATAAAAATCGTGAAATGAAAAAAAAATCCTACGTCCAAACCGTTGAGGTACCTTGATTATTTTTTTAATTCTGGGTTTGAAATATTTTACCCTATATGCAGTTTCAGTAAAAGAAGCGCAGCCTCTTCCACCCTGTATATATAAAATCGAAAGGTCACTCACTCATCACGAAATCTCGGAAACTACATGTGCTAGGAATCTCAAATTTTGCATAGGAGTTACTTATAGGACGTAGGTGCTCGCTAAGACGGGAATTTGCAATATTTGACTTCTAAGGGGTTGTTTTTGGGGTCGAAAGTTTGTATGAAACTTCGTTACTACAAATGCTAGGAGTCTCAAATTTTGCATAGACGTCACTAGGACGTAGTCACGGAGACAGAAATTAATAATAACATAGGTCACGCGGGTGAAACCGCGAGCGGGCCGCTAGTTTAATTATAAAAATATTCTTAAATAGTTTGATATATGTAGTTATTCCTATATTTTGTTCACGAAACTATGAGATAAAAAGTAAACAAATCAAAACAGGTTATTTTATAGGTCACGATTTATGGAGCTTAATAGTATATACGAGTATGTATTAAGTAAAAAAAAATCTATGCATTAATGGATGTAAGTAATATTATTGAACGATGTATATAGAATTTATAAGTTAATAATAATTATAATATAAAATTATCGATTACATCGATAATATGTTTTTTTATTTACATGAACATTGTAAAAATGTTTATATATCGTTGAGATAAAAGTTTCTGTCGACAAATCAGTCTGTGAGCTTGCTTCATTATTACAGCACCTACTTGTAGAATCTTATTCTACTCTGTACATTGCCTTCGATCTAGTTTAGACCTGTTTCACTACAAGCGATAAATATATTTGCTAAAAAAAATATATTTTAACATATTACGGAGAAGGAAAAAATATATAATAAAGCTTAAATTTAATTACAATTTAGTAACAAAGTACAATGTCGAGCTTTTCTATTTAGAGTGAATGAAAACTTTAAGCATTGGCAAATTGGTTGGATTTGAAACTTGAAGTCACAACTAACTGCGTTTACTTCCTTAATCCTCATAGCTTTACTTATAAATAAGTACATAAGAGGTTTTAAATTCATTTACAATTACAGAACCAGTTCGAGACATGAAATTGTAATTAATTTTAATGAATCAAACAGTGACATAAAAATGATAAATACGTCAAAGATATTTGAAGCATAATAACACGTTTGAAATATTGTGAGGCGTTTTCCGCAATATAGCGGCCCCTGTAGAAGGTTTTCCTTGCGGAAATACCGACCCAGTAAATTCTTGTAGTGCCAATATCAATGTTAAGTCCCCTATGTAGGGTTAATTGTGACCAAATTGCTATGCAAACATATATTTAATTGATATTTATTCATCTAGCTTGCTGTCATAGAAATTACAAATGAGTTGAAGTTTCAAATTTTAGGTTCATTAAAAGGCCAAGTATATTTTAGCGGTATTCGGAAAGTTCCAAACCAATTTAATAACGTAATAGTCGTTTTTATGATTCTGTACCTTTTAAGGAAAAAGGAAAAAAAAGATATGGCCGTTTGTATTGTTATAAAGGGACTCAAAATTAATAGGTTACTTCCGACCTAGAATGATGAAATCTGGCATCTAGCATCTACAGGTAGTACTTGTTCAGGAAAAAAATTGAAAACTATACATTTGTGGTTAAATCCTAAAAAAGAATAACCTTAAAAAGGGGGCAAAATTTAGGATGAAAGCTGCTAGTTCAAGTGAGGTATGAGATGAAAGGGCTTTGCCTAAGCTAAGCTTGAATTTTAGGAAAGCTCGAGACCTCCAATTTTTATACGGAATCCTCGGTGAGCGTGCTCGACTCGCGGTTGTCCGGTTTTTTTATTAAGCCTTCTATAGGTGAAGGGTATGCAGACAGAAAAAAAGCAATAATTTGACAGTTTTATAATGCAATACGTAAAAATAGACATTCGTAAAAAGTGTTTATAAATTTTACTAAATATTCATAAAAATTACAGTAGAATTATTAGGACTTAAATAAACAGTATGAGATAAGTATATATAAAAAATTAGGTTTATAGTTTTCTGAAAAGTTTACAAAAATTTATATAATATATTATCGTGAGAGATATTTAAATCAGATTGTTATTATAGTTTCCATAATTATCTACTCATTATATTTTTTTGTGAACGACTTTCTCTTCAATCTGAAGTAATAAATTCAATTGCACTAGCATAAAAATGAGTGAAAAGTAGGTTAGACCACAAGCCTAAATGAGTATTTGTAAATCTAGATATTTCACAGTTACAGAGTGTCAATTTTGCATTACGAGATTGTTAGCAATGCAACAACAACTTCTGTGAAGTAATTAAGCTACCTTGATAGCAGTTATGAGATTGTTCTGGTTCATTATAACATAGCATAGTCTGTATCTTCTTGTCTAAAATAATAGCCATAAATTTTCTGAAATTAATTTCACGTAAATAAAAAGTAAATGAACACACATTAATATGTTAGTCGATCTTGTTTAATGTCATAGCTACTTTTAAAATAAAGAAAATATGAACTATTATTTATAATATTATTCATATAAAAATGCGTTTTTTTATTCATTCACAAAACATTTTTTTAATAACATTTTTTTTCTCTTAAGTAAGTGATTTTAAAGTTATATGAAAACACATACAGTTCATTGAATTCTTCGATATTAAATTGTAATTTAAAAGCCGCATATAGTCATGTAATGGATTATTATAGAATTGATTAATTATAAAGAGGTAGATACTTCAACATGTTGAGTTTTTGATAAACGATCAATTGACGTAAGACCTATGTTTTTATTGGCAACTAGGATCTCGCTCGCGACTTCGCCCGCTTCGCAAACATACAAACAAACAGACAAAAAAAATTAAAAATATTGTTAAAATAAAATAAATAAAACACTAGATTAGTGTTAAGACACTCCATTCCTCACTTTTCGCCGAATTTTCCGAGGTATTGCTTGTTGAGTTGCAGAACTCAACGCCGGCCCTACGCCTTGGTGCCATAGCAAAGAAAAAAGTATTAAAAAATAATAATACATTCTCTCGAGTGGGGATCGAACCCACAACCGTCACGTTACAATTACACTCTTGTGCCCCTGCGCCACGACGGCATCGAAAAATAATATCGTTGCTTGATGCTTCTATTATATTATTAATACCATTTATTTATAATAATATTATTTTATATATATCTTTCATTATAAGCATAGATATGTTATGTAGATATCCTATCCTATATCTTATAAAACAAAGTCGCTTTTCGTGTCTGTCTGAACTTTCTAACTCTTCTTCTTCTAAACCACCTAACGAATTTTGATGCGGTTTTCACCATTAGGTCGAGTATTTCTCAGGAAAGGTTTATATATAGTTTATTATTTGTACATTCTTATGTAAGTTAACATAAATACGATAAATGTGTCTAAAGTCCTACCCGTTGAGACACTTTCGCGCATGCGCTGCTTTAATGGTAAGTACTACATGAAAATAATGTACTGGAGTATTGTTCCTCTTAATAAGATCTACAAAAAAGTCCGCGAGAGCATATTCATATCTTTTAAGAATAACGTGTAGTGATCATTTTTCTGTCTAAAAATTGTAATTTCAATATATTTTTTATTGTGAGGGATATTTTTCCATAATGGTATTAATCCTTATCCTTTAAAATACTTTATTAATTTTCTACGTTAAACGAAGATAAGATTTGCTTTTTACACAATTTCGAAATTGCGAATAGTTTTAGAGAAAAACGCATTTAATTGTTAACACATCACGCCGTTCAAACATCAGCTGTATCAAGTCAAGTTTCACTTATCCCTTACTCTCAGCATATAAATAAGTATATTAGTTACGTTGGCCATTTAATGTAGATCAAAACTGTCTTTTACTGTTTTTCATTTTATAAGTACTTAAGAAGTTGTTACAGTATCAAAAAATCCTTACTGCGAAACGGCTCGCCACTCGCCATGCATCCGCCGCGCCCGCCTGTCTTACACGCATCGGTGGTTCAGTGGTAGAATGCTCGCCTGCCACGCGGGCGGACCGGGTTCGATTCCCGGCCGATGCATTCTATTTAATTTTCCTCACAGGCAGCCACGTAGTGCTTGCTTTTCATCAGGGACAGAATACCCTCTTCAGCATTAACCACAAGCTCGAAAAAAAACACCCGCCTGCCTCTATAGCAACGAAGATTTAGATGCGTTTGCACGTATTGGATAATTGGAGTTGAATGTATAATTTCAGCGCGATATATTTGGTTTCATATTTTTTGTAGTAGTTATTACTAGGTAGGCTTTTGTTTATAATTTCTTCCGTTTAAAAATAGTCATTTAATTATCTAAAAATAGTCATTTAAATATATTTTAATAAGTACTTGAAAAGATTAGTAGCACAAATTTAAAATTACGGTACCTACTAAAAAATCCTTGCCGAGTAAAACAATTTAAAAATCCTTATTGAAACTACGAAAATGCGGGTTGCATTAGAGTTTAATTAATTTTCACATTATCTTAAGTGCTTTGCAAACATACATTATATGAATAATCCAGTAGTAAAAGCGGGCGAAGCCGCAAGGGGGTCGCTAGTAATTATATAAAGCGCTTATTGTAGAACCGCGCAGATTATTGACTCTTACTGTGTCAGGTAATGTAACTAACGATTTATTTATGAAAAATTATTACGTTTAGACATTTAATAAATAAATAAATTTTGTTGCATTACGTCAGTACGTTGTTTAAAGGCATCGTGAAATAATAAGCTAACTATAAAGATTTCTTAACAAAAACAGTAGAGTTAAAATTGATTACAATATCCTCATCAATTTGGCACATAACTCTCTTGGGTAGCGTCTGTATGTGACATTTAAAGACCTTCTTAAAGGCTGTTGCATTGCATTCATAGTCTGAATATATGTGTACTACTTTTATAACAGTAAATAAAAATAAAACTAATTATTTTGCTCTCGTGAGATAATTTACTACTTTGGGTTCCACCACTCGTCTGAATAATTTGGAGAACTCTCTTAGTCCGTTCTTCTCTCTGTCAAATGTGTAAAGAAAAAAATACTATTTAAAAATTCTAATATAAAATTCAATATAAATATATCAATATGAGGTACCTGATTCATTCACTACAATTACAGGTAAATTCCCTTTAAATATAGGTAGGTACTAAATTGATTGACACTTTCAAGTTCAGAATACGTTGCTTGTCCTTTGCTGTAAGAATAATTCTTATTACTTCAATTAAAAATGCAATCGTCACTGTTGTCTGAAATTAATAATATAAAAACTATTTATTTATAGATGCAATATAAATAATGAAATACTGATCTTAATATGTGTCATTATGTTATATATAGATTCATATGTATCAGTTTTGAGGACATGGTGGCGCAGAAGGCCGTCATCTGCTTATGTACTATAAAACTATGAATGGGATGGTTGTGTAAGACAGAGAAAAAACGACGTTGAGTTCCACTACTCATATCGGGTAATCAAATATCACGTAATACCTAGAATTCGGATGGAGAATGGAGAGTCTTGACATCTGAATATTTCTATAATCGTTGCATATATTTCACTTAAATATACATACATTACACTATTTAACTAGGATTACGTCGTGAAGCTAAGTTAAGTTAACTTAAGTTATATCAGAAGATGTAATTACGAATATCATCATCAACAAATTGACCTTCATAGAATCCAGGTGATCTCTCTTCAATACTCTATTACTGGCTTTCCGCCTTTTACAAATTTAATATTTATTTGCAAATTTACGAATACTTAACCGAAAAAAAAACTAAATAATATAATATTTAACAAAAATACTATGAATAATCACCACCTCTTTTATTATTTTATTCTATTTACCGACTTATTAAAAAAGGTAGTATAATAGTTTGAGGTGGTGACTGTGAATACAGTATTTTTGCTCTCCTGTAAAATTTAAAAAATGTAGATACCTTCATCTGACTCTTATGCCAAGATATTTAATTGTAATTTAACACATATTATATGTTGCTCAGCTGGTATCTTCAAATATAATCGTGAGAGTGTATCCAGTTGAATGTAATGTCATACCGACCTTGTAAGGACGTCATGATATAGCGTGATTGAATAATTATGTTAGGTACATACAGCTCTACCTTGAACTTTTTCGTAATTTCCTTAAAGAATTTAAGGGTTACGTAGTACTGGTTATTATTATACAAGGCTGGCGAAATATTCTATTTTTAACTTTTACATAAGAATTATTAATGGAATAAAACTCGATTTGTATCTGAGAATTTCGCAGCTAATGAATTTATCATACATATAAGAAAAAACATACCCACAACAAAAACTCATTGATTTATGTTCAACCGTAATGTTGACCGTAACCTTAATCAAAGTTATACTTATAAATTAAAAGATAATAAATAATAAAATAAAAATACTTCATTATTTATTGTGAATATTAACATTATGTTTATTTAATGTTTTGAATTTGTAAATCCGTAACATTATAGCATTACTTCAATGTTATTAAAAATAACATTCGTTAGTGTGCAGTTTGAAGTTTAACGTGCAACCTCTTTAAATGATCCTTTTATTAAAAATAAAGTCGTGACATTTTAATGTATTAGCTTGTATTAGGAAAAATATTTAAAAGTCTAAACGTTTTTTTTACAGATATGCCGAAGTATTAAATTTAGCTGGAGGTGCCAAAAGCAATTATACATTTCCTAAAGGGTTCCTTTTCGGCGTTTCTACCGCAGCTATACAAATAGAAGGAGCTTGGAACGTGGATGGTAAAATTTTATTTTTTTAATTAATTAATAATTAATAAACATTAATTTAAAAAATAAATATATACTTATGTTCATAGGTTACATAAGCATCATACTATGGTTTTACTTCTTTTACCTTTAATTTCATAAATATGCTTTATGCCCAAAAATCAAATATTATTAATGGGAATTTTTTAAGCTAATGGAAAATTTCGTTTGTATTTTCAGGAAAAACGGAAAATATATGGGATCATTTAGTTCACACGAATCCAAAGTTTACCAAAGATGGGTCTACTCCAGAAGTGGCAGCGGATTCTTATCATCAATACAAAAGAGACGCTGAAATGGTCCATCAACTCGGTGTTGATATTTACAGATTCTCCATGTCCTGGCCTAGAATATTACCAAACGGTTTAGCTAACAAAGTGAATCCTCTCGGCATTCAGTATTATAAAAATTTAATAAGTGAATTGGAAAGATATAACATAACACCGATGGTTACAATTTATCATTGGGATCTGCCGCAAAAGTTACAAGATATAGGTGGCTGGACGAATGCTCACATTGTAGACTATTACACGGACTATGCGAACGTTCTGTTTGAAAACTTTGCGGATAAAGTGAAGTATTGGGTGACATTCAATGAACCTATGCAGACCTGCTTGGAGGGCTATGGCAACACCTACCGGGCGCCGGCCCTCAACCGCCATGGTGTTGCTGAATATTTATGCACCCATAATTTACTGAAAGCGCACGCGAGCGTCTACCATTTATTTGCTCAACAGTATCGTCCTATTTATGGAGGTTAGTAAAAAAACTACAAACGACAATATTAAAATTAAACTTTTTTAATTTCACTTAAACGTTGTGTAACTTACTGCATGTTATACTTTCACCGTGTTTGAAAGTTAACTTTCATAAATTTCTCGTTTTTTCTTAATAAAATATATAAAATAATAAATATTTCCATCTTAAACTATAATTACATAGTAAATTACACATTTCGATGAGGTTATTTACTCACATACGTGGAATGTTAATACCACAACCCATGGACACAGCAAATTGCTTAGAGGTAGTTACTGAGATAAATATTGATAGATCATTACAATTAAACTTTGTTTCTCAATCTTCGACGTGTTTTAAGCACGTTCTTACCTCTTAATGTAATTTGATCATAATTTTTTTAATTAATTGAATTGGCCTTTACAAAGATTACTTACAAAGTATACGTCGAGTTAATTACTTAAAAACTTATTTATATTTACCTTACGTAACTGTAATAATTTAGTTGGTATATCATAACTTTAGAGTGTACCTGGTTAAATTTATAGTTGTTTTTTTCAAGGTTCTGTAACCAAAGGGTCTGTAAAACAGGACCCTTTTACTAATAATTCGCTGTATGTTCGTCTGTCAACAGGCTGTATCTCATAGGCCATGATATTTCACATATGACGTATGTCTTTAGCCGGTGTCACAACAAATCCAAAAAAACATTAAAAGAATTATTCAAGAGAGTTCTCATATAACAAACGCGACTCTATAGTTAATGGTACCAAACCCTTCGTGTGCCAGTCCGACTCGCAGTTGGCCAGTTTTTATTTTATTTCAGCTTCCGCATTTTTACATAAATACAACTAAGATCCCCCAATTATTGCTTATTTTAAAAACATTGTGTGTTATAAGAGGCGGAACTTGTTGCCAAAAAATTGTCTTGCCAAACCAGATTAACAAAGATTTTAAATAAAAAAATGCGAGTTGTTGAATATTGAACCTCTAACTATCGCGTGCGTTCAGGTACTAGGTAATAGTTCGGCGTTTGTCGTCGATAATTATATAAAATAAATAAATAAAATCAATCTACCAACAGTAATTTTAATTTCATAATAGGTCATTAAAAGTTTATAACTTGAACATAAAAACTCGTAAAAAGTATTATGAGAATACAAGTCTAACTGCTGGCGTAACATTTACAATATGTCATAATTTAACAATAAAAGGATAAATTTCACAGTCTTAATTACTATGAAATTTATCCTTTTGATTGCAATTTATAAATGGAATTTAAATTGCATCCACTGCTATTATATATTACACTTAAGTTACAAACACAAAAACTATAAGTCATTTGAGGGTCGTGCGGAAAGGCACAAAGCGTGACTGTAAATGCGACAGGTTGTGGGTTCGATTCCCACTCGAGGAAATGAAATACTTTAGCCCTGGCCCTGGCGAAGCAAAGCGCGGCTTTTAGTTCCATCACTTAACATGCAATGCCTCCAGAATGGAGTGTCTTAACACTACATTCTCTCTGCCTACCCTGCTATGTGCGGGATACAGCGTGACCCTAAAATAATAAATACCATAATTATGGTATGATATTATAAAATAATTTGTAATTATTATTTCAGGTAAAATTGGTATGTCGTTAGATTCTAATTGGGCTGAGCCAAAAACTAATTCTTCGAAGGACCGAGAGGCTGTTGAACGCTACCTTCAAACACATGTAAGCCAGTCTCTTTATAATTATTGATATTTTGCCTTTTGCATTATTTCTTATATATTTATGATTATGATATTTATGACAATAATTTGTTTTTCAATTTTTCATTGTATGACAAAGTAAAATTTCTATATAGTAGCGCTATATTTTTCACCAAAAACGAAACGATTTACTTCTATTGATTTATATATATTGTTTAGCTTAATGCTTTGTCTCGGAAATAGAAACGTGAAGAGAATCTGATGTTAGGATACTCTGTTCTCCGTTTTCCACCCGCATTCGAGATATTTGAGTGGCGGGACACGACGCTGTACTTTGTCTACCAAAGCGGGGAAGTTAAAATAATATTCAACATCCCGATTGGGGATCGAACCCACCACCATCACAAACGTCACGACGGCCTTATTTAGGTCACCTCGGCGTATTTAAGTCATTAGTATCTACTACTTGTGTTACTTGATAGTGTCATGTGTTGTCAATTAACTAATTAAGACGTACTTATCTTGCATTTTTTACTAAGTAGGTTACTGTTTTTTTTTTCAATTTTATTATTAGCATAATGATAATTACGCATATTTTTAACTTCACGCGTGTGTCATGTCACACATGCGGGTAGGCAGAGGGTACCTAGTGTTAAGACACTCTATTCCCATATGGCAGTATCCATTCCCCACTTTTGAACCACCACGGAATTCTGGATTAACTACGGGTATTGCGTTTTGTTATTCGGAATTCAACGCTGCGCTTTTCCTCGTTAGCAAAGCGGAATAAAAATATTATAATATCTTATTTCCTAGAATAGGAAATTAACCCACAACCTGTCTAGTTAAAAGTTGCTCGAGTAATTCTGGATTTGAGTATAAATACCCATATAAAATTAAATTGACTAAGTCATTCAATCAACACGCAATAAATATAAAATAAATGTGTTTTTAATTGGACTATTATTATCAATTGCTATTTCAAATACAAAGGTAAAATTGCAATCTATCAATCAATAAATGATAGATATTAGAAACAAATTATATTTATCTCAAGCATTTTAATATTATATGGTGGGTGGAGGAACTCAAGTCCACAGTGTGGAAATGAATATAATTAATAACCCCCAGTGGGATCGAACCCACAACCATCGCTTATAGGAGAGATCCTATACGCGTATTTTGTTTAAACGATAATATTTTATCTATATACATATTACATAAATAGTCTCTCGAGTGGGATTTGAAACCACAACTATTGTGTTCAGTCAGGCACGTCCTAGTTGCGCCATGACGGCGTTAATCATACAGGTATCATACATTTTAATAATGTTAATAAATATAATTGAAGCTAGTTAATAGGTATATAATCACACCAAGATATGATATGCAATTATTGTGTGGTATTGGTTTATAGAGCAATATTTTGTTACTAGAAGCCAGCAGAAATTAAATTAAAAGATTTAGATAAGCGTGACGGTTGTGGATTCGATTTTCACTCGTCGGAATATTTTCATTTCCTCGCTCTATTAGTAAGATATGATATAGAAAGAGTGGCGTGGCGTAGAGTTTCGTCACTTAACAAGCAATAGCTAGAAAATTGGGCGGTTCGTAGGAAATGCTGTTTCTTAACACTAGAGTCTCTCTGCCTACCCTACTGCCCTATCCTACTATATTCGAGATACAGCGAAACTTAAACCAAAAACTTCTTTCAGCTCGGTTGGTATGCACATCCAGTGTATTCTGAGGAAGGAAACTACCCCCCGGAGCTCATAAGACTTGTAGATGAAAAAAGTCGTCTGCAAAACTACACTCGTTCACGTTTACCCAAGTTTACCCCGGAAGAAGTTGCATATATAAGAGGAACAGCGGATTTCTTCGGCTTAAATCACTATACCACTTACCTTTTGAGTATGGCTGATGGAGAAGTTGGTCCTGTTCCATCTCATGAAAATGATGTCGGTATAGTTAGAGTTCAAGATCAGCATTGGCCTTCGATGTCATCGTCTGCATGGCTTAAGGTAAGCATATACATATTGATATTAGATACAGTAGCGAGGATGAAATTTTTAGAAATAATATGTAAAAAAAGTATGAACGAAACGATACATAAATTTCACAAAAATCCACGTGAAATGAAATAAAATCAACGGCAGCCAGCTTAGGTTTGAGTCCTGCAGAGAAGGCTCTTGCCACCAATGATATTCTTTCAATCAGCCACGTGGCTTGCTATTTCTAAGGGACAGAGTACCCTCTTTTCCACCCAACCTGTCACGTTTTATAGTTTATCAATAAAATAACTGTTTATTAATAAAAGTGTAATATGATCACTTTGCCAATGCTACTTGTATTATTTTTATCTTTTATCTATTTTAGTGTTGTTTTTCTTTTAGTAAACGTCAATTAAACCAATCGTCGATATTGTTGTAGAAAATTAAATATCAAAGATTAACTAAAGATCCTATTCATAATAAAATTTTCTATGGAGAACGCTTTACAAATGGTATACGCTGCCTTGACGTTATTAACAGTTTATGAAAACTTTCACATTTTGTATTATCCCCTCGAGGGGATAATACAAAATGTATAATCGATTATACTAGGTTGTTTTTGTTCATAATAATAATAATAGGTTAGATGTATATATTGTTCCTTTTTCTTCGCATTCCTAGAATATATTTAAGCCCACAACTGCCAGGCAGTATTCTCAAAATTATAATTAAATTCATATCCTTAAATTCCGCTTTCTGCAAGTAGATCAATTTAATAAAGTCCAAGGCAAACCAGTCTATGATACATGTGTCATATATTTTTAAATACTTTGCTCGTAACGAGATTTTTTAATTATCTTACGTTAGTAATTGAATTAGCATCTTTAATGGTAGTTATCGACGTGTTTATAGCCATATTTCATATTTCATTTATAAATGAACATAATATTTGACAAAAAATAAATGACAGAATAAAAAAATGTATAAAAACTTCGCTGTAGTGGGGCAAAACCACAAGGGTGTGATCGTAGGCGCGACGGTTACGAGTTAGATTCTCATACAGGATAATGAAATATTTAATATTTTCATTTCCCCACTTTAAAAACAAGGCAAAGCGCTGTATTGAGTTTCGCCACTCAACATGCAATGCCTCGAGAAGTGAGTAAGAAACGAAAAAGGTCTTAATGGATACGGGGTGTTTAACTGTATTTAGGTTCCCAGGTTCTGTTTGCCTCCTTTACTATTAATTTAAATCAATATAATAAAGTAACGCGTATATTGTATTTTAAAAATGAAAACCCCGAAATGCGTTTGTAAACTTCGCACAGACAAGGTACCTATATTATACATATATTAACATTGTTGTTTTTATACAGTATATTTGCTTAACAGTTATCAAAGCTTTGTGAAAACACTTATAGCAAATGTTAAATATTATGATCTATATATAAACTGGTTACCCGATGTCGTAATGTATTTCTTTAATATCTACTGAAATCTTTTTGTTTGTTAGTAAAATTTTTCTATAAGTAGGTACATATTATTTAAACATGTTATAATATTATTTTTTATTGTCGAGGATCTTATTTTATTACAATATACTGGGAAATCATAATTTATATGTATGTAATGTTTTTATTGTTTTAAATTTGCAAGTAGTTAAGAATTAACATTAATTCTATATATTTAATAATTATGTTGAATTAATGTTATTGTTACCTACCTACTACAATTGTATATTAAAAAAAAAAATATCAACCTTGGTGATACGCTCTTTTGAAATTCAATATCTTAATTCTTATGACTCTTGAATTGCTGAAGTATTTTTCTAATACTTTACCATTTTAATACATTTAAGAACATGTGGAAACTCAAAATAAATTAAAAGGGAGCCCATTGGTTGTGCTTATTTTACCTAATTGTATTTAAGACAAAACTGTGGTAATTATTCTTATTTTAAAGATGATTATCCTAACAAAAAATTAAAATTATATGAATATAAGAACGATGTGCATCTGAATTTTTTTAACTTGATACAAACAAGACTGTAAACGTGACCGGTTGTGGGTTCGATCTCCACTCGAGAAATTTATTTACTAACTTAACTGAGTTTCATCACTTAGCACGCAGTACCACCAGAAATCAGCGGAAAGTGGGGAAAGGAGTGTCTTAACATAATATAATCCCTCTGCTTACCCCGCTGTGTTCGGGATACAGAGTGAAGCAAATAAATGATGAAAAATGTATCTATTGAGTTCTACAATTACCTATTGTGAATTGTAATACAAATTAGTTTTGTTATTCACTATTATGTAGCAAAAACACTAAATATTTAAGATTTACTGCAGTATGTCTCAAGGAGACAAGAGCAATTTAGTTTTTATGTATACCTACCTACTGCAATTTTAAAGACAATCCTTTCTTATTGCAAAAAAAAAAAGTTTACAAACGCGTTTTGTATGTTATCTCTCAATGTGGTAAGCGCAATTTATTTTGCGTCCTAAAGTTTTAATGAACTTCAGTGTTCACATTATTTTACTTTTTCGCCATTAAATATCTAAAATAAATCAGCTTCACGCTGTATCCCGCACACAACAGGGCGGGCAGAGGGAACTTAGTGTTAATACACTCTGTATCCCCACTTTCCGCCGAATTCTGAAGGCATTGCGTATTGAGTGGGGGAACTCAACGCCGCTCTTTGTCTCGACACCAGAGCGGAGAAAAAAAAATATAAATGAAAATAAATATTTCATTTCCTCGAGTGAATATCGAACGCACAGCCGTCGCGTTACAGTCACACCCTTGTACCGCTGAGTCACGACGGCCTCTATCCAATCAATGTCTAAAACATTTTATGTCATAAAGCGTCATAAATGATTTTTTGTATTTAACAGGTCGTGCCATTCGGTTTCCGTCGTCTCCTCCATTGGATATCGGAAAGATATAAAAACGTGCCAATAATAGTAACTGAGAATGGCTACGCGGATTTCAGCGGAGTTGACGATAAAGCGAGAGTGTCTTATTACTGTCACTACTTGAACGCACTGTTGCACGCGATCCACGAGGACCATAGCAACGTGCACGGATACTTTGCGTGGAGTTTGATGGACAACTGGGAATGGGACGACGGTTACGTGTAAGTATTGTAATCAATATATATTTGTATGATTTCAAAATATTTGCTTCATACTGTATTATGCACACAACTGTGGAGGGAACCTAGTGTTAGGACACTCTGTTCGTGAAAAATCGGCAAGATGACCGACCGAGTCAGTCTCGAAGGTTCCATGCCAGTTGAAAATTAACGGAAAGTACAACTTTTAAAATATTATAAATTTAGCTTTGTGGACGTACCTTGTTATACTGTCAAAAGCCGCTAGTTCAATTGAGGTATGATGAGATGAAAGGGCTCTGACTAAGAAAGGCTGAATTTCAGAAAAAGCACGAGACCTCCAATGGTTGGTACGGAACCCTCGGTGAGCGAGCCCGACTCGGGCTTGTTTTAAGTAGATATTGCCAATGAAATGTATTACAATAATATTTATTTATTTCTACGTTACTTATATGCTTGCTGTAGGGACTTTTTATGTTTAATAATATTAGTTTACTCTATATTTTACGTGAATTTACCGATAATAATTATTATAAAGAAAGAAGAGATTCCACAAAAATAATTCTTGTCTTGCTTGTATTACTTTGGAGCAATTTTATAAATTTCTAAACAGCATTCTAGTTTAAACAGCTGCTACATTATTACGTGTTGTCTGTTTCTAGTACTCAAAGCACGAACCTTAGCAATAATTTGTGTCAAGGTCCCTTGTTAAGAACTTTACCTTATAACGTTTACTTTAGTAAAAAAGATTGTCATATTTAAGGTAATTTATAATAATTTATTTAAATGTTTTTATGGGATTCACGAACTGTATTTGTAGAGCCGTTTACAACAAGAACATCGAATTTAATTTAAATTAAAAATTTAATTTAAATGAACAGTAATGTTATTAAAAAACATTTGTTTATAAGCAAGTATTACTAAAAATGTGAAATTATTATTATATGAATATGACAAACTTATGAAGATTATAGGTAATTGCGTGCGAGACAATCCCCAATACACATTGCCGTTATCGTTCGTGATATCATACTAATTCATTATAATAGATCCTATCGAATGTTGTTTCTCTGTCGATAAAACGATAAATAAGTAAAAGCTTAATATATTTATCAAATTAGAATACTGAATAGTATGATGAATCATAATAAGAAATTTTTCGAAAGTAAATCTTTTTTATTTTGTGATGTTTGTGTATCTTCTTCATACAAGTTTTTATTTATTACTGTTCTTTTCTAGATCTCTAGAATATCTTAAAATGCAAGAAAATAATATTATTTTTTTTTAGAAATATAAAATATACTGAACATGTTAAAAAGTAATATTGTTTAAGTTTAATGTTTTTATAGTATAACGAGCGCCATCTATGATCAGATTACATAAGTAATAAAAAGCTTAACTTTCAAATGGCACGTAGCGTTTTGTATAAAGTAAATATCACTACAGATGTCACTGTAGATG
Source organism: Heliconius numata (assembly GCA_016802625.1). Lineage (NCBI taxonomy): Eukaryota > Metazoa > Arthropoda > Insecta > Lepidoptera > Nymphalidae > Heliconius > Heliconius numata. The sequence continues at coordinate 139,442 of JAEBDU010012937.1, forward strand.
TTTTACAGTTGAACGAGGCAATTACGTAATTTAATTACGTGTCGATAATTTTAAAGTGGTTAATGTCACGGATATGAGATTTTAAGTAGCAAATATTATTATTATATTATAAATATTACGTTAATGGAATGGTAAAAAAGTTAATAATTTATATTATATAGTAGAGTATATAAATAAAACACATTTTGTCTCAAATCTTGTTATATTTTCACTCGTTATTTATGTAAATGCAATTGCAGGTCCCGCTTCGGTCTTTACTTAGTTGATTTCAAGAGCCCTAATAAGACGAGGACGCCGAAGGACTCAGCGCGACTCTTTTCGAAGGTCATATCCTCGAGAGCCCTGCCCGAGAACTACGACCCCGACGACTTCACCGCGTTCTCCGGCGCCCCGACCCTCGTCCCCACAATACTACTCCTCTCACCAATTTACAGGCTACTTATATGACATGTAAATTAATGCCACTAATAAAACTATCATTACATTAATTTCTTAATCTTATTTTCACTTCAACTTGATCCCTAAATAAGCTTATGTTATGGCGGAATTATAATTAGGCCGAAAGTATGAATTTAAGTAGCTAATAATATTAAATGTTTTAAATAGATTCATCAATAAAAAATACTTTTAAACATAAAAACACACACAGTTATCGAATATAACTTAAAATAGGTATATCTAAACATAAATTTCTCATTTCTCACATAATGTGCGAGTACAGCACAAAACAACGATATTTTAAACGACATATAAGTAGATGAAAGCATAATATATAAGTCCGCCATTTATGCTAGGGTGAGTTAATACTCTACTGAGATGAGTTTGCTGGCGTTATCTCTAGCGACGTCCCGTCTTAGCTGGGCTTGAATAGAAGCGAATGACTTGCCCTTGGTCTCGGGCAGCACCGCCAGCATGAACATAAGCCCCAGTAACGAGAACACGGAGAAACCCCAAAATACTGTGTAAATACCCCACGCATCTCTTACTACCTGAAATGAAAATAAGAAATATTTATATAAGTATTTAAAGTTGGGCTTATAATATAAATCTGTTTAAAATATTTAAAAGATTCAAAATTAATTAGAATTTTTAAGAGAAATAAATATGAAAAATATGCTGGGTGGCAATTATCAAACCTCAACTTAAATCTGTGTCCTGCATGTAGAAGGGTAAGGCACAAAAAACCTAGTGTTAAGACACTCGGTTCCCCACTTTCCGCCAAATATATGAGGCATAGCGTGTTGAGTGGCGGAACTCAAAAACGGGCTTTGCCTTTGTACCATAGCGAAGAAATTAAAATACTATTTTGTCTAAACTTCCCTCTCTTAAGACAATTTTCTTGACACCTTAATCTTTTAAAATGGATAAAATTAGGAATTGAATCAATTCACAATCAAGCTAAAAATAGTTTCATTACGAAGGTCTATGAGAAACGTGATTAAGTCATTTAGTGATAATAAAGCTTGTTTCTGTAATCCTATTGATCCAAGTCTTTGATAATATGAATTTATATTCATATAATACCCACAGACAGCCACTTCATTAACAAGATAAAGCATTTGATAAAATCTGTTTCATTGTCTTTCCAAAATCCATTAATATAGTAAAGACAAACATTATATAAAGGTAATTAATACAAGAGGCGGCAATAAAATGAAGATATTATGACGATAATTACCTGGAAGAGCTTTTGAACTGCGAACATAGAAAATCCAGTGTAAATGTGTGCGACGCACGATGCATATAGCTTGACGTTTGTGGGGAACATTTCTCCGATAATCACGTAAGGGACCGTTGATAGCCCGACTGCGTAGCACACTATGTAGATTAGAATGGCGGTTATTGGTACCCAATAAAAGTTTGTTACGGATGAGCTATTGGTGGCGTGGAAGTAGAAATATGTGCCAATGATTCCATTCATAAATCCAACGCCGAGTGCAGATAACAACAATAAAGGTTTTCTTCCGAGCCGGTCCACCAGCACCACTGACACGCAACATGTCAGCACCTGAACGCAACCCAGGATTATTGATTCCTGGTACGGCTCGATGTGACTGTTTGTGACTGCAAATATAACTTGGGCGTACGCGACTACAGCAGCGCTCCCGCAAAGTTGTTGTATAGTAAACACCCCAAGGGTTATCCACAGAGCTTTCCTGTTCGTCGCTTCGGAAATTAGATCCATCCAAGTGCCTCGATTTTTCATATCTTCTTGAACGCTAACTTCTATGTTCTTAAGTTCTAATCTTATATCACCAGTTCGCAATTTCCGGAGCGATCTCTCCGCCCTTTCGCTACGTTCAAACTTTAGATAGTAGTAAGGCGATTCCGGTAGAAAGATGAAGGTAATTACGAACGAAATGGGCAGGATCAAGTTGATGGCGGCTAAGATTCGCATCGAAACAAAGGGGCCGATGCAGTACTGGGCAAGTATGCCGACCTGGAAATGAAAAATAAACAATATTGTTATTGTGGTAAATTAATTTTCTTTTGTTGAACTACAGGATAAAGGATAAAGGTAAAAAAAGAAAAAAAAAAGAATATATGTACAATGTTTTAAACTTTTAAGAGAAATAACAATTAGCTTGCTGCATGTGTACAAGCAAACAAATTCATTGAAATATACATTATTACGTGTTATATTTAATGGTTTTGTTTTCTCGTGTCATATTTCCTACTGTCAGTATAAGTTATGTAAGAATATTATTGTATTAATACTATTTATATTCCCTATAATACAGCCAGGAAATGAATGTTTAAAATCATTTTGTTTAATTAATGCTTGTTATTTGAGTACCAAGAGTTACGTGGTAAGTACATAAGTACATATGCGTATTTTTTTAAAATAACTAATTTGAGTTTGGGCCAATATAAATGCATTTGACTTACAAAATTCTCTTTTGTTTTGTTTTTTTTTAATGTTCATTGTAATCAGAAAATTATTGAATTGCTATAAAATACATATCTATGTTGGAAGATTATATAAAGTTTGTACTAAAAAAACTATATAGTAGAGATAACTAGTTTTGTCTCCTTGAACTATTCACTGTTTAACTCAATAATTGGATATCACAATTAAAAAAAAACATAATTTGTACATCAGAAGTTATCAAATGACGTTTAACAGAATAGTTTAATATAATTACCTTATTCATTAATGTAATAAGAGTAGAGAGGGCTCCTCTAACTTCATTTGTGGCAATCTCTCCTGTGTACATAGGGGCGACGGTGTACACGATACCGTAGCCGAGACCAGAGAACATTCTGGCCACGTAAAGAACGGGAACTGACTTTGCTACGATGACCAGCACCCAGCCGATGATGAAGGGTATTGCTCCGAGAAGAAGTGTGGTCTTCCTTCCGAAGCGATCGGCCATATACGCCGAGGGGATAGGGGTTAGTGCTGAACATAGGATCATTATAGAAACTATCCATGACCCCTCAGCTGATGTTGTTGGTATTGAACTCTCCTTCGATTGTAGGTAGGATAGAGTCGGTGACGGCCAGCCGTAGCAGGTCCCTGCTGTTGCAGTGATAAGTGTAGCTGTAATTAAAAGAAAATATTTTTTTAATGTTTCGGATTTTTTCAAGTAGCTTATTGTTAATACAACTATCTTACAATATTAATATTTAAATAGCGTAATTAAAATGATAAGAAATTTTACAGACCGTCAATTAACTCGCTGTATCTACATTATCTTGGTTCCCTTCTCATTATCGTTTTACTATATGTGTACATATAATTTATACGAGCCTTCATTAATCTCAAGTTCTTGATTACAAAACAAACTGTGATACGTAACAGCTACCATAAATTCGAAAAGATTGTAAAAAATGTTATAAATTACCTTAATAACATCTACCGGTAGACGTAACTACATATTATGTAAATGTAATTCGGCAGAAAGTGGGGAACGGCGTGTCTTAACACTAGATTCCCTCTGCCTACCCCGCTGTGTGCGGGATACAGCGTGAAGCTATAACTAATAAATAACCAAATAATTATATTTGCTTTACTTATATTTAATGTGTTTGATATTATGTTTTGTTTTGCTCAAATTTTAACTAACGCTACTATCGTTACATTCCTTTGCTGTGTGTAAACATTGTATGTTTATTTGACATTTGATACTTAAAAAATATTTATTTATTACTAAGTAGTTCAATGGATACTTCTTGTTTGATAGTACTACATGCGTGTCTAAGTCGGCCAGTTATCGTGCTGCACCTTATCACTTCGATGGAAACTTTTGACGGGCTTTAAGAATCCCACGTACCTATCTTCATTTTTAATGTCATATCTACGTCGTAAAATGGAGTCAATAAAGATTTCGAAAACAGAATATAAATCGTTAATAAATAACACAATCTATTAAGTATTAGTAAAAGAGATATTTAAATGTTAGTCGAAAAGATATTTGTCTATAACGGATACAATTTAAATTAGAATTAAGGTACAATAAACGGTTAACTCAATTTATTTGAGGGTATGCAGAAATCAAAAACGGTTTGTACGACAATTTTAAATGACAGTAGAATGAGGATGAAAGCTATTGAACGAAATTAAATTACCCGATTCGCAGACAAGAGCGGAAGCGGAATAAGTAGGCAAAGAAAAGGGGCGGTGGGAACGTCATGTGCTATTCTTGTTTCTCAAAGTTTTACAGGAACACAGTCATTATACGTAAATAAAAATCAGTTCATTGAGGCCAGTCGTGGTACAGGGGCATAAGCTTGCTTGTTGTAAACGCGACAGGTCGTGGGTTCGATGCCCACTAAGGAAATGAAATATGTAACATTTTCAATGTGGTGTTGAGGCAAAGCGCGGTGATTGGGTCTCCAGAATTCAGTGGAAAGTGGGAAGTGGAGTGTCTTAACACTAGGTTCCCTCTGTCTATCCTCATACATGCGGGATACAGCATGAAGCTGACAAAAAAAAATCAGTTCATTGATCTTGAGCGCTTGAGAAATCTAATGACGTCAGATCGACCTACACACATTTGAATGTAACGTGTACTGAATGTTGATATTGAAGATTGCCATAATTTTGGGGACGTTTGCCGACTGCCAGTTGGCAGAACGTTGCGAGTAGACATAAATGTATAAACTCTTAATAATACGAACAAAATTAATAGTATGTTTTGACGCGTATTATCTCATTGCTATTGAAACGTTGTTTATCGCTTTCTAAAGTAATCGGCTTTTTGTTTCCAGAAATTTTCCATCTCACAGTGACTTATGTTATATGGTCTGATATTGTAAATAGTAGTAAAAATTTTTAACTGAGCAAACATTTTAATGTTTGGCATTGCACTTTGGACTGTTTATTTAATTTGGAATGACACAGGATTTGTCGATTAGATTATATTTACGTGAAATACAAGAAGTTTCCATACACACTCGAGTATCCATTTCATTAGATATCTCGTTTCTTATTTAAAAGTAGTTATGTACCTACGTGATAACAGATAACTACTCGAGTCGATACTTTCTTAATTTTTTTAATAGTAAAAAATACGTGTTTTATTTGATATTTAGGCCAATTATCTCTAATCATGCGTTATCTATCTCTATCTTTATCTATTTCTATCTTTACGGAAAAAAGTTAAGGAAGTTTACCGATACCAACATTAGTTTAATGTTTTGTAGTTACGATATCAGTAAATTAATAAACTACGCATAATTTTGTATCGTGTTCGTAAAGAAACGTCAATTATCTTAATAGTAATTTATATTTCAATGAAAACAAGGCCATATTTCTCATTATACATATTTCTTAATCATTATTTTAAGAATAAATATAATTATGGGTTAAAAAGTGAGGCTCTTTCACTGCGACTGTACTGCCTTATTTAAACTCTAAACCTAGAATATGTACATTAATTGTTGTAATATAAAGTTAATTGTCTCACCCCGTAGAAGGCATAAAAGTAAGGTTCATAATAAATGTTTTTACGAGATCCGTGAGCGAGGTCGCGGGTGGGTGCGACGCGGGGCAAGACGAACAAGCCATAAGTTGATTGTAGAAGATAATATTAGAATTGAAATTTACTTTAAATGTTTTTAATAATTTTGATTCTCCAGCTAATTTAGGAAAGGAATAGAAACGATTCTAGTGAACTCTATTAACTGTCAAATTAAGATTGTTTTATATAAAATAATTTAAAAACTAAATGGAAGAATGTGAATAAACTTGCTATTGAAAACAAAAAATAGCTACAAGGAAATTGTGAAACATTCACTTTAAATTTTTTAATAGGTCGGTTGCAAGGCCAATCTGTTTATCCTATTTTAGTTTCGAGTCTTTTCTAGACGCAATAAATAATTAATAAATAACAGAAGAAAAAAAAGGCTCTATAGAATAGTATAATATAATGTACAATATATAGACTAAAGTTAAAAATATTCTTTTTATTATTTACAGGAAAAATGTATTATTAAATTGCAGCATTAATTTATCTGCACTAGAAACAAATTATTGGAAAATATTACATGGATTTTACGTAGAGACAGATTTATAGCCACATTATTAGAAATAGTGGTTCCATGTAGTAATTATACATTTCATAGATTTATTTATGGAATATTTTACTTTAAATAGTAAAAGAATTTAAATTAATTCAAATAATATTTGAATCGAATACCAGCACATACAATTACAAATTCAACTCTAATATAACTACTCTATGTTAATCATGAACGCTGTCATATAAAGTAGAATTGGCATTAATAAAATTCGGGCATTACCCAGACAACTTTAATTGTCCACAGATATAGACAGGCCTTGGGTTCCATTTGCTACTTAATATCACCCGTGAGATACATTTACTAAGGAAACGCGTAAGGTATTCGGACTTTTTTTAAAGTAAGTTCGTAAATTTTAAGAAGTTTGTAAAGAGGGGTGACATTAGTTTATAAATAACTGGCAGCACGTGCCAAGCGCACGTGTCATGCCAAGATTCGCCGCTTCAAGCTACTTTGTCACGGCTTATTCAGTAGGTAGGTACTTCTAATACTTTCCTTTCAGTGAAATGAAATTACTATCTCTTAAAAGATTTTTTAGATAAATAACATTATATTATTATGTGTGTACATATTATACTTTTGAAAGCCTTTCTGTTTGTTGTTTATATCTTTTAACTAAAACAAATATTGAATCTACATGTAAAATACATAAATAGATATTAAAATATTATATAGAAATAATGATATGAATTTTTGTTATTGATATGGCGATGTTTTCCCAGAAATATCTTTTTAATCAAATATTTAATTTTACTTAACAAGGCTTTAAAGTAATCAGAGGATTCATTAAACTTTTCCAATATAATTAAAGTACCAACGCTCGGCTTGCAGATTTGTCATTGAAAAAGCAAGAGTCAAAGTCTTGAACAATCTATTGAGGTCTGTTTCCTATTAAAGTTCGCGATCGAGTCGAGCGTCGCTAAGTGCAGGAAGTTCATTAAAAGAGTTATTGTTACTATTCGGAATATTGTTTTTAAAATACGTTAATTAATATTTTAAATATTGCATTAAAGTTATTACAGAATGTAAGTGTAAACTATTAAATACATTTTAAATTAAAACTTTTCTTCAAAATCTTAAGAAAATAAAATATAAACGACAGTTGATATCTATCTCAATTATAATTAAATTTAAATTAGTTTTGGGTTTTAAAATATATGTTAAAGATCTAATTAATGATTCAATCGAACCGGTGTTAGATCCTCTTCGTGGCAGGTGACTTCTGACACCTGCTTGTTAATAGGATTGTTAAAAAAAAATATTCTTAGTTTGTGATGATGTTTTCCAAAGAAAAAATAAAGATATTTACACCATTTACGTAATACGTAAAATATGTTACTGTTTTTTATATTGCCATAGATATGTTGTGGAACGTAAAACTGCAGTTGATCTGAGAAATTGAATTTTCTCCCACGAAGCTTATCTAATTTGAACTAAGAACAATAAGTATTTTATAAAAATAGATAGGGCACCTATTTCTTAGCTTATAAATGTCAGATGGATTTGGATACATTGAATTATTACGAAAAATACATTAGATAAACATAAAAATAATTGAATTTAATCATTATATAATACATATTTCATGTATTTAGTATTAATTACGATAAGATCAATATTGCACTAGAACTTAAAATATTGTAAATAAACATTTAATATGATACAGCCGCCATTATTCTCTATAGTATATTAGCGCTAGATTAAGAATAGTTTATTTATATTCGCTTATCTTAATGGCAATTAAGTTTGAATCATCCGTAGCCAGTTACATATAAGTGATTAGGTATATCATGACGTCAACAGCCTTTTAATTATGCATTTCCATAGACATTATATAAATTTATTAATTTATTTTATACTTTATAATAACTTGTTTTCTTAGCATGCATTATTTCTAATATATACGTAAACAAATATTCGTAGTTATTTAGTCCTTGTTGGTTAAGGCCCTACATACTTCAAATTAAAAAAAGATATATTATATTTGACATTTAAACCCACAATTCATATTATGTCGCAGCTCTCACGTGGCGTCACCGGTTTTTTTTAAAGTTGAAATCAGATTCAATGAAAAGGTTACTGATTCTATAAAGTTCATTATGTAACATTTGTTTTTAATTTACTCATACCTATAGATTTCCCGCTAACCAACTAGAATAAGCAGAAGATTTTCTAAGAATCAGTTTGTTGAAGTGAAAGACATAAAGGTTTTGTTTACAAACATCGTTTAACTCCGGCTTACAGTCGTTCTCTCTGGCAAAACAAATAGCAAACTTATGTATGTATATATATTGTGGATTTATGTATGTTTGTGTGTATTTACTTATATTATTTCATATGTCATTGACTTGTGCCGTATAGAGTACCGTATTACCGTCCGCCCAGAGATGATATATGAACTTCTATATAATAATGAATAAATAGTTCAATAATATAAAGAATATATTGTGATAATTCTAAAAAATACTATCAGCTAATACAGCATTGTGTGGTTTGTGAATTAACATAAAGGTGATATGCCTTTTGGCGAATATTGATCATTAGTGTTTTTTATATAGCAAGCAATTTAATGCTTAAAATAAATATAAGATTATATCGCTTTTATATAAATATTTGTATAAAAGTATTTCGAATATTCTAAAATAACTTATTATTATGCGAAACTAAAATAGTACTTATGCAAAAATGTGAATTAATTAATAACATTTATCTACTGTTACAATATATCGGACACTTCCGCATTAAAAAGCCACAGACTATAAAAACTATTGTGCACGACTGACTGACTGACGACTCTATGTTATTCAAATTATATTCTAAGAATTTTTTTTCAATTCTATACTATGATAAGAACTGACATAAACATAAAATTATATAATACACAAGGCTTAAGATATAACCACTTTATAAATTCTAATAATACATTTTATCTAATATCTATTATAAATAGATATAGTTTGACATTTACAAAAAAATCGTAGGTAGCCAATGTTAAATCATTATCACTAGATTACTGATTACAAAAAAAGATGAATAACAAAAGAAAAGTTTGCAAAAAACCATAATTTCTAAGCTGTATTTTTAATAAATAAGTAGAAATAAAAAATAAAATTTACTTAACTTTAGTTAATCGTTAATAGGTCTATTAAAAAAAATTATTTAACACCATAGCAGGGTTGGAGAGGGAATCTAGTATTAAAACCACTTTGATTGTAGAGTGATTTGAGTTTGAGAGTTTGAGTGATTTTCCACTTTTCGAGAATCCAATTTTCAAGATTAGCGTTTTGAGTGACGTAACTCAGTGTCACGCTTTGTCTATTAGAGCGGAGAAATGAAATAATTTTAATATAGTCGCGTTTATTGTCATCCTCATTTGATTAAGTACGTAATAAAAAAATGTACTTTATAAAATAACTAAATTTCAATTTCAGTGGATTAATAGTTGATCACAAAAGATTAAACCATATTTGAATTGTAGTAATATAAAGAAGTTTTATTAAAAAATAATAAAGAAAAGTAAAGTTTTATTTTAAATATAAAATAATATTATATATTATCTTATGTAGTCGTCATAGCTTAGAAAATGATTGCAACTGCAATTAAGTATCTAAAGCATGTGAATAGATTAACTTTGAGGTGTTGTAAATTAATTTAAATTATTACGTCTGTATAGACGACGACGTATATATGGGAAAGTCAATAAATATTTTATTACCGTATTTTAATACGTAAATGAGATTAAAATGATTATAGATATTATTTTATAGAAGTATATAAAGATTAAAGAGTATTTGGAAAATATAGCAGCGCGTGTTTTCAACAATAAAAGGTACCAAATAAACAGATGCAATCGATGACGTAGATACGATTACTCAGATCACACGGTATTATTATTTATAAGCAAATATATCATTAATAAATAATAAATGTATTGATAATACACAATTGATTGGTTTTATCGTACATAAAATCAATGTATTGAAGTATTTCTTATGTTAGAGATTGATAAAACTAACCTTACATTTTGTTAGGCAATTACTGCGTTAAACATTCATGATCGATTTGGTAATACTATTTTAAGTGTTGAAATAAATTTTCCTGGTTTTCAGGTTATTAAGCTCATATTGTATGATTGTTTAATGCCTGGTGTAAGTTTAAAAGTAAATTATAAGTTAGAAATTATAAATATATCGCATTAGAAGCTAAATGTAGAGCCAATTAAAATATTTTTGTGTTTTTATTTACTTTACATAAATAGTGTTTATGAAAAAAAAATTCTCTTATGACGCCTAGTAGCGCGTAAAAAAATCTATACAATAGTTGTACCATTAAATGGACAATGCTTGTTTTGGTTATACTACTGCGCTTGAGGCATTTAGAAGCGATAGATTAACATAACTTATGTATGTGTCATATATGCGGCATTTAATAGATTTAAGCCTAGCAAAGGACAATTTAAATTTTAAAATAATTTAAACTTAGCAAAGAAACATAGTTTCAACAGCCTTAGGTAAAATATATAAACCTGGCCAAAATTATAGACATCTAATTTATTTTTTATTGAATAATTACTTATAATAACGTATAAATAGGAATTGTTATTATAATATCACAGACATTTATATATTAGCAAAAGTTACTCCACATGTTATTATTATTTTAGAGTTCTTTGTATTAACTATTTCTTTTGTCTAATTAGTTCCAATATACTAGCGAGATTTATATTTGACAATGGTGTGCTTAAAATGTACAATAACAAGATAATACCAATAAGATTATATGGGGAAAAAATAGTGATTCATATATTATGAGAATAATTTCAAATTCTATATAACAATTTTAAATAAATTATAATAAATGAAATTAGAGATAGTAAATTGTTAAATATAAAATGGCACCCATAATGTTATACTTATATACATTTGTTTTAGTCAATTACGACTTTTACCAAGGTGAATGTACTGTTAGTCTCGTCACCTGGTTTTCGAAATGTATGAGTAATAATGTAGGCTCAGAAATGTTATTAAATTTTAATATATTATTGATCGTGTTTTGTTAATTATAAAAAAATCTTTTAATTATATTTTGCTTATCTGTGGCTTCTAATGAATTATTTAAATAATTATTAGTTTCCTCCCCTACATTTTTGTATTGAGAAATGGCCACCCTACAGATACCTGAGTGTGGTTCTTAGAAAACGGGATTGCCTTTTCAATGGCTCTATAGGTGGCCCTTTGAACGCCCTCTTGCCCTAAATATACTTGCGATATTGTTGCGATACCAATAACTGGGATATTATTTGATTTGAATAGGACACAGTTTACTCGGTTTTATTTTATGGATTTATTGTTAAAAAATATTTACTAACCAAGAAAATAAATATTATTCTGGCGTTGTATCAAATTTTAGCTATTTAATATACAATATCAATTTTCTTATAACTCAGTTAAAAAAACAACTATAATATAATGAAACATATATTGTGGATATTCCAGAGAATGGATTTTTATTTGAACACCGACGTCAACGTTTTGATAAGCAGTGTTTGTTTTATGAATCGCAGATAAAGTTTATGTGTGTAATGTGTGATACCGAGTAACGGCAGCTAAGCAACTTTCACAGCTTCACAAAGTGACATTTAATGTCATAATGGAAGGAAAATACGGGCGACAAGTGTACTAACTTTGCTTATTTGATTTTGTCTGTTCATCACTTTAAAATTTATATGTAATAAGCAACCGTTGTGTATTACTTATACGATTAAAGCCAACATTAGAAGTTAATTCTATATAGTAATAAATACCAACTTAAAGGCACTAGGATAGGATCATAATTAGAACTAACTGAAATTCATTTACAAAACGATATGGTTAATAGTAATTCAACAAAAGGGTTTGTATGTATACTAATAAAGTATTGCGATTGTAATATATAAAACTAAGTGAAACTCTACTGTCTCTGTCACTTCGCTCGGTGTACGAACGGGATCTATGATGCGGAAATATCTGGATATGACGGATGGTAAATAGATGTGAAAGGATCCACAGAATTGCGTACAGATAAAGGGGGTTGGATATTTGCGTTGCCACGAACAGTGGTTGCGTACAAAGCTCGACACGTTTCATTAAAATGTCGAGCGACTCGCTGCGAGGACTTATGTTTGCGATAAACGTGACCGCCGCTAATGTAACGTTCTGCTCTTTGCCTCGATTGAAACGTTTATTTTAAAGCGTATATTATACTAAAATTTGTTATTTGGTATAATATATTACTAAGTGGAATGAAATGGTAAATTATCGAACAGAAATACACGCGCGGCAAACGTCATGTAGAGATAGGTTATAAAATCCACTTACCACATAGTGCCGTCCCATATTCCTTCCAATGTGAACGAGTTTTTGCGGTCATTGCGAATTATTTTAAGTACTATCAGACTAAAATGATAAACTGGGTGATTTGGAATGAGATTTTCTTGAGCACTATTTTATATAATAAAAATCTAAATAGAATAATTAAGAACCCATTGTAATGATTATAAATAATAACAAGAAATAACAACTAAATATCACAAAAATAATATATTCAATTTATATATAATGGGTTTAAAAAACGTTATAACCGATTTGGCTTCATTTTGGAAGGTTTATGTGTTGTTTGTTTGCTGGTACATGTTGCGAGAAGTAACGCGAGGAGTGTTACCGCGACGGAGGCGAGTGAGCGACTGAACGAAAGAGCGAGCGAGAGCGAGGCGAACGAACTGATCCAATCGCACGGAATAGAATGGAATGAGGCGAATCGGCGCGGGCGCACGCTTTTGCTCCTTGTTTATCGGGTTCGCCGGCGTCGACTAGCTCTTATACTGATAACGGGAAGGTCGCTATCCGCCGGGAGCGCGTCCACGCGGCCACGCGCTCCGTCGCACTGCCGCCCGACTTCTTACGAATATTTGTGGAGACAAGTTATTTTTAATCGATACGCTTCTAAAATAATATTGTACGCTCATTTGACGCGCATTATAAGACAATGCTTTATTGGCACACACTCAGCACTACGACTATCGTGATATCTAATTGGAAATATAGCTCCAATTGTATATTTTGTTTTATTTAATGAAAATATAGTATATCGTAGAACAGAAAAATAACGAGTTAAAATTCGTTCGACCAGAAAACTACATATTTGAAAATATTAGTAGCTTGTAATTGTAATTTAAATATTTTTTTTTTATAAAAAAGTACTATTTTTTAATTTGCATTGTACAAATAAACGAATTAATAGACGAATAAATGTGGAAACAAATACTTTGGATAGTTAATTTGATGGTTTTAGTTCAACACTGTAGAGCTGCTTGTAGGTTGCGATAACTCAGCTTAATAATAAGGTAATAGCAGTCAAATGTTGCCTTGATCTTGCATTTAATACTAAATGCTTGGCTGTGTTATTGAATTATGTGATAATCGAGAATACCTTACGTAATTTACTAATTTAGGTTTCCTTTGAGAAGCTGTAGTGGCAGAAATCAGTTCCTGTTAAGGCCAATTAGTGTATTAGACAATTTGCAGAAGCGTTGCATCTTGCAGTATATAGTATATACCTCTATTAATTATTATTTATTACTATAGCACCTTATGCATCTTACCTTCGTGGGGTAGTTGGCTCGTATATGACTAAACGTGTTGATAGCGGGTTCAAGTACCACGCGGGGTTGAATTAAAAAGTAGAAACCTTAATCTTATCACTACGTAGTATGTTTTCCAAATTTGTCTTGTTAAATATGGAAGAGAATTGACTATAAAACATTTTTCAATACAAATCACAATACATTGTACAATAACTTGCATTTGTGCATCGGGAAAACATTTTTAAAACATTCAAAATATTAATTTTATGTGAATATCTTACAGTATATTATAATAATATAGGTACATATTGGCTAAGTGAAATATCGTAAGTTTTTGTCAAACATAAGTCAATATTTGTTCGTAAAAGCTCTCTAAGACACACCCCTAGGTAATTATGATGGCCGTGCCCGCAATATGTTGCGTAAATATTGTTTTTGTCCCTTTTTCCTTAACCTCACAAGTAGTCTTAATTAAAGCATAATTCAGCGATTACGTGGAAAGTTTTCTAATTTATACAATCGATTCTTTAGTTTTTTATTGAAGGCCAGCTTTAGAATAATTGCTCTTTATATGTTAGTTTTTATTATATTACTAACGGCCCCTGCGCGGCTTCGTCCGCTTGAACTATACAAATATTTATTTAGGAGGAAAAAATATTTATTATTTTAGTATGTTATATGTTACTTTTTAGTACTAAATAAATATTTTTTTGGGAAGTCATTTAATTGATATGATCTTTACAATATCATATTGTATAGAAAATATTTAGTTATTTCATATCTATCTAGATAGGTAGGCTGTAGGTACGCGTGCACTACAAACGCTTTTTTTCCGCGTAATTCCTTTTTCGCGAATTAACAGGATAATGGATTTTAGGAATTTTCCTATGTTTGAAAGTTTTCTACCCGAGTGTAAAATGCGCATAAGTTTAGAAAATCTAACTTGAAGGCGGGCACGGGTTTTTTTTAACTTAATTCAATTCAAGCAATTCTTAAGCTTTGTAATATTAGCATAGATTACCTTCAATCAAACGGTAGGCAATTGTTTTAAAATATTTTTAATAAAATTAAATATATAAGCGTATTTTTGGCATTTTTTATGTTAATTAAGTAAAGCCCTAATTTAAATATATAAAACTCATTTAACTAGTAACGATGACAGTCTAGGTGTTGGTATTGAATGTTTGTACATGTGTCACCTTCCACGACGCACTACGGTCTTATTCAATTTGTTTATTTTGTCACTTCTGTCGACATCATTAAACCTAAGTAATGAGGACGTCCTAATGTGTAATTGTTTAGTCGATGTTATATATGTAAATATATTATATATAAATTATAAAGATTTTGACGTGTTCATATTAATTTTATAAGTAGGTATTTTAAACTATTATTACAATGAGATTTTGTATAATTATTTGTTAACGTCAAAGTTATTAATGTGTTTAATTATATTTATACAAATGATTCGTCATCGAAAAACACATATTTTACTTGTACGTTAACCCGATCAAAATAATAATTACATTATAAAAAAATCCCCTAGTGGAAATTTGAAACCGTAAAAGGGATATATTTTTTAAATATATAGATTTTAATTAAGGAATATTAATAAATAGTACAATTAATTCTGTTTCAAAATTCGACATAACATAGCTAAACAAACTTTAAAACAAAAGATTAATATGGCTTATCAGAGATCGGCTCTTTTCGTTTCGTGAATATACCTCATTATTGATGGTTTATAGACGTTTCGTAATGGTACATAAGCGTAACTAATGCACAGCTACGTATTATGCTTCTTTAAAATTTTCAAAGCCCCGTTGGTCCCCAAGATTAAGCTTATAATTCTTCTTCTTTCTTCTTATGTTGAATAAAAATATTTGAATTTGAATTCTCTTCTTCTATGAAGTTAATTACAAAGTTTATACAAAACAAACGGATGTTTAGTTATTATGCATAACTTCGAAAATATGTGCCAAAGCGGATTTGATCACGACACTATCGCGTGGAGTGGATAATGTCTGAGAGTTCCTGGTAAAATAACGACATTCGACTTCCCATCAATAATTTTGTTTTAAAATTTCTTCAAGCCTTGCCTTATTTTATTTATCTGTCATGGCGAAGAGGGACAGCGCCAAATAGTAAAGGTGAAGATTGTGGTTTCGATCTCTGGGGAATTTCGGGGAATTCATTATATTAATATCCCTGCTATGATAGACAAAGATAAAATATTGAAGTTTATACTATTTTGCAAAACATATATAACATATACATAATTATGTACATGAGAATCCATTATGGTAGAAAATATAGTGTAAAATATTGAAAATATGTAAATATATTTTATTTTATATCCTGTAATAACTAGAGTGCAACTGATAAGCAACTGAGGCAAATTATTACAGTTCCATGTCAAATATTTTTTGTTATATTTAAAAACAAATATAACAGCTGTCACTACCTCGCTAAAGGAAAGTGGCAGATCAATAAAGCCAGTTACGACTAAAATGCATCATTATCATAGTTTCAAGCAAGGAAGCTGGAATGTGGACATGTGATCAGGCAGTCGACGCGTGAAACGGCTGCGTGCACACATACGCGCCACGAATACCCAACACTACTACACGAGGTCGAAGTGTGCGTCCATGTGTATACTGTTCGAAATACATCTGTGTGCGTTTTATAGCACACACACAGCCACGCCAACACACATGGACTTATTCTGAAACGATTAAATTTGCTTTCATTATATTGTTGCTAGTTGGATTCTGATGAAAACGTTTAACTTATTGTGCAAATTTTGTCACGTCGTCTTATCATTTGTGGAGATAGAGGTATCATCGCTGATTTTCACTCTCTCAAGACTGACTCATAAAGCTATTATAAACAACAAAATAAATTGATAAGTTTTTAAGAGATTTTTTGTTTTATTTGTTGTATAAGTTAATCTTAGTTGAGACCTATATGTATATTTGTTATTTTTCTTTCTATCTTTCTTATCTGTTATTCTTCTGTACAAAAATACAAGAGTAGTCGAATTCTTTTAACCAAAAGATAATTTATTTTTTCTTTTTTTTCAGCTTCACGCTGTATCCCGCTCATAGACAGGGGGAATCTTGGAACCTAGTGTTAAAACACTCCGTTCTCATTAAGATACTTCCGTTTTGAATTATGAAGACATTGCGTTTTGAATGGCGGAACTCAACACCGCGCTTTGTACAATAAGTAATATTCATAATAAAAAATAATAAAGTAGGTGAAAAGCACGAAACGAATCCTAAAAGCAAATTTATAGTAGATTGTTGGTTATCTGCACAGCTGTTTTTACCGATTTCATAAATAGTGGATATTATACACTTATATTAATTGTAGCACAATAGGCTTTTCACTCAGGTGTGATTTTATTTTCGTTAAAATCGTCGTAATACAACTATTTTCATTTCTCAGTACATTTACCATATCACCTAGTTTGAAACTTCCTTATATTCCTGTAGGAGTAGATTTTACAGCTTAGTATTTTATTTTTTTTATCCTTTGGTTTTTTTGTTTCCACGCTTTATTTATCCCGCACATAGCAGGGTTGACAGAGGTAACGTTGTGTTAAGATACTCTGTTCCTATTATGACACTTCACTTCTTTTTCTTTTCATTACCTCGAGTGGTCCTCGAACCTGTCGCGTTTTCAATAACACGTCGAACTATATAATCTTATTGTTGTTCAAATCCAAAATGCTATATTTATTGTAAAAGTGCATAAAATTAAGTATTTTGATATAAATACCTCATTTTTGTACATTATTAAACATTAACATGTATTTAAAGTAAGTCATTGACATGACATAAATTACACGAGCTTAGACAGCTGTTGAGTCTGAAAAAATATATTTAGAAAAAAAAATATATTTTAAGAACTTCTGCAAGTGCTACTGAACTTTGATTCAAACCCAGATATGTTTATATTTTGCGTTTAAATTCACAACATTTTACACGTTGCATTTCCAAGTAAAACAAGGTGTGTATCATTCAAGTCTGCGTCATCGTTCGGAAATAAATTTGATAAGGGAACGTTTGAGACGTAAATTAATTGTATTATTTACTTATTGCTTAATAATAAATGAACCGTAGATAGATAATTATTTGGTGAGTTAAATAATTTTTTAATTGATAATTTGTTCTCAGTTGATCAGAGTAAATGTATATTGTTTTTAGTTAAGATTCTTAGTCTCTTTTAAAGGTAAGTATTTCAATATTTTTTAAAATTATACTCACTTATCTATTTACCTGCAATTTTGTATTGATATATTTAAAAAATATATAAAAAAATAAATAATTCATTAGAAAACCCAAAATTTACATTAGATTTAAGTAATTCTTAGTTTTTGATTGAGTACTTTGTTAAGGTTAAAGGGTATCAGAGTTCATTGGTTTATTTTTCTTAGCGTACGTAATGGAAAATACTGTTCCTTTGACAGCCCCTGAGTATATTTATATAAATAGTCTTAATATGGACATAGATTACATGAATTCTGTGGTTTTGAAGCAATAAATAATTATATCAAAGATACTGGATCAGTGTTATGAACAGTGGACAGTAGTTGGGGAAGTTAAGTTAGTTAAGTAGCAATAACTATAATCATATAAAAAAATCTGTAAAACAAGCAAACCTGCAACAATTTATTTAAATAAAAAAAATGGTAAACATTTTTTGGCATTAACTTTCTGGCACGCTGATTACGTACAAAATATTTTTATAGTTTTTGGCGGTTCAACAGAAGATTGTTCTAAAATTTGAGCGAGCAGAGCCACCGGCCTTACCTAACCTACGTAGGTACTCAGTAGTAAGATAATAGTTTATCGTAGTGGGCGTGACTGTAGCGTCACGGTCATTTCACAATCTACCTCAAGCATCCTACGATGATAATAAAAATCGTAGTATGCATGAGTTTGGAGTGACACCAGCGTGATACGTAGCTGTTGTTATGATTGTCATGATTGTGTTATTCTTAAAATATCTATATATGTGATATGTGTGAATACGTAAACGAATGAATCTACTACTAATAGTTCTTGTCTTTCTAAAGTGCCTTATTAATTTTGTGGTAATGAGTGTAAATAATTAATTTACATAATAAAGCACAAGAAATATTATTGTAATATCCATTTCTATAGATTTTGCGTGAAGTTTCTATTGAATGATGCAATTCCACAAGAGACCATTTATACAAGAAGTAATATTTATTAATATATTTTTATTTAATATTTAAATTATCTAAAAATAAAACCAGCATATAATAAAACATTTTTAATATAGAAATATTAAACATATTTCAAATTGTATTAACAATATTTCAAAATGGCACATCGCAAGGCACTCGGAATGTTAATACATCACTATTCGAAATGCATTTCTTAGAAAACGTTATTTACTCTTATCAATATTATTTAATACAATTTTTCTAGTTACATTATATCACATTAGGTTTATTTATATTATATCAATAATAACAGTTTCATTTATTAATATAATTCATTTCATATATTTAATTATTATAAATAAGAATTTTATGGTATAAAAAAAATACATATTTTCAGTGTTTATTATTATAGTATTAGATGTATCGTAACGATTTCTATTTTTTTATTCTGTTCTTATATAATACATTGAAATTGAATTTCCATATCAATTAAGACACGATTTTCCGTTATTACCTACATATGAATCACTTTTCAGCACTCGCAAATAAATATACATACATATATTTTAACTACATTTCTATGAATTACATGTGATGTATTTGTAAGGAAAGAAAGTTAAGTACATAGTATTTGAAAAACAACAAGATAATATATCGAGATAGATTTTGACATATCTTGAAATGACGCCATTTTTATACTGACCTACTATTTGGTAGTGTCGTCATACCGTGTTACAAGTAATAGTTAAATATTCGTTATTTTCTTAATTTAAATCACTTTTAACTGAGGTATTCATTTACAAATAAGGTATCATATAAGAATCGAATCAAATGTATTTTACAATTTTTAAATTTCACCGTTAAATAGAATTGAACTGAAGTCATAAATGCTAAGCGAAATAGATTTTCTTATTTTTTTCGTTTTGGAACTACTTAAAGCATTTTATTTTAAGAATTATATTGGGACAACAGACGGTTACGAAGAAAAATGATAAAGATCTTATTTATCGAAATGATAGATATTGAATTGGTCCATACAATCTGACGAGTCACTGTCTACTCGAAAATCAATTAGGCTTACTATAATATAGTAGGATATTGTCTAGAATACATTTATTAATATACATTCATCTGTCTCAATGTTAGGGAAGACTGGGTAAACGTAGTGTTCCTGTTCTACATTATTTACAGATAAGAATCCGTTTTATGTTTAAAATATATAAATATATTAAGAATATATTAAAAATTAATAAATATATTAAAATATAGGTACATATTCTCTTATAATGCTAAACTTAAGAGTTAATTGGGTTTTTAAGTAGTTAACAGTGTTACGTTATTAGATCACATTTTGAAATAGATTTTATTATTACAAATTTCAGTAATATTAGAATTTTTACAAATAGTTAAATTACTATTTTATTTTACCTAGTAATTTTAACATGGTATATTCATTTTATTTATCTCCTGTAATAAAACTGTAAAAATAAGTATGCTATTTGACATCGACAACTATAAATCAATATCGGAATGGTTTATGTAAGTATTATTCGAGGGACGGAATTGAATAGTTAAGTACAGTTATATGAATAAATATGATCTATACAGTAATATTTCTTTGATAGTTATCACAAAATTCGGACATTCCCCGCGTGGTCGTCACTTTTCTCATATCGAACTTTTTCATTCGAATATAACTTTTCTTGGATAGCGGCAAACGACTGGCCTTTCGTCTCTGGCAATAAAATTAGTATAAATATAACACCCCCTACAGATAGTAAACCGAAGCACCAAAAAGCTACAAAATTCCCCAAATTATCTGCAATCACTTGATATAGCTTCGTGACCGCAAACGTCATTAAAGCTACAAATATTTGGATAACACAAGTCGCTTTAGACTTTATGTTTGTTGGGAAGATTTCTGACGTTATTGCGAATGGCACAGTGGCTAAACCTATTGTGTATGAAAATATAAATATAGGTATTACTACTATAGGAATAAAATTAAGAGCTACAATAAGTTCACTGTTCTCATGTTTCATAAAGAAATATGCACCTATAATTATATTAGCGAGTCCAACACCACATGATGAGACTAACAATAGAGGTTTTCTTCCTAATCTATCAACTAGTTGCGAAGACACTGCTGAGGTCAGCAGCTGGACCGTTCCAAATAAAATACAAGCTTCCTTGGCGTCTAGGCCTCCTTCAGCTGCACCAAATATTTGTTGAGCATACGATATAATTGCGGTGCTGCCACAGAACTGCTGTGTAAAATATATACCAAGTAAAATAATAAGGCCTCGTCTGTTTCCGCCAACAGTAAATAAATCCTTCCATCTGCTTTTGTCCTTCATATTTTCATTGACTAGATGGGACATACTTTCTAATTCTTCAGTAATATAATACTTTCCGCGTAGACTTTTTAGTGATTTTTCTGCTTTATTAGTGTCTCCGGACTTAATATAATAATATGGAGATTCTGGTACTGCACTGAATGTTACTACGAATAGGATTGGTATAGCTATGTTAAAACTTGCCAACCCCATCATGGATACGTAAGGTCCTATACAGTATTGTGACAGGATACCAAACTGAAAAATAAATTTAAAAAATATTAATTTTATGTAACACATTAGTTATAAGTATTAGTGATTGTAAAACTATTTGAAAAGATATGTTTTCTATGGAACAGCAGGCTAAGATAACTTAGTAATGTATCACTTCGGTTTCCATTTTTTCTAATTCAAAGCGTGGAGAGTGGGTTGGAGGAAGTCGACTGCCATTTCTTAGAAAAATAATAATAGGTATGTTCTAAATATACCTACTACTAATTATTTAGCTTACTTCGAATATAAACTCATAATGATTATCACGCCACTGCGACGCTTATGTCATTGCAATGCCTAATGCTTAAATAGAATTTAAGTTTTTTTCGGGGTCAAGAGTCAACCTAAACAGTGATTCAATAATTGTAAGAATAAGTATTTAATGACATAATTAAAGTTTAAATATCTATCTAAGTAAATGGGATATTTTTTATATTGTATGTTCAGTTATTTTTGAATTTTAAATTTAACAAAAAAATTGTATATTATTTAAAGACTCTTTTTTAGAACAATGTAAAATGTAAAAGCGCGGCAACACACAATACCTCGAAAATACGGCAGAAATTGACAGAGTGTCTAAACACTAGGATCGCTCTGCCTACCATGCTAAATGCGGGATACAGTGTGAAGCTGATAAAAACAACTATAACATTTGATATACCAAAATAGATCCGTAGGCAATATTATCCTTATATAAGGATAAAGATAATATATTTCAATTACCAACATTGAATATGCACCAATATAATGAAATTCAAGTGGTTTTATTAAGAATTCGATTAAACAATCACCTTAGACATAACAGTGATAAGAGTTGTCATAGCACCGCGCACTTCATTCGAGGCAATTTCTCCCAAGTACATAGGGGCAGCCGTGTATGCTATTCCATACCCTAGGCCCGATATGAGACGAGCTGCGTATATCATAGGAACATTGTTAGCCAGCATCACGAGGATCCAACCGATGATGTAAGGAATAGCAGCTAGAAGTAGAGTTTTCTTCGTTCCTATTCTGTCTGCGAGGTATGACGCTGGGATCGGACTGACAGCTGAAAATTTTTATTTGAATTGCTTTAGTAATGTTTTACGTAAAGTTTTGTATTAAAGGGTTCTTATTATAGATATTAAAAAATAACTTTTATAATTTAGAATAAATCAAAGAAAGGAATCAATAAAAAAAATGTACTTGTATTATTAAACATAAATAATAAAAACTTTTTATTGGAATATAACTAGATTACGTAAACATTATCGAAACGCTATATATTTATTATTTACCTTGTATATAAAACTACTTCCAAGAATATTTTGTATAAAATAATTATAGAGTCGCGCACAGTGAAACAGTGTATGACTAAAGACGCGAAGGCTGTGGGTTCGACTACCACTCGAGAAAGAAAAGATAATTGAATTTTCTTGCTCTGGTGAAGAGACAAAGCGCGGCGTTGATTTCCGCAATATTTCGAAAATTGTCTTAAACACTAGGTAGGCCCTTTGCCTACCCTGCTATACAGCGTGAAACAAAAAAGTAAAAGCTACCTGAAAACAGGATCATAAGCGAAGCGATCCATGAGCTCTGATCCGCCGTTGTTTGTATAGGAGAGTCCTCTGCCAAGAGTATCGGGAGAGTGGGAGACGTCCACCCCACCGTCGTGCCCGCCGCCGCCGTAATTAAAGTCGCTGGAAAACGCAAACAGAACTCTTATTTACTTACAAATTTGCGGACATGTTGCCTTTGGCCGTTCATATAATTGAACAGTGTCAAAGTTTGGAAAAGGCAATGAAAATATAAAACATTCATAAAATCACATGCAGCAAACTTGAACCGACTTAGTTATTTCTTAGAAGTATTGTGGTCTAATTAATTAATATTTTTATAATTATTGCATCATAACATTTTTATACAGATAATAAATAGGTATGTACATAATTTAATAACATGTGTGCATTTAAAAATAAAATAATGTCTTGGTATTCGTTGATCAATAATAAAATAAGTAATTTAGATAATTGAGATAAATAAACTTGTTTTAAAAATGCTAGATGCATAAAATTGATTCCAGGCTTTAGTCTCATTTATGAAATTAAAAAGAAAAATGTAAATTAAAATGAAAAAACCGGTCAAGTACGAGTAGGACTCGCCGAGGGTTTCGTACCATTTTCAGGTACTATGAGATACTATGAGGGTTCACTATTTGAGGTACGGAATCTTTATAAGGTCCTGTTAAAAAATAACTTTTCGAGTATGTCCTTTTTCTTGCAAATAACATATGAATAAATTTAATTAAAAGAAGCTTGGGTAAATATTAAATATTTAGATAAAGAAAGGGTTTTTCACATCGTACTAAGTATAATAAAATACTAGAAAACTTCAGCGATATCATCTGAACCATTCAATTGCTTCGGTTAATCAAGTCTTAATCAGTGGGTTTAATTAAATTAAAAACTTCTTTAATTAGCTAAACGTACTAGATTAACGAGCCATGTACAATTAATTTTACAACATGACTTCTAAAAGTAGGTATATGTGCAGTTGTGACGTTTTCTATTTTATTCGCAGTTGGTGGATATTTTCCAAGGCTTCCTTATCATTATTGTTATTGATACTAGGAATATTATTTCTTCCTATGTCTTATATTTGAACTTCTAGTAAGATTTATTATAGAAAAAAATCTGTGGCTATGTGAAATGTATATATGTGTTTATTAACTTTTAATTCTTAAAAAAATGTTTGACGGCCTCTTTTGGATATTAACTTTTAAATATTACTTAAATTTTTTTAGTATGAAATGTAGAAAAATATTAAATACAACACGATTATTAGCAAAAAGTGGAGGCAAATACTGTTAAACTCGTACTATAGATAATAAATTTGTCATAACTCAAGTTGTAAAAGGTCTTTGACCTTTAACGACACATGTATTTTCTACTTTAGCTGATATTTGGAAAACATGTGTAATTTGATAAAAAAAATTCTATTATCACACTATCAGTATGTTTAGTCCTTAGGAAAATTATCACATTTGTTATAAAGTTACTATTAAATGGTATCTCCCTAAGATATCATGTACATATTTTATAATGAGATATAATATAATGTAATGAATTATATATACCTATTTAAGCTGATATATATATATTTAAGTAATTATCGTATTTAAAATAGATTCTTTTTATATTTATTTATACTTTGTGCCTTCACTGGACCCTCCATCCATCCATCCATCAGCCTTTCAACGTCCAGCGGATCCAGCGGATTCCCGCTGTCTTCTTAAGGTCGTCGGTCCACCTGGACCACGTATGTATAAATATTCTTATAATAAATAGATTCTGTTTTAAACAATATAAGATAAATGATAATATAACTACAAGATCGTACAGTGATTGTTGCTTTTGCATTCGGTCATCGATTTAAAAAAATGTCACATTTCGTTCGTAAAAAATACGTAGACATAAGTCGGTCAAATCACAAGGTTATATCTATATATGGAGATATATGTATCTATATTATGACTAGGCACGTTTTAAGATAACACAATCACTATGAGTCTGATTGCGACATACCAAGAAACAGTTAAACAGATGGACACAATTAGACCAAGATAAATCTTATTGTATTTCTAGGGCACACTTTTTTGTTTTAAATTTTTAAGTTTTATTTTATACTTGGGATTGAAAATTTTAAATTGCAGAATAAAGAAGAAGAGGATTATTGCTAAAATGGACTTATTTCAATAGACGGTGCTACAAATATTAAAATAAAATTCAGCTTCACGCTGTATTCCGCACACAGCAGGGTAGCTAGAGGGAACCTCGTGTTAAGACACTCCGTTCCCTACTTTCTGCCGCGCTTTGCCGCGACACCAGAGTGAAGAAATGGAAATATAAACTTAAATAAATATTTCACTTCCTCGAGTGGAGATCGAACCCACAACCGTCGCGTTACAGTCACACGCAATTACAAATATCTTGCTACATTTAAATGTTTATATAGAATTTTAATATATATTTAAAAATTTAATAGTTTTCCCTGTACTTTATAAACATGATACTAAAAGGGCAATTAAAATAATTGTTTCACGGTGTTTTTTACCTCTTTACGTTGATAAGTTTCCTTCTCTGCTTCTAATGGTAATGACACATTTAAATCCACTGAATAGGTAGTGTTTTTGTTTTTTTATCTATAATTGCGTGATAGTGATGGCTTTTTAATTTCTATATATATATGTATAATATAGTAAATTCTTGTACGAAATTTTAGAAAGAATCTTGCGACTATTTTTTAAATTTTTATACTAAAAATGGGACACGACTTTGGGTTTCCCGTTAAGTTAAAACTGACGTCAAAAATACGTCCACATTTCCAAACATATTTTCTCTATACGGCATTTCATAAACCTGTGCTAATTTTATTAGCACAACCAAAAGTAACATTAGAACTTTAATGATGGTGGTAATAGAAACAGCTAACGGTAAGTCCTAGACTTACTATTTTTATTGTGGACACCATGAGTCATGCTCAGTCATGGACGAAATGGCCTAGTTATGATCAATGGCATGGCTAAGGCTGACGGGCCTGAGGCGATGCTGGTGCAATCAATTATTTACTGTATTAATTGCTCGATATATCCATGTGTAACAAGCATCTAGCTGTGCTAGATGTACATGTACTGTATGTACTACTTATAAACTTGAACCAATTTTTTTTCTTAATAACAGATATACTTAGTTATACATTTTTAATCAATGTCACAAGTATGCAACACACGTACTTAATTGTGTGTGTGTATATTATATGAAAACATATAATCTTTTTTAGGCTTATAGCACATGATCATTTCTTTAACTAATTACACACACAGGTATTTAAATAATTACGTATTACTTTTTAGAAAAAACGCCGTCTTAGTTGATTCTTTCTCAAGTCGATCGAAAGGAAAATGTATAATATAAATAGTTCACAAATGTAAATCGAATTCACAACTGTCGCCTATCTCGCCACAAGAGTGGCGATTTTTGTCTAATATTTTTAATATTAACTTCCAGGTAAAATTAAATTTTGTAAAAATTATAAATTTAGTGCTGGTTTCTGAAATGTAAAACAAGTTATTTTTAATTAAGGTAAAATTAGGTTGAATTTAATTTACGGTATGATGAATCCTCTATTGCTTTGAGAAGACTGAGATTGTAAGACCTTTTGCTAAAAATTCTCGGAAATGTTTCAGTTTCGAAAAAAATGAAAAAGATATTAGTTAAGATTACACAGATAACACATACAACAGATAACAGATAGAATATAATAACATCTAAGCAGTTTATTCTATCTCTTTAATCTGATTTATGGTTTATAAAAAAAAAAGAGATAAAAAAACAATTGACATGTTAAAATAAGTTATACGTTATACTGTTCGTTAATTAAGAGAATATCTTTACCATATATTAATTATTTGGCTTAAATCAGTGTCGATTCTTGTTTTTTTTTATCATTTTTGCCAAACCAGCCTTTTCTATCTAAGTTTATCTTTATCATCAGCTCAATACAATTATCGGGCAATGTTATCGTCGGTCTACGTAAATTTCAAAATAATAGGAAGTTAGATGTTTCATAACAGTTTTTTTAGGACAGGAAAAGCGAAAATTATACTTAAACAATTTAAGTTAATAAGAGACAGCGGCGTGTTTTTTATTCATCAGCAAAATTATTCTGGGCGTGTTGTGACCTCGAACTTTGGGCGTTTTCGTGACCATAAATTCGTATTACAATGACAAGTTATTTTTAAGAATTATTTATTACATATTATATTTACCTGAATGTTTTGTGTGAAAAATATTTTGACAGTTATCATTCTAGTTACGAAGCCATCTTATTATTCTGAATCCTTAAAAAATAATGGCTATGAAAAATAAGTGGTATTAAAAGGAGATTACTTCTGTTTATATCTGTTAAAGATATGTATATTATTTTATCTGGTTATATGGATATGATTGACAAATTAGAAAACCGGAATTTTACTGGACACGTGCTGTAATAAATGCAAATTAATGTTTTTATTATCGTTATACTAAAAATCTTTAATCACGAACATTATATGCCAATAGTTTGTAAACAAAATTAATTTTAATGTGAGCTGCAAAAACCTTAAGAAATTTTAACATGAAATGCCAAGTTCATTAATTAATTGACTACATAAGTTTTATACAACATGGCGGAACCTTTGGTTTTGAGATATGATTTTTTATACGAAGTTTTTTACGAACTAAAATTATTATAATATCCTTTTCACATATAAACATTGCATTCATATGATATTTTGAAAAACTATAAAGTTACGTAATCGCTATACATAATATGCATATGTAGATAGGTGTGAATTACGAAATCAATAATTATACGACACATACTTAAAGAAAAAAAAGTTAGAACTAATATGATACACTTATTGTATATTATGTTTTTTTTTATTCAAAAAATTGTATGTATCTATAGCATTGCTGTAAGGAGGATAATAATTGAATTTTATAAAAAAAAACCTAAAATAAATAAAAAAAAAAACATAATATATTTAATTTTACATAAGTACTAGTTTTTAATCATATAATTATATGTAATCAGTAGCGTAATTTAAATAAGCAGTTTAACGAACATCGTTTAGTATCAATTAAGAAGTTGTTTATCTAAAGCGCAAATTGCATATATTGGCATTAAATGAAACCAGTTATAAGTATTTGTTACAGAGATAGTCGATGCATGTTTAAAAAATTACCTAAGTACATTTATGCTATCGCTGCTTTAAACTGAAGGAGACTAGGAGTCATTGCTTCAAGCGTGGTTTAAAATTTTCAATTTATTGAATTTTTTTAAGATCGATATGCGAAGTTGTGGGATATTTTCAACAGGTATACTTATACAATTGATTAAATTCTTAAGTTGTCTTCTTGTTGAGGCCACTCGAGGAAATTGCATGTTGAGTAAGGAAATGAAAATGAGGAGATCGAGGAAATGAAAACATTTAATATTCTCATTTCTTTGCTCTGGTGAAAAATGGGGAACGGAGTGCCTTAACACTAAGTACCTTCTGCATGCCATTGTGTGCGGAGTATGGCGTGAATATAAAAAAGTCTAATCACACATAAATAAATTTTACTATATCAAAATGTTGATAATTACTGTTTTTCAGCAAAAAAAGTATTATAAAAGTGAATAATATTTAACTTAATATTTTTTTTCAAGATTCCTAGAAATTTATACATTTTATTGTCATTATAATATATTAAATATTTAGAATATAATACAGGTAAATTTACAATATACAATAAATACATCTAGATACCACGACTTCCTCGATGTTCTATTAAATTCTGTTTACCTACTTTACAGAGCGCCATAGTAAATATCTGGTTGTCAGTTCGCGAGTGACGTCTTTGTTATGTATTGTTTATCCGTATGTGTCTGAACTCTGAATACATTTGTAACGTAGCTAACGATTTCCGTTTTTACTTGCTAACGAATGGCTGACATTTTATTTTGGATTCGTGGATTATATTTTTACTGAATTATATTTTTGTGATCATTGTAAGATGAAAGTGGAGAACGGAGTGTCTTGACATTAAGATTTCTCTGACTTACGATGTGGGAGAACGTGAAGCTAAAAAAATTGATTATATATTTTTCATTTTCATGTATTTTATATCTATATAAAATAATTATTGCTACTTGCTAGTGATTATTTCAATTTCGTAGTTAGGTAATAATAACAAAAAATCATAAATTCTCATTTAGGTACAGTAGGTACAACACAGTACAGCACAAACTCCGAGGAATTTTAATAACCTTATAATATATTCTTTTCAATATAACATCAGTAACTATTTAATAAAAACACAATTGGGATTATTTATACTTTGGATCATGGATTCATTTCTTCATAATATTCGTATTGTTTGTGCAAGTAATGCTTTAAATAACAATATTTTTTTATTAGTGGCTTAAATAAATATGATAGCTTTTGCGTTTTTAACAACATTTTTCTATGGCTTTTTATTAAACTAAAATAATAACAGCTAAAATACGAATATGTCACATAAATGTAAAAATTATATTTGTATTCTTCAATATGACATTGAAAATTGTAAAACAAAACAGAAACCGAGTTTGAATCGATCTTTGTGTTCATTTAAGAAAAAGTTATACTAAACCTATCATATAAGTTATATAAAAAAATAGAAATAAATAAAATAAACTAAATAATTTAATTACATTTCTCTTTCTCAATTAAAGTATGGAACAGCTCAAACCTCTAATCAAATGAACGCCACGTCGTTGGTATACGCTAATAAAAAATCGCTTAGATCCAATGAAACGTCTAGTTTTTTCTGGTATATTGCGAGAAACAAAAGACAATCGTCGTTAAAATTACTAAGCTACAAATTAAGAGAGAAAGGGTAAATTAAAGTATTTTTCCTCTTCTGTTACAGGAAACTTTTGCTTGATTAAATATACTGATTTCTTTGTTATTTACTTTTGAATTTGCAAAAAGTCTATAACAGATATTTTAAATACAAAAAGTAAATGACGAGAAAGTAATTTTAGTTTAATAAATATATCTTTAGTACCTTATATAATTTTAAGCGGCGTCGACAATAAAATTACCACATGAAAATTATTTTATGTGTTAGCCAAAATATAATACACGCACCGGTCGACAAATGTTGACAATATTTAGAGAAATCTATTATTTTTCAAGGACATTTCTTTGAGTAGGATTTGAATCCATGAGCGTAGCATGATAGGTACATGATAACGATATGTGAACGTTGTGAAATGTTTCTTTCTATTTATTTATTTCTGGAAAAACCCAGTGTTAAGACCCTTCGTTTCCCATTTTCCCCCAACTTACCAGACATTGTATGTTGAATAGCGGATATCAACCATCACTGAACCTACTCTACTAGAGGGAAAATATTTTATGCATTCGCTTTTAATATATTTAAAAAGTCAGACGCTTTTCCACTGAGCCATAACGGCCTCCACTGTTTATTAACTTTAATATTATACATATCTTATCTTATCTTATCTGCCCTACTATTTTCACATTTATAGTAGTTTTTAATTGAATCAGGTATGTAGGCCTAGTCTATAACTTAGGACCCTAAGCCTTTTTTTATAGATGGCCTCATAATCAGTATTGCATAATATTTTTGATATATTAATAGCGGACGAGTACGTAACCACACGCCATTGTGATAAAGCTTAGTAAATTGATATTATTGTCATATTAAAATTTCATATCTCCATTGCAAATCTGTTGTAATAATTATCATATTTCGAAACATCATTGTGTAATCGGTGATTTAGACATTTTTAAGTAATTACTAAGTAAGTAGTATTTTAACAAAGAATTCAATTAGATGTTTTTATCGGTCTCTGAACTATCGTTATTAAATGAAACTAAGCTTTTTAATAGTAACAAACAACTGGGCTTCTATATGTAACTCATGAAATTAGTTCGATTTGATTTATCATGACATATCTGTATCTGTATCTTTTATGCTATATAATTTTAAAAATTAAATGAAATTATACCATTTATTACTTAAGTGTATGCTAGAAAACCAATAAATATTTTTAAGGAGAACAATTGATGAAAATAGAAAAAAATAATGTCGATTGATAACAGTTGTTTGTAATATAATGTTCCTCATTAGACTAAGTAGCTTCAGTTTAATCCACAGAAGTATTGTATTAAATTAGTAAAAAATAATAAAGTTTTTATAACAACTGCACAATAGTATGCACATTTGTTAGATATCCCATACAACGTGGCCTAGTTTCGATTTAATATCGAAACAATCTGTTGAACAGAACGTTATTTTTGCAATATTTCCTGCCCATTTTAGATAAACCATTGCGTATTTATATTAACAAATTTAATTGTCACACAAGTTGTAATAAATAATAAATAGTTTATTACTTGGCAACCATGTTTTAACAAATCTTCTTGCAACAAATTTTAATTGTAATGTTTTCTTTTCAGGTTATATTTTTTCAAGTGATGACACTTTTTTAATATAAAAATATATACATACAAAACAGTTGGTGCATGCACGAATGATATTGTTAAATTGCTACTTCATATATGCAACGTACTTTTGAAATATTAATTTTTGGGCATTGTTACAGAATATACATATTGCTATATCTGTATAGCAATGAAGAAATGAATAATAAATTGAGGCCAGTTATGGCTCATGGGCACAAAATGTGTCTGTAAACGCGACGGGTGGTGGATTCGATTCCTACTCGGGAAATGACGCTACTAAAATAATATTAAAAGTATTCTGTTTATGTTTTCTAAATTGTTTACAATTAAAAATACATCTAATGAAAGATCAATTATTATTATTCTAATATTTATTATGTATATACTCGTATATCATTAATTTGCAAGTAAGTAGGTACTATTGCGAATTATGGTTACTTATATAATAATTCTTAAGGAAAAGTATATAAATAAAAGTAAAGAGTCAAAGGAAATATACATATTTTATTTTATATATCTTAATATTGATGTGGACGTCTTTACAAGAGACGGTCAAGGCAAAGTACTTGGCCATGTAGTGAAGGTACTTGGAACTCGTTTGCGTATTTATCAATTTGTGTAATTAGATTGAAAGCGTCTTTTCCTTTTATGTTTAATATGCTGTATAATTTAATTTACATATTAATCTAAAAGTTAAGATATGATTCATTTCTAAAACATAATTAATTTTCACAATATTACGAAACATGTCAAAAATTGGTGCTATCGTTCGTACGAAACGGTCAAGGCTAGGGCCTTGTCCTAAGAGTGCGATCTTGCATTTCATTTTCAAATAATATAAATTATTATAATATGTATTGATTTAGGTTTTATATAATGTATTTTATATGGTAATACAACAGGGTTTGCGTGGGATCCAATTTCATTGACCCTCTGATGTTTAAACAAAACAATATAAAAAATTACAAGTAACCGCATACGGAAATTTTATATTTATTTTAATGTTTAGTAATTGTATATAAAACATTTAATGAGTAAAATAATAGTATTTAATGCAACCAGCATTGGCTGGCTGGCTGGTCTGGCTGGTTTTTATGAAAATCTTTTCAAAATTCACATAGCAAAGCAATACTATATATTTAAAATAAGTTAATATATTTTATTGGAAATTTAAAAATACAGATAAACATATATCAAAATATTCACTATAAAAAAATAAAAATGAAATAAATGTCATATTTTTGAATAAAGAATGAAGAAAGGCCTTGCGCGATCGGACCTTGATTATTTCGCAACTGATTTTAATAAAAAAGAAATATTTTACCATAATATATAAATACCATATTAAACGATTCCCGCGCACAAACCCAAATCAAGTTCAGTGTTGCCCGCGCACACACAAAAAATCACACATAACAGAGAAATAAATAAATAAAAGCACACTAACCACTGATAGCGGCCACATATTCCCTCCACTTGCGGCTGGTACTCATTGTTTGTTTTTTCACTGTCGTTTAAAATAAACATTTATATTTTATATACCGGCGGCTCAGGTCATGTGGGCGATGCGATGTTTGGACGCGGTCTAATATTAGACGGCCACGTGCTTCCCGCGTTTCGACGTGAGCGTGAATGCTGGCTGTGTGTTGATTCCCGTTTTGTTGACAGTTTCAGCTGTCAAGCGCGAGTGCGGCGCCGGCGGCGGGTGTTGCCCGTTTAGCTCCGATATCGCGCACTGGGCAGTGAGCGATACTTTATCATTCACCGCGTAGACGCCGACTGATAACGTCATTGCACGACTCGGTTCACGTTTGCGTGTAAGCGAATAAAGATATTAAATTCTTGTCTTATGATTCGTCTTTGTTTAATCAGCTGTCACTTGTCTTGTCTTTAATTAATGTTAGTTTTGTAATTTTAGGTTATTTATGTTTTTTTGATTTCATAATTATTAATTTATATTAGATTTCTGTAGAAATGTATGAGTAGTATTTGATCGTAGTTTTCAAACAGTCTAAATCTTCTTCAGATAGGTAGCTTAAGTATAGTTTCTCTGAGCTCTGACTATATTTTACTTATTATTTTTAATTTTTAAATTCAAAAGTGACTTTCATTATTACAATATTTATAATTATATTTCTAAGTATTAAATAAAGAAGAAGAATTACATAAATTAAGTGTAAGCCTATTTGATTATTGTAATATAATTAAAAGAGCCTGAAAAGAAAAAAATTGGTTATCCTCATCACCATCCTAGTATAATCGGGAAAATCAGCTAGTAATTTTAGTTCGATAAGTATCTTAGGAAATCTTACAATTAGTTCACCTTTTTATTCTAAACAATGGAGATCTGACGTGGCCTTAAATATAAATCAATTAAGAAAATTATAATTTTTTAAGGCTATGACAATGTAACCAAGGTAAGTTGTTTTTTACTTTGTGAATCAAAAGCAAGACACATTGCGAGGAAGACAAGAGAACCCAGTGATAAATCAAGTTCTTTACTTAACGTCCATTCGGTGACGCATGTCGCGAGTCCGGACCCATCGCAGCTACTTGCCAAACAAACAAAAATCCGCTAAGATTAAATTTCGCTTAAATCCGCATAGATTTAAGTATGTTGTAAATAAACCCAGATTTGACAACAACTTTAATTAATTTAAGATGTGTTATATCTAAATATTTCTTAGATTTCGTAGGTACTATAAAAAGAATTCTTAATACTACTGTGACTTTATAAAATAACATTGTATGGATATCAGATCTGATCTATATAATTATGTATATAGTGGAAAAAATTGATTGTAAAAACAAATTTCATAACTGAATGTTTTAACAGACTTGATGATGCAGACAAGCAATGGCAGATAGGCAATCTCAGCAGTAGCAAAATTAGTGCCCCAATTAAAACTTCTTTCATGTTGTGGCACAGTAATTTAATGAATGACGAGGATAAGCATCATCAAAATGTCTGTTCTTCATATTAAATATAGTAGATCTTGTTTTTATTTTTATTTTTGCGCATTTCGAGAGGGATAAGTGATAAATCACTTCTTATCACATTACATCTTCTTGTTACCTACGTTAAGAAATATTGTGTCACTCTTAAATTTAAATATAATCATATTTTTATTCTAAAAGTATGATTATATTATTATTTATTAAGTATAACTTTAATTAGCTGACCAGGCTCTTGTAAAAGCACCGAAAATTTTCAATAAACTTTATTTGAAATCCGAAAACTGTCTGTACGTTTTCACAAATATAATAAGTTTTCTTTTTTATGTTCATAAGTTTACATTTTTGGGAATAAACAAAAATGATATTACATTTATGTGAATTGTCATACTAAATTGTGTAAAATGTTTGTTTTAAAATTAGAACTTTAAGATTTGGGTAAAACCATAGAACCCTTTTTTTCTCGTACTATCCTCATATTATGATGCTATTGCAAAAATATAAAAATATTTACCTTGGAAAATTATATTAAAAAAATAATTTGAAATACAAAACAAAATCTTTGATATGTCATAGTCATAATTCCACATACGATATATTCTTACACACTCCATTATGATTAATACAAGACAGTCGTTAATATAAGAACGAAGAGTATCGACACTGAGTTTTTTCTGTATCCTGCGGAACAAAAAAAATCAAACGTTAAATTCTTTATATTCAGAAAAAAAAACATGACAACTTTTGATTTGTCATTCTAAATTAGGTTTTTTATATGCATAACTAAACTGCCAAGATAATGGCGCATTGTGGATTGTGGTATAAAAACTTATTGAGGCCCACATTCTCTGTCAAGTTACACGCATATTTTTT